>JAGXJF010005323.1:0-385859 GCA_019208055.1 Stipa capillata | reverse complement strand
CACACCCCGATTTTCCAAAACTCGAAAATTAGGGCTTTCAAAAACTTTTTGTTAATAACGCTAACTGAAGTACACCCGATTAAAACTTTACATCAAATCATTCCAACCCTAAAGCAAATCAGGCCTAAACCATCCACCCTTGTTCCCCTCCCTTTATTCCTAGTCGAAATAACCTAGACCGCAACTACGGCTAATTACCACACGATACCCTTGCTAAATTTAAACATATACATGACCTAAACTTTTTTCCGAATGACATGATCTTTTGCCACTTACCTCGCCAGGCCATATCGTGAACACATGCACATATATACTGTTTTTATTTATGTACTAAAACCTTAACGCGAGAATATGCCTTAACAGAACACCTACGTCATATACGTCAGTAGGCCAGCGGCACCTCGCAACCAAATGATCCCGAACCAAGATAAGAGAATCTTCGAGAGTTTCCATATCCCTTCTGACCCTTACCGCGCCCCAGAACCCTAATTCCACGCTCCGTTTTCCTCCTTCCTAATTAAATCCAATTCTGATTAAAACCCTAATCGCGAGATCTATCACTCTTCGGCTCCCCCGAAAATTCCGATAGAATTCCTAGGACAACCTGATATTATTCTAAACCCAAATATAACACAAAATATCGACGCCAGTTCAGGGACATCAGAATATGAAGATAATAAACCATGGGGCAAAAAGGAGCGTATAACTACAACCCCTAGAAATAAATCCCCAAAAATCCCGATAAAATTTCACAATGATCCTTACACACCCAGGAGCCCAAATATACAAAGATATGAGCACATCACATTCAGGAATTGAGAACGGACAGCATCGAACACCTTAACCTCGAAATGTTTTTCGCATGAAATCATGAGTTAACCCTAACCAAAGCTTATTAGAAAATCTCGTGAAGCACCCTCCCAGTCTCCCTGAAATACCTAACTCAGTAATTCACCTGGCAAGCATCACGAAATGTCTCATCTCATTTAATATCCCAGTTCAGCATGCACTATAGCACAATGGGTCCTGACACAGAATAGTATTCGGTGCCTAACACCGTATATTTCTCTCACACCTCATTCCTCTCCATTACTCTCTCTGCTGTCAAACTTCAGTGCACGCGGTGCCTCACCAGCCACGTCACCTATCTAGTACCGTTCGGTGCCCAATTTTACTGCACTTCCTGCCAACTCAAATGCTGCACAATGCCCAACTCCTCTATTCTCCATCAATAGTGCACTATACCTCTTGCCATTTCTTTTCACCGCAGCAAAACGGTGCCTAACTTCACTGGTCCCCTACAGCACCAACAGGAACTTCAAGTCACGTCACTCGTCCCAGCACAGAGCCACCATTAATGCCCTTGCTCCAAGCTTTTCTTTGGTTCTGTAAGTTCTGAGTTCACCTACCCGTCCACCTCCCTTCTGAGCTTCTCCTCTCAGCAGCTGAGTTACTTGTTCCTTCGTGCTAGCTCCTTCTCCCTGCTCTCCATCTTCTCTATTGCCTGAGCTGCTCATCCTCTCCCTCCCTTGCTTCTTTCTCCTCAAGCCAATTTCCTCCAGCTCCAAGCAGCCAGCCTAAACTCCAAATCCCCTTCCTAACTGCTCCTGAGCTTTCCATATCCTCACCTTCCTCCTCTCATTGGCAAGCTAGCAGCCGAGCTCTCCCCACTTCACTCCCTCCTCCATTCTTCCCCAAACTCCCAGTCCCAAACTCGAGCTCCAGGACACCATCCCCAAACAGCTCGAGTTCCCCATTGCCTCCCTCCATTCTTATCTAACCAAGCTGCGCACCCAGAGCTCTCCTCTTCCCCCTCCATCTCTATTCCCTGCTCCCAAGCTTTTTCTTCCCCAAGCAAGCAGCTCGTCCCTCCTCTATTTTCTGAGCTGCTCACTTCTCTGTTCTCCCCAAACCGAGCCCCTCTCTCTTTTTCAGCAACAACAACCCGCCGAGCTCGCCCAAGCGTGGCCGAGGTAAGTGGTGCCACCAGCACTGCCAAGATCCGCCCCAGTCCACTCTGCTAGAGCACCGCCAACGGCCACCGAACTGAGCCCACCACCACCAATCGGCTCGCCGTCCTCCCCTAGTCCTATTTTGGTGGTCGCTGCCCTCCCGCCGCCGGCCGCCCCTTTTCTCCCGCCGGCCCAACCAGAGCCCCTACTTCCGAGCCGCTCCCCCGCTGCTGGGTGGTCTGCACAGCCGTCCGCCTCGGCAGTCGCCCCATGCGCTCCACTGCCACACCACGGATTTCACTGGCCGCTCCCCCGCATCAGGCCGCCCTCAAGTAGCTCCCCGCCGCCGCTGCCGCAGGTGAGCCCCAATCCGCGCCGTTCTTGCCGTCGGCTACAACCTCGCCTCAACCGCCTGGTCCGCCAGTCCCGCCCTCAAGCAGCCCTCCACCGCCGCCACAGACCACAACCAGAACAACCTGGCCCTCGGAAATCCAAGCCACACCGAGCCCCATCTTCCGACAAGCTACCCCCAACGGAATCCCCACCTTCCCCGCCTTCTGAAGCCGCTCTCAATTTCCTCTGGTTCCTTCCGCAGCCGAGAGCCCCAAAACCAGTGGAGCCTCACCACCGGCGACCTCTGCCAACGCCACCATTACAGACCTCGCGAAGCCATTGGTTTAGCCGCTGGGCAAACCAACCGAAGCGGTAAGTACCCAGGGCACTGACGGGTGGGCCGTGGGCCCGGCCAAGTCTATTTGGTTGAGTAAGCCACGCCGGCCCACGTTCCCGCCTCTCCCTCTGGAAGGCGTATTTTCTAACACGGCAAAGCGTAGTATGGCCGGATTCTGGTTTCTTTTGTTTCACAGAACCAGACCACCACTGGTCCGGCTGGTTCGACCCCTTAGTGACCGAGTTTTGCGAATATTCTTCCGGTTCTGGAATCCTAGGAATAAAAGCTAGCTTTTGTATTCACAAAGTTTTAAATTTCGAAGCAGTTTCAAAGCTCCAACATAAGATTTAGATTTAGGTAATTCCTCCCTTTTTCTCTCAAAAGGCATATACGATGTATGCGTCATTTTTGGCAACCAAAATCCTTTCATACCATCCAGTGTATGTAGAAATATATGTAGCACTCGATAAGCCGAAGGACCAAAACATCTAGGATTTAAAACCTAGCTAAATCACCCAAACGCATTGACTCTTTTTCTAGAAATCTTGTACAATCAAAATAAAATGTTTTGGACCCAGTAGGTTTATGAAATCTAAGTACCTTCCTTCACACAATTGCCATAACTAAAAATGAGATCCTAATGAGATTAAAACCTTGTTGCGGGAACATAGGTTTTGTTATGTTTTGTCAAAACCGTACCTCGCGCTTAAAACCCTCTAACAAAATCCTGTAACCGTCGTTGCCAGATAAAACCAAAACCCAAAGTACCCCCCACTATTACTAAAACCATAGTTAAAGCAACCCTAATATGTGTCCCTCTGACACGATAGTAACTAAATAAACCCTAAAGTAGCACCCTTGACCTAAAGCGTCCGTTAAACCTCCTAAAGTTTCCGAAAACTAGCACCACCCAAACTCACCTTGATCACGTGGATTTATTTCTTCGGATGTTATCATTGAACGTTATTGTTTCTTCCTCGCCTCATCGCTTATTCGGTGTTTTCCGACGTATAGATACGGTGTAACGCGACCCCGTGCGAAACATTCCGGACGATCACCGAATCATGTCCAAAGAATCCGGCAAGACTGCCAGGCAAGCATTCCCACTTTGATCATGTTGAATCCCATATGTTTGAAATCTAATTATGTTGTTTGCGAACCTTGCATGCTAAGTGAATATAAACGTTATTTTATGCTAGATAGTTATACCCAGTAGATGCACCTGAGGTAGGTCTAGAAATCCGACTCTCGTACCCCTAGGTATATTTAATTGGGAGATATACGACCAACTGAATAGTAGGAATATAGGCCTTAGCCGTGCTTAGCCCTGCTATAGTTGAAAACCAAGTTTTAAACGGTTACATGGAAATACAAACCCTCGGTTTGCAAATGCACACCGAGGAGACCTTTTGAAATCAATGTTTGCCAAAAACCTCAAATGGAATGATGGAGGAATTTTGATTCGGGCAAGAATGCTAAGGGATGTTGGGAGGTGGTAGAGTAGCCGGTTGCTACTTGAGGTAATGAATGGTAGGGTAGCCGGTCGCTACCTGAGGTGATGAGTTGAAATTGGAGTCTTGCTCGAATTGGATAAGGACCGAACCTAAGTGCCGCTGAATCAATTCCCCCACCGTACGTCCACATGTCCTTTATGGGAAGGACTTGGCTTAGTACCCCGGCAAGTATTAGGGTTTGGACCCGTGGGAAGTAGGAAGCATGTGCTAGGTGTTTAAAGTCCTAGAGATCCACCTACACCGGGCGTTTGGGTGATGATGCGACACAAAGGTAGGGAGTCCCATTTTTGGTCCGGGACGCAAAAATTGGGTCAACCACCTAGCGGGTCCAACTCTGGTATTGAAGCGGGCGAAGGTCTCGTTGTAACCACCCTGCCAATACACTTCGTGTAGTGTATCCGTTAGCGCTCGGCAACAAGGCTGAATTTACATCTTGTGGGTAAAGCCGTATAACCTCTGCAGAGTGTTAAAAAACTATTCGAATAGCCACGTCCTCAGTCATGGACATGAACTGGCAAGGCCACACACTGGTTAGACTAAGTTTTGTTTGCGAAAGCTTGGGAAAGGGATTAAGGACGTGGGCATGACGTGTCCACAGAGTGCAATTTATGCTACACGGCTGGTAGCAAGGAATTGTAGGAGGAGGATGCTAGCCGTACTATTCGGGATAGTACGGGCTAGGCATTGAGTTAAGCGGAGGCTAGCCGAGCTATCCGGGATAGCACGGGTTGAGCTTTGCGTTGAGGAGGCCGGCTGTACTATCCGGGATAGTACGAACTGGGCAAAGAGATGAGGAGGCTAGTCATACTTCCCGGGGTAGTATGGACTGAGTCCTCACAAGTGATAAAAAGGAGGTAGCCGGGTCTACCTCAAGAGAAGTTTTATTGTTTTGAATTGCTCTGATTTACAAAACTGCTTTGGAATCTACTATTCTCGTATTTAAATTGAAAACTTACATTTCCGCACAACAAGCAACTTAGGTTAGAGCTATTCCTTGATCTATCCTCTGCATGAAATATTGCCGTATATTTCCTCCTGTGGGAATAGCTTGCGAGTACATTCAACGTACTCACCTGGCTTGTTGATTTGGCCAGACGAAGGAGACGTCAATTCCGAAGAAGCAATTACGATCGCGAAAGCTAGGGCGTAACCCCAGTCAGTTGCCTGTCGGGATTTGGCATATTGCTGGGCCACATCATCGCTTGATTTCCGCTGCAAGTTTATAGCCTTTGGGCTACAGGTATCAGACATTCGACCTTGACGGTCTATTTACTTAAATTCATATGTATGTCGATGATATACAAGTTAACTTGTGTGTACCGGCTACTGATCCAGGGACCGGTACAGTAATCACAAGGGAGTATTCGGCTTAAAAACCGGGTACACCACATAGGGTATTACCTCTCCGCGAGGGCCTGAACCTGTCTAAATCCTATCTCCCGTGTGCACCCATCCGGATTTGCTGTGCTCACACCGCCCCATATTCAGTATTGCCGGAATAATACTCCGACAGCTCCTTTCTAGGATTAGCCATGAATCTGCTCACAACGCTCAAGGCATGAGCTAAATCAGGACGGGAGCAAACCATGGCATATATGAGAGAGCCAACAGCACTCGAATAGGGAACTCTAGACATGTAGTCATCATCTTCTTCTGAGTTTGGACAGCAGCTTGATGATAATCTGAAGTGTGCAGCTAACGGTGTGGAGACCGGCTTGGCATCTTGAAAATTGAAACGGTGAAGCACCTTGTCAATGTAACCTCTCTGACTGAGGTACAATTTTCCAGCAGATCTGTCTCTGGAAATCTCCATGCCAAGAATCTTCTTTGCTGCACCCAGATCCTTCATATCAAATTCAGAACTCAATTGTTCCTTCAATTTGTCAACACCTGCTTTATCTTTAGCAGCAATCAGCATGTCATCAACATACAATAGCAAATAAATGGCAGAGCCATTAGCAGATCTCAAGTAGACACAGCTATCATAGTCAGATCTTCTAAAGCCTTGAGAAATCATGAAGGTGTCAAACCTCTTGTACCACTGCCTAGGAGATTGCTTCAATCCATACAATGACTTCTTCAATTTACAGACAAGCTTCTCTTTACCAGAAACAGTAAAGCCTTCAGGTTGATTCATATAGATGTCTTCATCCAACTCCCCATGAAGAAATACAGTTTTGACATCTAATTGCTGAAGCTCATAATCATGCATTGCAACAATGCTGAGAAGTATACAAATTGAGCTATGCTTCACAACAGGGGAGAACACTTCATTGAAATCAACACCTGGAATCTGACTGTAGCCTTTAGCAACTAACCTTGCCTTGTATCTTGCCCCATCATTAGGAGTAATACCCTCCTTGCACTTGAAGACCCATTTACAGCTTATTGGTCTCTTGTCATTGGGCAGTTTAACTAAATCACATGTGCCATTCTTGTTAAGGGACTCAATCTCATCATGCATTGTAGTCATCCATTTGCTTGCATCAGCAGAGATAATGGCTTCTGAGTATGAAGAAGGTTCGGCTGATCCTTTAATTTCTTCTGCAATGCTGAAAACATAAGCAATCATATTTGCTTCTTCTATTAGCCTCCTGACAGGTTTAGGATCCCTTCTGGGCCTATCAACTGCAATAGAATGATGTGGAATGTTCACAGCAGCAGGCACATGATCACCTGCGTCACCTGCCTGTGTCACAGCTGGCAGGTCATAAGCTACCTGTGGCACAACTGGCTGATCTGGCTGTGGCACAGCTGTCACCTGTGGCACAGGTGCACTCACCTGTGGGACAGGTGCATGAGAATCACTGAGCTTAACAGAATGCTCCGCCTCAGAGTTAGACTTCTGTCCACTGTCTTCAGAACCTCTGGGCTGATCAACTGGAACATCATTGCTTTGCAACATAGCAGCCTCATTGAAAACAACACTTCGGCTGACTATCATCTTCTTGATCTTAGGATTCTAAAGCTTAAAGCCTTTTACACCAGACTTATAGCCAACAAATATGCATTTTACTACCTTGGGTTCAAGCTTCCCATTGTCAACATGAGCATAAGCAGGGCACCTAAACACTCTTAGATTTGAATAGTCTACAGGAGAACCAGACCAAACCTCAATGGATATTTTCTTATCAATTGCTGTGGAAGGTGACCTATTGATAAGGTGACATGCAGTGGAGACAGCTTCAGCCCAAAAATATCTGTTCAGACTTGCATTGGACAACATGCAATGGGCCTTGGAGATAATAGTCCTATTCATACGCTCAGCTACACCATTTTGTTGAGGAGTGCCAGGAACAGTGTAGTGTCTCACAATGCCATGAGATTTGTAGTATGACTTGAACTGTTTGGAGCAGAACTTCATACCATTATCAGTTCGAAGCTTCTTGACTTTCTTCTCAGTTTGGTTTTCAACCATTGTCTTCCACTCTTTGAAGGCAGAGAATGCTTCTAACTTGTGCTTGAGGAAATAGGGCCAGACCTTTCTTGAATAATCATCAATAATGGTCATCATGTAACGAGATCCACCAAATGATGGCTTTCTGGATGGCCCCCACAAATCAGAATGCACATAATCAAGAATTCCTTCAGTTGTGTGAGTTGAGGTGATGAACTTCACCCTTTTGTGCTTGCCGAAAATGCAATGCTCACAGAACTTCAGGCTTCCACTATATCGTTTAAGTAATCCATGCTTGCTCAGCTCTTCCAGACCAGACTTGCTCATATGCCCTAGACGCATATGCCAAAGATTGGATGCATCAGAACCAGAAGCATCTTAAGGAATTACAGGGGCGGCATTGCCTGAGATTGTACTGCCACAGAGATAGTATAGTCCACTAGACTTCCTCAGGTCTGCCTTCATAACCACAAGAGAACCCTTGGTGATCTTCAAGCAACTATCTCCACCTGAATAATGGTACCCCTTACCATCAAAGTAGCTCAATGAAATGAGATTTCTCTTCATCTTTAGAATGTATCTGACATCTGTCAGTGTTCTGATCATGCCATCAAACATCTTGATCTGAACTGAGCCAATGCCCTCTATCTTGCATGATGAATCATCATAACCAAGAACTAATCCACCATTGCTTAACGGCTCAAAGGAATTGAACCAATCTCTGTGAGGGCACATGTGATATGTGCAAGCAGTGTCAAGAATCCACTCATCGGTGGCAGCCCTCTGTCTAGTTGAACTGGCAGCAACATTCAAAAAACCAACACCTGTGTTAGCAGTTGTGTCACAGGTGGGACGAAGATCTATGTCACAGGTGGGATGGTCACATGTGTCACAGCTGGAGCTGGCACAGCTGAGGTGGTCAGCTGTGTCACGGCTGCTGGCAGAGGTTCCAGCAATGACTACCAAAGACTCGACATCTGAGTTAGCAGAACAGTTGGCAGCAGCATCAGCCTTATCTTTCGGCTTTGTGCCTTTCCTGTTCTCCTTGTTCTTCAACTTGTAACACTCAGAAATGTCATGTCCATCACATTTGCAGTATTTGCAAAACTTGCCCTTTTCTCTAGATTTTGATCTGCCTCTCTGACCTGTGGCACAGGCAGAGCCTCTTCAATGACCATGATTGGAGTTTTTCTTCTCAGATCTGCCTCTGACAGACAAGCCCTCAGCATGTGAGTCACTTGAATCATCTGACACCATCTGTCTCATCTTCTCCTTGGAATGCAGAGCCTCATAAACCTCATGAAGAGTGAGTGTATCTCTGCTATACAGCATGGTATCTCTAAAACCAGAATATGAACTAGGCAGCGAACACAAGAGAATCAAACCCAAATCTTCTTCATCATAACTAACATCTAATGATGCTAGATCAGCAACAATCTCCTTGAAATTAGAGATGTGTTCAAGCAAGTTACCTTCTTCCGGCATCTTGTGCAGGAACAACTTTTGCTTGAGGTGCATCTTGCTGGTCAGATCCTTGATCATGCAGATTGCTTCAAGTTTCAGCCATAGCGAAGCAGCATGTGTCTCTGGAGAACCTCCTGCAGAATATTGTTGTGCAAATGGAGTTGAATTTGGTAAACGGCCTTGCGGTCCTTCTTCTTCTCATCATCAGACCAAGTAGCAACAGCCTTCCCGCCAAAGGAGTCCAAAGCATCCTCATAATCGACCTGAGCCAATAGAGCACGCATCTTGACTTGCCACAGAGATAATCGAGTGTCTCGTTCAAGAAGCGGAAGATCAAACTTCATAGACGTCATCTCAAGAACGAGCAACCAAAGCTCTGATACCACTTGTTAGAGATGGACGAACCAGAGGAAGAGAGAAATCAGAGTAGCGGAAACAAACGTAGCAACAATCAAGCAAAGAACGTGGAAACCCTAGAAAGGGTGAAAACCACGGACGCACGAAGACGTCAACTTCACTATGATGAATGAAGTCCTGATTTACAATGTTTGGCTTATCCCATAACGTCTACAAGGTAGGGTATATATAGTAACAGGTTGCTGAAGGGGTATCTGTGTTACTGCCTGTGACACAGCTGATTGACACAGGCAGAACACTTAACATGCTAACACTTGACTCAGGTGAGCTATCCCTATCTGTGTCAGCTGCCTGTGTCACCGGTAGACATAACACCTGTGACACAGCTAACTGACGCAGCTGAGTGACACCGCTAGCTGACACTGGCAACGCAGAACGTCTTCTACAAAGAGGTGACAGAAATTTAGAGCAAACTCCAACAGGACATGCTATATTACTTTCAAACATAATCAGAGCACACTTGAATTGGCTCCCTTCCGAATGCACGAAGCATATATACATAGTCAATTAGCTGCTGCTTTTTCGGTCGTATGAACAGAGTGCTTCTAAATATTGGATGCCCCGGCCTCCATCTTCAATCATCGTGTGTTCTCCCATAAATTTGGTACTCCCTTAACTTGGAATTATACCTTATTAGTATCTCTCGCAGATGCAACAGCAAGCAATTAGTAGCTTGTAAATTACTCCTAGTAGTATATTTTATGTGATGTGATGACAACAAATGGCTGGAGTATTGTAGCTAATAAGCAGTATGGTCTGACTCACAGCCGCCACAAGTTTGTCTCATATGCATATCTCTTAAATTATCCATCCATACTAGAGTATAGTTAATGTATAAATAGTTGGATAATTGACGTTTCAACCATACATAACTGCCTAGGGAACGTACATATCATGTACTTATATTATACTTTCTTCGTCCACAAATATAAGAGGTGTACAGAATTTAAGGTTTAACTTTAACCAAGAATTAAACCAATAATATTTAATTATATGACACAAATGTGGTACCAATAAATTCATATTTAAACGTATTTTTAAATGATATTACTTTTGTGTTATATAACTTAATATTATTGTTTTAATTGTTGGTCAAAGTTGGACTTTAAATTCCATACACGTCTTACATTTGTGGACGGAGGGAGTACGTATGTAGTACCCATATATAGTACTATAAGTTTGGTGGACAAGTTGGTAGTTAGATGTTCTGATGCATCGAACTCAAAACAAGTTTAATATACAAGTTGGTAGGTAGCTAGGCAGTACAATGACTGCGTTTTTGTTTAGATGGTTATGGACAAAGACAATTTTTAGATGCATGAACTAGAAGTGAGTAATGGATCCATGGTGGTTGCGAAGAGTATAAAGTGAACCCGGGCACACCTACTCTTGCCCAGTTGCCCTGGAAGGCAAAGAAACAAAAATCGCACATGTAGAAAAAAATGCATTTAATGTCCTAAAGAAAAAAAGTACAAGAGTGGATGGCTTAAATAGCAACTTGCCCCTAAATTGTTTCTTAGAGAAAAATATGCAAAGATACAAATTTTTACACCAGATTTTACGAGTGCGCACAGTAATCAAACATCTACATATGTGAACTTTTAAAATCATTTTTTAATTTACAAATGTGCATTCTGTTTTATTTAGGTATATATGAAAATTAAGGCCAGACTAATGGTTGTTGTGCTAATGTTTTCTCGTTTCCAATTATAGCCCAAAGACACTAGTATAGACAGGTACATCTCACACGATTAAAATAGGTAATTCCATACAGTTTTAATGACCATGAACAACTATTGGTCGGGGATAATAAATAGCTATCTCACACGGTTCCACTAGTTGTATGGGATGACACATTCATTTGCTATGGTTTACAGGAAAGATAGGTGTGCGATGAAACATGTCATCTATGACGGTTCTCATGACAGAACCGTGTGCGATGACTAGTGTCATCCGCCACGGTTCTTCTAACAGAGTTGTGTGGGATGGCTAGTCTCATCCACGACGGATGCTTTTTTGAATCCATCTGGGATGTTGTGCTCATCCCAAACAGTTCTTTTCTTGCAACTGTTTGGAATTGCTACCAAAAAACAGGATTAAATATTTTTGTCTTTAAGCTAGCAAATAACAAGTTCATCAGAATTTCAGTAGAATTCATATATATAGAAACGCATCACAATATTATTTATTCACATAACAGAAAAGGCACATTATATTCACATATCATCACCCATCCACACATTAATGAAGTCAAATGACATAATTTCATGAAAACTCATTTACACAAATTTGCATAAGAAAAAATTTCCATTACATGCACACCACCACAAGTGTACTCATTCATACATCTATGGTTTGTTGAACTCGCCGGCAGCAGATAAGATGTTCGTAGTAAAAAAGTAGGGGAATTGCCCTCTAATCTCGATGAGATCGATTTTCTTCAATGCCTTCTCGTCCATTGATGTCAAAACATGTAAAAAGTAAGTTTAATGTCATGATATATGTTAAATAGAAAATATTAGTAAAAAGTTAAGACTGACTAACCACGAGTAGACCTTGTAGGTCTTTGCTAATATGAATCAATCGAATTTCAAACGGAAGATTGGATCAATTTCTCCAAGTTGTTGTACGACGATCCCCCCTTCTCCAAAGCAGCGTTTGCCTTCACCTTGAACTCCAGAGCCTTCCTCCTCATGTCCTTCCCTTCAACCCCTCCATCCATCAGCCTCTCCAGAGCCTTCTTCACTTGTTCAGTCCCCACCTCCGCCTTCGCAGGCTTGCGGCTGCCAAGTTTACCAGCGGTCAGGACGTTCTCCGTGGGATTCGTGACGCCGACGGATACCCCGATACCAAGCATGTCCACGATCAGCTTCTCATTGACGAATTGCTCGGCGAACAGAGGCCAGGTGATCATGGGCACGCCGGCGGCGACGCTCTCCAGAGTCGATCCCCACCCACAGTGCGTCATGAATCCGCCGACCGCCGCGTGCGCAAGGATGGCCACCTGTGGCGCCCATCCACGCACAACAAGGCACTTGCTGTCCACGTCGACGCCGTCGGCATCGGTATTCTCACGTAACCACTCCTTGACGTCGTCGGGCAACGAGTCGCCACCCCTGATAACCCACATGACAGGCCACTGGCACGAGACCAGAGCCATGCCGAGCTCCATGAGCTGCGCGGGTGGCATGCACCCGGCGCTGCCGAAGCTCACATACACCACGGACTTGGCCTTCTTGGTATCCAGCCACGCCATGCACCGCCTCGCGTCATCGCCCTCTGGGTCGAGACTAGGCGCGCGGCACAGCGAGACGGGCCCCACGGCGAGGACTTTCTTGCCTGCGGCCGCCGCGAGAAGCGACGTGGAGCCGTGCTCCAGCTCATCGAAGCTGTTCACCACGACGCCGTCCACGGCCATGTCGAACTCTCGAACCTCTTGCATCGCCCCAAACCCCATGGAAGTGGACGGCAAGAAATGCGGCGGCAGCTGCCTACCTAGGATCTTGCACGCGAACTGCTGCAGAACTGAGATGTCGACGAGCTCGTCTGCAGATGCAATCACCTCGTGCCGCCCTTGCTCGTAGAGGTGCTCGATGCACAGCAAGGCGAACGCGCCAAAACCGTGGAAGATGTAGCAGGGGACGCCAAGGTCACGCGCCATGGGCAGCGTCCACGTGTGGCACATCCCGGAGATGATACAGCTCGGTCGGCGGGGGACATCCCGACGGCAGTACTGAGCTACCGCCTCGCCGAACTGTCTGTTGGCTTTGAAGAAGCTAGGCACCATGGCGGGAGACCGGATTAGGTCCATCCTCTCGCAGCCCTCTGGCAGGCCGGCTTCGGCGGTTGGGATGGGGATCGCGGTGACCGTGATCGCCGCACCGTGCGGCGTGGCACTGCCTACATCACTGCCTACACGGCTCTGGACAAGTGACGCGTTGGCGGGAGTCGTGACGATGGTAACCGCCGCTCCATGTGAAGCGAGGAGGCAGCCGATGTCCGTCATGGGGACAATGTGGCTGATGCTTCCTATCCATGGCACGAGCACAAAGTGAGGCTTCGTGGTGATCTCCATTTCCTATAATTGGATACGAGCAAAAGGGGTAGCTTGGTTCGTGTGGCAAACTGCTCGGCTCCCGCGCGCCATTATATATGCTGGTTCCGTGGCCTGCGCACTGCGTGTGACTGCAAGGTATGAGCAAGCTGGTGTCGACATACTGGACGCATAATAGAGCTTGCTTTGACCATCGCTAGTGTGAGTACTAGTTGGCTATGCTTGTTCCTCTCTTCTTTAGTGGTCCAGGCTCCATGAACAAGTTTGACCGTGCTGCAGATGGCACAAGATGTCCAACCTGCACCTGCTTCTCGTCCTTGACTTATGTTGTTTTGGTTCGCATGACGATGTAACTCTCGGCGAAAACGTATGCGACTCTTCTGGGGCTCGGAATCTTCTACTGAACAGAAGAAAACAAAAACAAAAACAAAATTGTGCGCCAGTAAGTTGTTTGATCATGCAGGATTTTATGAGGACATCGTGGACACATGGATACATGTCCGGCCGGTCGACGCTCTGACTTTGAGAATAGTCAGAACTAACACGTGCATACTGAATCTGTTTGTTCGTACGACTAGTACATTTTGACAGTTCCAAGTTGTACAACAATGCCGTGAACCTAACACTCATCATCTCGTGGTTGGAGCACGGCTCTCGGGTCAAGCAAATTTCCAACCAATGCACGTAACGAGTGACGCAACAAGGTGCTCAGAATAAAATAAAATAAAAGGAAAACTGTAAGTATTTCGGCCATCACAAGCGTTCCCAAACAGGCAGCCCAAGCCAGGTTCAGCAACCAGCCCAACTTTCCAGGCGCCAGAGCAAGCCGCGCGGCCCTAGACCTAAGAAACGCGATGCAGTCGGGCACGGCCGTGCATATGCTGCAGTTTTTTTATACGCTATGAAGACAAAATTCTATTTGGGCCCACCAAAGCCTACGACGGGCACGGCACGCTGAACGGCGAGGGGGCAAGCGGCAAAGGGTTGAAGTCACAGATTCGCAGTGTCACGCAGCCGCAGGCGGCGGCGCGGTACGTTCGGCACGACACGATTCGCCGGACTCGGGGCTGCGCGGCGCAGGACGCTGAGGTCAAACGATCGAAGTGACACGGCTCACGTCACGCCCTCGCGGGCCGCGTCAAGTCTACCACGCGGACGCGCAGGGAAGTGAGGAAAAAGCAGATCCCCCTCCCCTTGCTCTTGGGCTCTATTTACAGAGGTGAGGGTGAAAAAAAGGTGAGGAATTTACAAGTTTGCTCCTCAAAGGTAAAAAATATTCCTGAGGAGCTTTTTAGATTATTTTACACTATACTTAATTATAGCTGTCGATTTAGGGTTAGCGCAGCAGGCCCCCCTCCAACAATAGGAAACTAGCAAAATAGTTGTGCTTGCTACAGATAAAAGAATATACAATCAGCCGTGTTAAGCTATCGCTATCGTGCTCATTCTATAGCCTTACCCATAGCCTCGACGCCAGAGGCACATATAGTCTGCTTCATTTTCGTTAGATATTTTATTAGTTGATGAACCATGACTACCATAAACTTCTATTTATATAATAGTAAAGATTAATAGGAAATCTGTGCTTAAACTTACCCTTTACATATCGAGAATTGATTAGTGATTATTCTTGTGAGTATTACGAGTTTTAAACAATTAGAGTCTTAATTTCATATCTCAGTTCCTAAAGCACATGTAATAAATATTCACATGATCTCATCCCCGCGTTTTGGCTCACGGGTCGACTTTATGGCCATGCTGCCATTTGCAAACCCTAATTCTGGGAGAGAAATACGGAACGAGCTGGCGAGACCTAACGTCGAACGTCACCTTCTCCCTCGTGCCCCCAGCGCGTAAGAGGGTCCAAGCGTCCTCACGTCATACGTCCCGCGTGCGCGACTGCGGTGTCTCTGCGACGTAGCTCGCCCAGGCAACCCTCGTAGGTCTCTGAAGCCGTGCGGGGGTGCCACAAGTTTACTGTCTAGCCCCGTTGCTACGACACCTATAGTATTTCACTTCATGCTATTCCTTGGTCTTATTGTGTTTTCTTCGCCGCCTCCTTCCATATCTGTGACTCTATGGCCACCAGAGGTAGATCATTACTATAGATATCCTTATCACAGGCGGTTCAAAATCATCATCATGGGCAGTTTTCTAAACCACCTATGAGTAAAGATCTATGATAACCAAATCGAATCACAGACGGTTCTTGGCGATTCAATGAGAACCGCTTGCGATGCATAATTATAGGAGAAAAATGGCAGCATGGTGGATACCGAATTCAATGCCACCCCGACAACCACTGCTCCATTGGCCACCGAACACCGACGACAAGGGCGATGGCGACCGGAAACCAGCCAGGACTAGGCGGCGGTGCTCGGATCCAAATGAGATGGCAAGGGCAGAGGCGCCAGGATCCTGCCGCGGCGAGGATGGCGGTGCCCAGATCCAGCGCAGCAAGGACGAATGTGGCGGTGCCAGGATTTGGGAGGAAACTACGCATCTTGACCCATCATCATCTGATAAGGACAATACATTCTTTTATTTTAGATAGAAGAAATGGATATAGCTATTGCTGCTCTTCCTCAATTCAAGAATCAAGCTTAATACAAGATATGGAGCAGCAAAGAAGTGGTCAAGATTCATATTTCTAAATACAAGTTGAAGATCACGACTACAGAAGGCAGAACAATGCACAAGGATGATCAAACGGTGATAGCCTTTTACAAATGAGCGATGCCTCCATGAATACTTGATAAGAGTGACTGAATCCACACCTAGAAGAAAACACCATATATTTTGGCCACTTTAATTTCATAATATCAATTAAATAGTTAAAGTCTACGTATGCTATATTGGGCTTGGCTCATGTAAGAGACCTTAGACTTGGGTTTGTTTAGTTATAGTTCAGCTTCGCTACTATATTCGGGAACCACCCGTAAAATCTACTATGGAACTCCACCTTATTTAGTTAGTCATATATTTGTAATATTCTTATTACTATTTATCTTGTTCTCGCTAATTCTTCGATTGCTTGTAGGAATAGACCTTCGTCGTCAGGTTGATTGTGCTTCTGGCATCGTCAATAACCCTTCGGAGTTGATGTAGCGATTGCTAAGGCACTTCGTTGTCATAAGGGGTAGTCGAATCATCAATGCCATCTCCACCTAATCGATAGTTATCACCTCATCGAAAGATCGGGACGCCAAAAGTGATATCATCGTCCTTGCCTGTGCCGGATCTGGGAGGAGGAGGCGGATCGAGTGCTAGATATGGGAGGAGGCGGTGGATCCGGTGGCACATCTGGGAGGAGGCAACGAGGATCCGGCGACGTCGTATGGATCTAAGATAAGGCAGCTCGCGGCAGCAGGCACGACAAGGAGGGCGCCGGGTTGGCAAGCCTTGACGCCAGCTCTCACACGGAAGGGAGGAGGCGTAGAGAAAAGATGAGGAGTTGGGGAAGGCGAGGGAGGCGAGATGAGGGTGAAGTGGGGTGGGCGTGCGGTTGGTCACGAGGGGATTAGGGTTTGGCACCCCTATATGCGGTGTGAAAATATGGGTCAGATTCAGCCGCTTTGCTAGAGTTGGGTGGTGGGGATTTACAATTTTAAAAGAAGTTTTTTAGATGGTACGTGCTGTCCTACTCATTACAAACGTAAAACCATCTGTGATGTGAATTTTAATAAAAACTATCTATGATAAGACATATTGAAGACGGCGTTTTGTATTCGCCTGTAATAAGGCGTCTTGAATGACATTTCTGTAGTAGTGAATAAAATGGTCACGAGGGTCAGTGGCCAAAGAAAGGGTGGTTTTATTGGGTTACTGGGGGGTCATTACACAAGGTCATCAAAAGGTCATCAACTTAATATAAAAAATTCGTCTAGGTATGTAAGACACATTTTGATTGGTTAAAAGAAAACTTTGATCAACAATTATTATTAATATCTAACTAATGTAACATAAAATTAGTGACATTAGATCCATATTCTAAAGTACTTACTTATGATTATAATTTTTTTACACTACGCTACTACCTAAGCTAGGCTAGACAGTGTCAGGTTGCTTGACCCCAACTTAGACACTATAGATCCGCACCTAGCGGCTACAAGCTCCACTCATCCATTGCCTCCATCTCTACAACACTACGAGTGGATGTGCTTTCCTTGTCCAAACTAAGACTATCGTCGGGACACCACTGCCGCCTAACATCCCTCTTTGAACGTGTATGTCTGTTGGGAGTGGCACGATGAACCCTCGTTGTCTGAAGGGTCATTGTCGTCGTAGGTCATCATGACTAGGTTGAGGTCTCCAAGGAGAGGCTAACCTCACATCCATGCAAATTATGATTATGTGAGTAGGGTTTCGATAAAAGAAAAGTAACTAACTAGCCTTTACTCCTAAACTAGTTTATCTAGAAAAAATGTTTTCGCAAGATGAGCAGAGCCAGGGTTATCTTGAAGTCTGGGCAAGCCGTAAGCTAAGTAAAAAATTAAGAACTGTAAGCTAAGTAAGAAAAATTAAGAAGTGCAATAGCATATTCCGATATAGATCATGTAAATAGAAGCATCAAATTGGAAATTTACAAATTACACTAGTTTTGAAGTCAAACAACCGTGCAATACGCATATATATGTTCATAGACACGAAAGAAAAAAAAATGAGATATGACAGCTACTAGCTCACTAGTCACTAGACACTATGAGCATATTCATCAATTTGTTTTCTAAGAGCGGGATCACATACAATTTCGTTCGAATTAAAATCATGAGTTAATTGCACTGGCAGTCCTTAAACTTGAGAGGCGGGTGCAATTTAGTACAATTTTCTCAAAAACGCTCGATCGGCCCCTTAAACTTGTTTTGCAGGTGCATATACGGTCCAAATCAGGCCACGTCGTCGTATTTTGCCACCGTGGCGTGCTGACGTGGATAAAATAAAATAAGTAATTTTTTTCACCCCATCCCCACCGTCCATCCAATTAAACCCCCATCTCCTCCATTCCCACCTCTCCCCTCCTCCCGCCGCCGCCGCCGCCATGGCCACACGCCGGGATGCATCCTCAGCACGGCCAGCAGCCGCTCGAGCACCGCCAACAGCCGCCGCCGCCAGCAGCCTCTGCCGACGCGCCGCCACCACCAGCCGGTGGCCCGCCTCGGCTGCCCCATGACCACGCCGCTCCTCCCTAGTGAAGCCACCGCCGCGGTCATAGGAGGGCACAGTGATGATGCATGGGGGTGGCGGGGCGGCGTCGGGCGGAACTGTGGCCGGCGCGGGCCGGGGAGGCCGCAGGCGTGTGGCGTTGGGGCTGGGGTTGGGAACGGACGAGGCGGATGCGGGGCTTTGGGGTGAGGTCGACCGAGTTGAGGGAGTGGTGGGGGAACTCGTCGTGCTCGGTGGTCGGAGGACGACGACGAAGAGAGGGATCTCCGCCGGCGCGTTCTCCCGCTCCCGCTCCGCCTCCGGCAGCTGGGGGTCCTCTCCCTCTGCGTCTCCGACACCTCCCTACTCTCCTACCTCCCTGGCCTCCGGCCACGCGCCATCGTGCTCTCCGGTGGGCCCTACTCCGTCCATGCCCCGGGCGCTCCCTCCTTCCCGGAAGGATTCCTCGACTTCGCCGCTGCCACGGGCGCACGTTCTCGACGTCTGCTACGGGATGCAGCTCCTCGTGCAGTCCCTCGGCGGCGCCGGCGAGGCCGGCGAGCGGCAGGAGTACGACGATATGTAGGTGGAGGTGACCGCGCGGATCCTCCGCACTGGCGGCCCTCATCTGGATGCGTCCCGGAACTGGATGCCGAGGAGGAGCCGGATGTGGAGGTCACCTCATCGATCGCCACCGCAGCCACCCGCTCGCCATCGGTGACCTGTCGATGCTCCGCATCCGCTCCGGTGACACTTCCCTCACCGCCATCGCGCTCCTCGACCCGATCCAGTCGCCGCTGGCCCTCGACGTCGCTACCATGAAGATTGATCTGGAGCGATGGGCAACACGGAGGAGAAGGAGCTGGAGCGCAGCTCAAGCTCGCCCGCCGGCAGCGTCCACTCCGGCCTTTAATTAGATAGTACTATTTCCTTTGAAAAAGAACAGGGAACAAAAAAGAGACAGCAACGTATTTTTTTAATTTATTTTATCCAGATCAGCACGCCACGGTGGCAAAATACGGCGATGTAGCCTGATTTGGACCGTATATGCACCCGCAAAACAAGTTTAAGGGGCCGATCAAGCGTTTTTGAGAAAATTGTACTAAATTGCACCCGCCTCTCAAGTTTAAGGACTGCTAGTGCAATTAACTCTAAAATCATTGTTGTTGACAACATTAACCACGGACTCTTGGTCCAGTTGCACAACATTTACACACTCAATACTTGCAGTTGCCCTATTAAACCAAAAATCTCCTCATATTTGAAATGTTGTGATTCAGGATTAAAATTCAATGATTTAGAGTGATTAATTAACTTATGATGCTTAGATTAGGGGAGTCGAGAAGAGGTAATGCCTTTTGTAGTCAAGAAACAATATTTCCTTCAGTCCACAAATTGCCAAATCCCTGCAAGACCGAATCCCGAATTAGTCAATCCCCAAAGCCAAAGGCTAGGTCAATGAATCGGTGAATCCCTACGATAAAAACCACCTCGGAACCAAATCCCCAATTCCCAAATTCGTGGCTGTGATACTGAGGAGCACGAGCTGCACGACTGCGGCACTACAGTAGGACGCGTCGTCAGCCGCTGTCTTGTCATCGGCGGAGCCGCCGAGCCCGACGAGTCATCGTGCGTCGACCGCCGATCTGTCGAGGATGGAGCGATCAACGATGTGTGCGGTGTGTGTGCAAGTCGAGGAGCGGGAGCAGACAGAGAGGCGCATGCGAATAGGTGTGGTACCGCGCGCTGCAGCCTGACTCGAAGTCGAGGCGAGGCGCTAAGTCCACTCTGAGCCGCTATGCAAAGCCCGGGAGTGAGTATGAAGGCCCAGTTGCTTAGGAGCTGTGAGTTGGCCCAACTTGGGCCATGAAGCAGACCCATAAATGCTTTGTTTGGGCAAAGCAGGCTGGAGAGGAGCTGTCGGCTGCTGCTGTAGTCATAGCTGCTCCATGGCAGCACGCAGATGAGCCTGGGCAGCTGCCCAGGGTCACCAGGTGCTAGCTCCACTAGTGGCGACGAAATACCGCATTGGTCGTCAGAGGTGGAGTGTCGGCATAGTGATGTGTCAGTACGTAGGAAGATGAAGACCATTGGGGAGCTACATGTATTTTCGTTTTTCTGTAAGGGGCTTTATGTAGTTTCGGCCACAGGTGTCTTTGTGGTTGTATACTGATTAGGGGCATATGGACTCTTCCGCAAAGAAAAAAGGTGAACCATCGCAATGCCTTTTCTCCTAGATGCTAGGAGTCCTATATGGACCACGACGATTTATCTCAAATCTCACAAGAAACAATCTCTCTCTTGCTAAGTGATGTAATGTGTGTATATTTTAAACTGTTGTAGACAGTAAAAAGTCCATTACTCTATTCGGTGAATCGAATCAAATTAGATAAAGTAATTAAGTTATTTAATTGTTGGCCTATAACTTTTCATCCACATGTTTTACAATGAAAAATATCTGTTACGAACTTTTGATTTAAGAATAAAACTGTTAACAAATATCCGACTACTAAAAGCAGGTGAACCCAACATTAGCTTAAATTCTTGTCTTGGGAGAAGGCTGAATTTTCGCCCAAGATGACAACTTTCGTGCTTGTGATCCAAGTGAACTCTGACCAGCTGGCAAGGAAAGGATCCTGCAGACGAGTACAGCTGTACACTGTGCGCAAGGAACAAAGAAGTAGATCTGTTGCGGCGCCGCACGATCTGTTAGCGGCGAGCTGACCCATCAGTCCATCATCCTGACTGATCAAAAAATGGAAGGGACATATGGGGGTGCAATCCACTGTACGACGCCAGAGATGTATCCCTGCAAGCTGCTGGACGCTGTCTGCGTCAAAATATTTGCTCCCAGTCTAGGGCGCCTGCCCCTCGCAAACCCATCATTTGGTGTTGCTCTAGCCGGGTGGTGAAAAGTGAAACCGAAAACGTAGATCAGCTGACCGGATCACAGAGTCCATGCGTACTTGCATCCTTAAATTACTGTCCCAAAGCAGAGGTGACCCGTACCTTGCATTGTTTACTGACCGAGAGCAGTAAAGTTACTCGTACAAATTCTGAAGATGCTCAAGTGTGTCTACACGCGGCGGGAGGCCTCGGCACTCCATCCTCCGTGCATTCTCTCGTCCCTTTTCTCGCTTTCATTAATCTCATCGCGGCTTCTCCTTCCTCTCTCTTCCACCACCGGCCTGGACAGCTGAAGAGAAGATAGGTGCTACAAGCTCTCTCTATTCTTTATATGTTATGTTACTATGTAGGTTAATAAAGACTATCGAGGTAGTGTTGTTGCTAAGATGGCATTTCCCAAGCTCTATGGCGTCATAGGTCTTGGACCGTTGTTGGTGTGTCTATTCGCTACTGGTTGTCCACGCCATCCTAGTTAGTGCTTGCGTTTGTCTTATTGGTGTCGAATGCCAGTTTGTGATAAGCTCTCGCTCCATCTCCATGGCCTCCTCAGATCCCACTACCTCAGAAATGATCTCTGCTACAAGCCAATCACTGACGGGCACTCCAAGGCCCGTCGCTGATTAGATGAATCGTTGACGAGCGAACACGGGCCCGTCAGCGATGGTCACGCACTGAAGGAGACGGCCAACTTCTACTGACAGGCACAAAAAAGACCCGTCAGTAGAAGTGGGAACGGAATGCCAACCTAGCCTCTCCACTGACACAACGTTTCACTGACAGGCGTATTGTCAGTGCCCGTCAGTGATGCTTGTCATTTCACTAACGGGTCATGTAGTGCCCGTCAGTAGAAGTCAGATCAGAAGTCCACCCTGGCTTCTCCACTGACACATACCTACACTGACGGGCATGTTAAATGTGCCCGTCAGTGATTCTTGGCTTTCCACTGACGGGTGTCGTAGTGCCCGTCAGTGAAAGTGTGCTCCCAGGAATGCCTCCGTGGCATGCTTATCACTGACGGGTTTTATTATATGGTGCCCGTCAGTGAAAGTGTCTGCGACTATAAATTGTGCTTGCGCCTACAGCTGGCTGTTGAGCTCGCGCGCCTCAAACGGCCAGCTGCAAGCTCCGGCCATTTGCTGCCTCCTTCCTCCCCATTTGTTGCCAATTTTTCCCTTAGCCTTCTCCATCTTCTCCCCCTTTAGCCTCCTCCCCCTCCTCTCTCCCTCCTCCTCTCTACCTCCTCCTCTAGATCTAGATCTAGATCAATCTTGTCCCTCCTCCTTAATTTGCACCCCTTTTTCCCTCTCTCTCCCCCTTCCCTCCTCCCTCCCTCCCTCCTCAATCTATATCTAGATTTCTTTTAACCCCCCTACTCCTCTCCACCCATTTTCCCTCCTCCCCTCCTCTCCCCTCCCCTCCTCTCTCTCGAGTCCGCTCCTTGACGGCCCTAGCTAGCGAGCTCTCTTTGGTACGACGTAGTACATGAAAGAAAAGAATAAATTTTGTGTTTGTTCTGTTAATTTGGACTATAATCAATCAGTTTGTTGTTGTAGGGATCGATGGATCGAAGTTGGATGTACGGCGAAAGGGCAACACGGAGTTTCGCCAATACTCTGAATGGGTTTCTAGATGTGGCCGAGGAAGATAGGGAGAAAAAGGGTGTGAACAAGATGTGTTGTCCGTGTTCTGTATGCAAGAACACGATAATGTTCAGGGAGAGAGGCATGCTGCAGCTACACTTGTTGACTAAAGGTTTCATGGAAGGTTATACACGTTGGACAAGTCACGGTGAGGAGGAGACAGAAATTTTAGCTACTCGTGAATGTTTAGAAGAAGAGGCCATACATGGAGATGCAGAAGAAGATGAAGACCATATTTCGGAATGTAGGGATGACTTGACGGGGGAGGCGGGGAACAATTTGGCTGAAATGTTGAGGGACAGTCACATGGCGGACCAGGTGGTCGAAGACCCCGAAGATGAAAGAGAGGTCGCAAAGTTTTGCGAAACTGATGGAAGATTCGACAAAACCGCTGTATCCCACCTGCGATCCTGAGCACACGCGTCTGTCAGTCACGTTAGAACTTCTAAGGATCAAGGCAGCCCACAACTGTCCGGACGCATGCTTCGATGAGACGCTGGCTTATCTCGCGACGGTTTTTTCCAAAGAGAACGTGTTGCCTACGAGCACCGAGGAAGCCAAGAAGGTGGTCTGCCCACTTGGATTGGATGTAGAGAGACTCCACGCTTGTCGCAACGACTGCATTATTTATCGCAGGGAGTATAGAGAGCTGCACAAATGTCCGGTGTGCAACACATCTCGATATAAGCGCGGCAGAAATCAAGACGATGACGAGGAAGAAGTGACGAGTGGTGCCCCTGCAAAGGTTGTATGGTACCTTCCAGTCCTCCCCCGTCTGAAGCGTTTATTCGGTAACAAGAAGGAGGCAAAGCTGATGCGTTGGCACGAAGAGGGGAGAAGAAAGGACGGGGTGTTGAGACACCCAGCCGATGCTTGTCAGTGGAGGGCAATCGACGCTGAATACCCAGATTTCAGTAGTGATCCGAGGAATATCAGGTTCGGTATGAGTACGGACGGAATAAATCCATTCGGCAACATGAGCAGCAGACACAACACATGGCCTGTTGTTCTTTGGATCTATAACCTCCCTCCATGGTTGTGCATGAAGCGGAAGTACATGCACCTGTCTATTCTCATTCAAGGGCCAAAACAATCTGGAATGGATCTTAACGTGTATCTACAGCTACTGAAGGACGAACTACCTATGCTGTGGGAAGAAGGGGCTCAGGTCTGGGACGCGGACAGAGAAGAGTTCTTTACTCTGAAAGGCCTGTTGTTCACAACGGTGCAAGATTATCCCGCGTACGGGAACAACGCGTGTCAGTGCACCAAAGGATACGAGGCATGTGTCAGGTGCATGGAAGAAACGATGAGTGTTTTCTTAGAGGGCTCTAGAAAAATCGTGTTCATGGGACACCGAAGGTGGCTGACCATGAACGACCCATGGAGAGAGGACACGGAAAGGTTCGACGGAACAAAAGAAATCCGTCCAAAGCCTCACGAGAAGACCGGACAAGAAATCTATGATCTCTTGAATGAAATGGATGAAGTTGAGCCAGGAAAAGGAAAGACACAACCGCCGGTAAAGGGCGTCTGGAAAAGGAAATCTGTTTTCTGGGAACTGTCTTACTGGCCTCACCTTGACACACGTCATAGCATTGATGTAATGCATGTCGAGAAAAATATCTGCGACAGCTTGCTTGGTCTCTTGCTCAATATTCCGGACAAGACAAAAGATGGGCCGAAGGCACGAGCAGACATGCAACACATGAATATAAGACCTGAGCTGTGGGCAACCAGAGAAACGACCAAGACGGGAAATAATGGTATCAGAGTCAAGACCAGCTGTCCTGCTGCCTGTTACACTCTGAGTAAAGACGAGCTCCATAGCCTCTGCGAATGCCTCTATGGTGTCAAAGTTTCTTCGTGTTACTCCGCAAACATCCGAAAACTTGTTGACATGAAGACTCATCGACTGATTGGCATGAAGTCTCATGACTGCCACATGATGATCACACAGATACTGCCTGTCGCAATTAGAGGTATCATGGAGCCAGGTGTCCGCAAGACGATCACGGATCTTTGTAACTTCTTCAACACTATCTGTCAGAAGTCAATCACGGTGCAACGCTGCCTGAAACTGAAGGCCGAGATCACTGTCATACTATGTGAACTTGAGATGTATTTTCCTCCAGCATTCTTCGATGTCATGGTACATCTCATGATCCACATCGTCCCGGAGATACTGGACCTTGGTCCCATGTTTTTGCACAACATGTACCCGTTTGAAAGGTACAATGGGGTTATCAAGCGCTACGTTCGTAACAGAGCGCATCCGGAAGGTAGCATCATCCAAGGCTATGTTACCGAAGAGGGCGTCGAGTTCTGCACGGATTACATGCGTGATCAAAAACCTGTAGGTGTTCCCGTTTCGCGTCACACAGGCATGCTCGACGGTAAAGGTGCGATCGGGCATAAAAATTTACATGTGTATCGATCAGAAAGATCAGATGACTACAACAGAGCACATTTCGTGGTGCTGCAACACTTGGCTGTGGTACAGCCCTATATTCAGATCCACATGAAACAGTTGCACGAAGCGAATCCGAAAAAGGGCATAGTTGCGCTCACGAAAGAACATAATGCAAAGTTCTCCCGGTGGCTAAAGGACTACTGGTACGAAAGGGAGCCGACAAATAGAGAAGAAGAAACTGTCCGAATGTTGTCACAAGAACCCGATAGCAAAGTCGTGACGTGGCAATCGTATGATATCAATGGATACACATTCTATACCGAGGCTCAAGACCGGCGCAGTACGTACCAGAACTGCGGTGTAACGCAGGAGTCTAGAACTGGTCATCATGGCAAGAAGTGTAGGTACTACGGTGTGATCGAAGAGATCTGGGAACTTGACTACATGGTGACCAAGATCCCCCATGTTTCGTGTCAGTTGGGCGAAAGACGTCAGAATCGAAGATATGAACACCAGTACCATGGTGATAACTCCACCGATCCCTATGGAGTCACGACAAGTCAAATTAATCAGTCCCAAAGATGAGCCATGGGTATTAGCCAAACAGCTCGCCCAAGTGTTCTGCATAACAGATCCAAAGAATAAGAAGCGCGTTGTCGTGAGGAAAGGGAAAAGGAGTATTGTCGAAGTCGATGATGTAGTTGACGAAGAGGACTACGACCAGTTCGACGATCCGGACACAGAAGAAGAAGATGTTGATGATCGAACGAGCAAGAGGCACAAAAGTTCTCAGGATGCGTGCCCGTACATAAGACGCAGCCATGACGAAGGCCTGACATATACCACCAAGAAGATCAGAAGTACTATTGAGAAGCGTGTCGAAGACGACGAAATCTAGGTTTCCGATCAATTCGGAATTAAGCAACCTCAATATGTTCGAAACTTCGTGAAATAGCTAGGTCAATATGTAATAATATCATTTTATCGAATTGAATGGTTAATATATCATATATGTTCAGAATTTCCTGAAATAGCTAGGCATGTGCTGCATCTATGCTCTAAGTCCACGCCGAAAACCCAAAAATTAGCCCATAAGTCCACTGCGCAAACCATAAAATCAGCCCTTATTTTCACTCTGTAAATCTCCGCAATCATGGAAATAAGGATGACAAGAACAAACCCTAATACACTTCCACTCACGGGCACAGTTCATCAGACTGTCAGTAGAAGTATTCCACTGACGGGTTCTATTAGAGTGCCCGTCAGTGATGATGAGGAACTCAGGAGTCCAGATATGTACTTCTACTGACGGGCAACCTGAACTGCCCGTCAGTAAAAGTCTTCCACTGACGGGTGTTACTTCAGAGCCCGTCAGTGGTGCCTACGACCACAGAAGCACAGATCGGGGCTAATTCTACTGACGGGCTCCTTGTATCGCCCGTCAGTAGAGGTCTTCCACTGACGGGTGCTGTTAGTTTGCCCGTCAGTGGTTCGAACCCGGACTATATAAGTGGGACTTGGCGAAATTTTTCGCCGTCCTCGCGCGTTCTGTTTTTGAACCAGCCGCGACACCCTAGTCCGCCGCCAGGCTACCGCGCGCCGCTCCGAGCCCCCGCGCCGCCGCCCCGCCTCCCCGAGCCCCCGCGCCGCCTCCCCTACTCCCCGCGCCGCCGCCCCGCCTCCCCGCACCGCCGCCCCGAGCTCGATCCCGTCGGCGCCGCCGCCCCGAGCCCCCGTCGGTGCCGCCGCCCCGAGCCCCGCAGGTGAGTTCCTCCTCACCCTTTGGCCTTCTTCCTCCCCTCTCCTTCTCCGTGTGCACCAATCCAACCCCTTGAGTAGCCACGCTTCTACGTCTCCTCCCTCTCTCATGGCACCTCTCCTCCCACTCCTATCGCGCCTCTGCTCCCTCTCCCATGGTGCCTCTCCTCGGCCTCCTATAGCACCTGTCTTGCCCCTCTGGTTCTTCTCTCTTGGAAACCCTAGAAATTGGGAAATCTCTCAAATCCCTAATCCCTTGTTGGCTGCACAATCCCTGATCTCATATTTCCTTTTGCAGGTCAATTGGAAAGGTAAAGGAAGTTTAGATAGCAGACTGGATCAAGGCTGAGCTAATATGCATGAAAGAAATTGATTTGTTGTCATAATTTTGTTGTTGCTTTGCTGGATCTGGCTGGTTTTGCTTAATATATTGGATGCATGATATGCTCATTAGTTGTGGCATTTGGACTTGATGTATGTGAATTGTGAACCAGTTTTGATACTTGATAGTGTGTAATGTTGATCGATCCAAGGGTACTTGTTGCTGGATCGATTTGTTTTGGACTTAACCGCGGTTGACAATGTTCTATGGGTTAATTGACGTGATGTTCCTTACGTAATAATGCAACCTCGAGAAATTACAACATGTAAATATGTGCATGGGATTATTGAAATGCCATGTCGTTTTCCTTCACATCTGGACGTAATTTCGTTCATGCGTGATGGCTGATTCTGTAACATAATATTTGCGGTTTTATGATAGCCTGCTTCATCTATGTGTACAAGATAATTGGTATGATGTTTCCACGTATTAATAGAACCATGCATGTGTCAGAAACTATAATGTGACGGATGCGTCATGTTAATATTTGCGGTTTTCTCTGTATATCTAATTTTCACTTGTGCAAGGTGACCAATTCATATAACGTAAATACGCGGTTTTATGATAGCATGCATAATATATGTAAAAAATTCTATACTCTGTTGCAATATGTAACTTATTTTTATCTTGCTTGTGTATTAATTTCAAACATTATGATGTTACCGAGCATTACATATGTTAACCAAATTATTAATGGCGTGTACTAGTCGTGTGAAATAGTTGTGGCTATGTCAGATAATACATTTGGAAAAATGTATAGGCATTGTAACAGTAGGTTATTTTATAATTATGGTAGCATTGTTCACTTGTATCACTTTCTAATGTTTGAATTTCTAAAATGTACAAGCATTCAAATCTTTTATTGGAGACGGGTTTTCGCGCTACCCCCAGATCGACGCTGTTCAGGCTTATCGCAACGCTGTTAAGGTTCTCGTCGACATTCTCCGTCGTCAAGGCTGCCCCCAACGCGCCCCGGCGCTGCGTCAGGGTTATCCCCGACGCGCCCTGGCGCCGCATCAGCACTGTCTCCGACGAGCTCTCTCGAAGATTCTCCCGAAGCCTCTCCCAAAGATTCTCAAAAAGATGCCCGGGAATATTCGCCCAAGATTCCTTAGGGGTAGGGAAATGACCGTCATGCCCTTGTAATAGTTCCGTACTTTCGGGGCAAAACTGTAATTTCGCATTTCCCTTTTTGAAACCCTATAAATACCCCCTGGGGGTAGAGGGGGAGAGGATCCACTTTTCATTCTCTAGCTTGTGAGCTCTCAATTTCATGCCCTAATACAAACACTGGTTTACGTCGTCGACAGTCTCGAGCGTTCACGCTCTCGCTCGTTTGCCCCTCGCACGCCCGGAGGTCGCTATAGCCGACCGGGGGTGCCACAAATCTACTGTCTAGGCTCGTACCTATGACAGTTGGCGCCGACCGTGGGGTCTCGAGCGAAAAGCCATGGCGCCGAAGAAAAAGAGCACAGCCAGGACGATCGCACCCCGTACACCAAACCTGACGCGTCAGGCAAGAACGAACAACACGACCGTCGCCGCGGAGTTGGGCGACGCCCGCGTCAGCAACTTGTCGGCTGCTAACCTTCGAGCCGAGTGCGCACCAGCCGAGGTCCGCACGGCGGGACTCCCCACAGCCGCGATCAACGTGGCAAACGCAGAAGCACGCGTCGAGACGGAGGCTGAGACCTTGAGGCGCGAGGCTAACGAGCTCAGGGAGGAGCTCGTTAGAGCAAAGGCTGAGGCCCTCCAGGCCCTCCAAGCTTCAAACAATGCTCGCGCCGAGGCAGGCCTGCTTCGCGCCGAGCGTGACGCCGCGCGAACCGCGGCGGCTCCCCCGCCGGTCCCCGAAGCAGCCGAGGCCGCGGCAGTACGGCGCCGCCTGGACGAGACCCTAGCCGAAGCGCGAGAGCAAACCCGACGCAACACCCTTGCCGCCGAGGAGGTCATGCAGGAAGTAGCGGAAGCCCAAGCGCGCGCCAGGCTGCCATCCCCAGCGGGGGCGCAGGAGGCCGCCGCCCTCCGTCAAGCCATGGCCGACAGCCGCGCGAGAGCGATTCTTTCCCCACCCGCGTGTGCCAAAGAAGCCGCAGCCCTGTGGCATCAGTTGAAGGCTAGCCGAGAGATGGCCGCGGCATCCCTCTATGGCGCAGGGGAAGGCCCCAGCTACCAGCCCTTCTATCACTCCGTCGCGCAGCCAGGGTGGGCAGGCCCCAGCCTCGCCGCATCAGCCGGCGGAGCACTACCCCGTGTGGGTCCCAGCGCCTCCGCCGCGCCCGGAGCTCCGCCACCCGGGATGGGTAGCCGGACGGCCCGCCGACGTCGCCCCGCACCAACTCGAGATCAGAACCTGCCAGCCGTCGGCAAACGCCCCGGGCCTCACCGACGTGTACAACCCGCTGAGCCCAGGGCTAGCGGTGACGCCATGGCCGAGCAAGTACCGAGCGCCCAGTATCGCTAGCTTTGACGGGAACTCCGATGCCGTCGAGTTCCTCAGGGTGTATGAGACCGCTGTTTCCTCAGCAGGAGGCAATGAAGCGATCATGGCCAAGGGGCTACTGCTAGTGCTCTCTGGTCTGGCCAGGAAATGGTATCTCGGGCTGGCTCCTCGCTCGATGTACTCATGGGAACAGCTCCGCGACAAGCTCACTAGCCACTTCATAGCCCACCGGAACAAGGAAGTCACCTCCTCAGACCTATTCTCCCTCAAGCAGGCCCCCGACGAGTCAATACGTGATTTCACGCAACGCTTTGCCCAAGTACAATGCCAGATCCCAGACATCACCGACAAGAGCGTGTGCGAGGCCACCCGCCACGCGATTAATAACCCCGACTTGGCAGGAAAACTCAACAGGAAAGAGCCCAAGTCAGTCGCAGAGCTGTACGAGATTATGCGCACCTACTCCAAGTCCGAGGACGGGAAAACCCGTAGGCAGGCAGAGGCATAGGCGCTTGCCGCCTGGACTGGGCCGAAAGCGGAAACCTACGACCGGCGCGCCAGGAGGCAGAAGGACGTGTACCACGTGGAAGGGGAAGAGCGTCGCCCCGCTAAGCAGGCACGTAGCAACGACCAGGGCCGCGAGCCAGGCCGTCCCGAGCAAGACTCCCGTGCCCACGGGTCGGGCCGTCCCTGAGCGGGACTCCCGCAGCCAGGCTTACCCGCACGGAGGCCGCGGTCAAGGCCAGGGGAACGGAAATAACTCCGGGCGTGGAAGAGGCAGTAACAATGAAAGCGGAGGACGAAGGCCCGGCGGAGACAATCGAGTATTCTGCGAGCTCCACGGCTGGGTCTTCCACACCACCGCGGAATGTCACCTAGTCGCCGCCGCCCGCGCGATCAAGCAGCGCGGGCTGGCCACAAGAACCGCCGCCCCGCGACACGATCGCGCGGTGGCTCAAGAACGTCAGGCCCTGCCGCCTCCGCCGCCACTTCCGCTCCTTGGGGAGCCACCGAAGCAAGTTGACGATCCGCGGCGCCGCATCGTGCACGCCATCACCGGCGGCCACGCCCACACATTCCCGTCCAAGCGGCAACGTCGGGCCTACACCCGACAGGTACAACACATCAACTCGTCGCCACCCACCGAGCTGCCTCCGTGGGTCGGTGCCACGGTAACCTTCGGCCCCGAGGACGCCGCGGGAATCAGCCTCCCCCATCACGACGCCCTCGTCATCTCGGCGGTCATAAACGACTGTGAGGTGCGTCGTGTCTTCATCGACGGAGGAAGCTCGGCGGACATACTATTCGCATCCACCCTCGCAGAGATGGGGATACCGCGGGCATGCCTCGCCCCCGCAGGCATCCCGCTCTTGGGCTTCGGAGGTGAGCCGGTCCCGGGGCTCGGGAAGATTGAGCTCCCGATGGAGTTCGGAGAAGGGGAGTGCAAGCGGCGAGAGAATATCGTCTTCGACGTGGTCGATCTCCCCTACCAGTACAACGTCATCCTTGGTCGGGTCACATTGAACAAGTTCGGTGCCATCCCTCATCATGCTTTCCTCTGTATGAAGATCCCGTCCCCCTGCGGTGTCATTACTGTCCGAGGCAACCAAGACTTGTCCCGCAAAATCGACAGCGACATCCAGGCGGCTATTCGCTACGTCCACACCGTTCACGATGAGGCCGAAGGCACGAAGGTCGCCCCAGGGGCTGCCGACCCCCCGACATCCGGATGGTGGGTCCCTAAGCCCAAGCCCGACGGCGAGACGCACGTAGTGCCGCTGTCGGAGGAAGACCCTGTCAAGACGGTGCTCGTCGGGGCGGACCTCGACCCAAAGGTCGCCGAAGCTCTGCTCGACGCGCTCCGATCCGACCACGACCTCTTCACCTGGGAGCACGAAGACCTCCCCTGGCGTACCCAGGGAGATCATAGAGCACCGGCTGTATGTCAAGCCGGATGCACACCCTGTGAAGCAGAAGCTCCGGAGGATGTGCGCAGAGCGTCAAGCCGCAGCCCGTGAGCAAGTCGGCAAGCTCTACAAGGCGGGGGTCATTCGTGAGGTCATGTACCCGGACTGGCTAGCCAACCCCGTCCTCGTCAAGAAGGCCAACGGGAAATGGCGCATGTGTGTGGACTACACCAACCTCAACCGTGCGTGTCCGAAGGACAACTTTCCCACTCCCGCGGATCGACCAGCTGGTCGATGCCACATCAGGATGCGAGCTCATGAGTTATCTGGACGCGTACTCCGGGTACCACCAAGTATGGATGGCCAAGGAGGACGAGGAGAAGACGAGCTTCATCACGCCATCCGGAACGTTCTGCTACGTTCGGATGGCCTTCGGGCTCAAGAACACTGGCGCAACCTTCGCGCGGCTCGTGTGCAAGGCCCTTGCGCCCCAGCTAGGGCGAAACATCGAGGCCTACGTTGACGACATCGTCGTCAAAAGCGTCCTCGCCGACACCCACGCCGCGGACCTGCGAGAGACATTTGACAACCTCAAGAAGGCAGGCATGAAGCTCAACCCAGAGAAGTGCGTGTTCGGAGTCCGGGCTGGGAAGCTCCTTGGTTTCCTCGTGTCGGCAAGGGGTATTGAGGCCAACCCGGCAAAAATCCAGGCCGTGCTCGATATGCGGCCACCAGAGAACATCAAAGAAGTGCAGAAGTTGACAGGGCGTCTCGCCGCGTTGGGGAGGTTCGTCTCTCGCTCAGCTGAAAGAGGACTCCCGTTCTTCAAAACACTGCGAGGATCCTCCGGCTTTGAGTGGACAAGCGAAAGCCAAGCCGCCTTGGAAGAATTAAAAGCATACCTCACGTCGCCGCCCCTGCTGCAAAGCCCCTGTCCGGGGGAGGCATTGTTGCTTTACCTCGCAGCCACCCCGGTGGCGGTAAGCGCCGTTCTCGCCAAGGAGAAGGACAAAGCCCAGCACCCCGTCTACTATGTATCTGAGGCGCTGCAGGGAGCAAAGGTGCGGTACACCGAGTTGGAGAAGCTCGTGTACGCACTCCTCATGGCGTCACGGAAACTGCGGCACTACTTCCTCGCCCATCCGGTCCGAGTGCCGTCGGCTTTCCCAATCGGCGAGATGCTTCGCAACAAGGAAGCGTCCGGGCGCGTCGGCAAGTGGTCGGCCGAGCTCGCTCCATTCTCCATCGAATTCGTGCCAAGGACGGCAATCAAGTCACAGGTGTTGGCCGACTTCCTGGCAGAATAGGGCCCCGTCAGAGCGCGCCGCACTTCCGAACCCCTCCGACCCGCTGTGGACGATCTATGTCGACGGCTCGTGGTGCTCGGAGGGCGCTGGCGCTGGAGCAGTCCTCGAGTCCCCGGAAGGCAACACCACCTCCTACAGCGCGCGCCTTGAATTCAAGACCACTAACAACGGAGCGGAATACGAGGCGCTCCTCCTCGGTCTCCGAAAGGCACGTGCCTCAGGCGTGCGGAGGATGGTCGTCAAGAGCGACTCGCAGCTCGTCACCGGCCATGTCGACAAAAGCTACCAAGCCAAAGATCCCGAGATGATCAAGTACTTGGCCCTGGCCCGGGCATTGGAGAAGCACTTCACCGGCTTCACCGTTCGCAGCATCCCGCGCGCTGCGAACGCCGACGCCGACTGCCTCGCAAGAGCCGCAAGCATGAAGACCGAGGTCCCCCAAGGGGCTTTCTATGAAGTGATCTCGGAGCCTGCCACAAAGGGGCTCCCCGAGGTGTGCCTCATCGGTGAGCAAGACTGGAGGACTCCCATCCTGAGCTATCTCTCCGACGAGACAGAACCCGCCGATCCCGTAGAGACACGAAGGCTCAAGAGCCGGGCCCGGGGCTTCGTCATCCACGACGACGCCCTGTACAAGCGCGGGGTATGCGCGCCCTACCTTCGGTGCATCTCCAAGGAGGAGGGACTCGAGCTGGTTCGCGAAATTCACCAGGGGCTATGTGGGTCACACCTCACTCCCCGTGCCTTGGTAGCAAAGGCATTCCGTCAAGGGTTCTATTGGCCCACCGCCCCTCGCGACGCCCAGAGCCTCGTCAGAACGTGCCCCGCGTGCCAATGGATGAGGCGGGGCACCAGGCTCCCCGCGAACGAGCTGCAGCCCATTCCACCGTCGTGGCCATTGGCCCGCTGGGGCGTCGACCTCGTCGGCCCTGTTCGGGTCGAGGAGTCACGGGTTCAAGTTCGTCGTCGTCGCCGTCGACTACTTCTCCAAAGTGGATCGAGGCCGAACCCTTAGCCAAGATAACATCGGCGGCCGTGCAGAAGTTCGTATGGAAGAGCCTCATCTGCCGCTTCGGCGTCCCAAGGGAACTCACCGTCGACAACGGGACTCAGTTCGACGCGGCTCCCTTCCGGAGATTCTGCATCGGCCTCGGCATCAACTTATGCTTCGCCTCCGTGGCCAATCCGAAAGGCGAACGGCGCGGTCGAGCGGGCCAACGGGATCGTCCTTTCGGGCCTCCGCAAACGCCTCTTCAACTTGCCCAAGGGCCTCTGGGCTGACGAGCTCCCTAGCGTCTTGTGGTCCACCCGCACGGCGGCCAGTCGGGCCACCGGCCTCACTCCCTTCAAGTTATTGTATGGAGAGGAGGCGGTGACCCCCGAAGAAATCAAGACCGGGTCCCTGCGCACCACGACGGCCATTGACGGAGACTCCCAAGACGTATCCCTCGAAACGATGGATGCTGTCCGACAGGAGGCTGCTCTTAACATCGATCGATATCAGGCCACCATGGCAAAGGCGTACAACAAGACCGTCCGCCCACGACCCATCCACGTCGGCGACCCCGTGCTCAAGAAGAAGGCGAACCCAGAAGCCGATGGCAAGCTAAGCTCAAAGTGGGAAGGGCCATACGAGGTGGTTCGCGCTACCCCGCCCGGGAGCGTTCCGTTTGGCAACCCTCGACGGGGGCGAGTTGAAGCATAGCTGGAACGCCGACAATCTCCGCAAGTACTATGTATAGCTATAGTTTCTCTAGATGTAGCCGCTGCGTCGGCATCTTTTGTATTCCAAAATGGTACGGCGAGGGTAAGGACCGCTGCGACGGCCGCTACCCCCGCTCGGTCACCCATTCAGGCTGAAGACGACGCTTCGTCGTCGCCAACTTTTGTAATCGGCCTTAGCGCCACTTGGTTGCTAAACCTTAAAATGAAAAACTCAGAGCGGCGGCGTCGCGCCTCCCAGGCAAGAAGATCTGCTACCTCCGTCCGGGATAGAGTGTCCCTTCCCTCCGGGGTCGCGCGACGAGAGCTCCCCACGATGTCGAGCCACCTCCGTCCGGGATAGAGTGTCCCTTCCCTCCGGGGTCGCGCGACGAGAGCTCCCCGCGATGTCGAGCCACCTCCGTCCGGGATAGAGTGTCCCTTCCCTCTAGAGTCGCGCGACGAGAGCTCCCCGCGACGTCGAGCCAAGCACATATGTTAGGGTAAGGCAGGAACGCGTTCACGCACGCCATCAGGTGCTAAGTATTTCTAAACTAGGGACGAACGCGGTGCCACGTACCCGTTGACGCCTTTATTTCTTTATTACTTGATTCTACAATCGCTCTCAAGCACGCCATCGAGCGCTTAATGTTTTTGGATGGGAGGGGGTACAGCACCGCCCTCTCACACACCTAATACAGGTGACACGCCAAGGCGCCCGCGAAGAAAAACTCAAACTTATTAAGAATGCCTAGCCAGGCCCGCAAGAAACACTGCGATCTCCGCCTCGCTCAGGACATGCACGTCGTCATCTTGTCACCCGGCTTTCGTTAATCGGCACGAGACAGGGCACTTGGTGGACTCACGCCGGGCGGGTGCCGTCCCTAGGCGCCCCACGACAGCCTTCCATCGAAAGCTATTACCCTGCAAACCAGATAACAAACAATTCACAAGATGCAAGTACAAAGTCGGGCAATTTTCTGGATTTTCATTAATAACTAGCAAAGTCGCTTGAGAGTTACAAAAGAAAGTCTGAACATGTAAACCCTAGCAAAAGACAGGGCCACCAGACAAGGGGGCTCTCGTCGACACAGCAACAACCCTAGCAAAAGACGGGCCACCAGACAAAGGGGCTCTCGCCGACACGGCAACAACCCTAGCAAAAGAGCACTACAAAGACTAAAGCAAATCCTAAGCTATGCAGAAAGCGAAACCAAAAGGGCAGTGTAAACTTGGCAACATAGACACGACGTGCAAAGCCAAGCAGCGAGCCTCACACCTGCGGGGGCAAGAACGGCTCGCCAGGGGCTCCCTCCGACGTACCCGCCGGAAGATCCCCCAAGGAAGCGTGCCTTCCAGAGTGCAGCAAGGTACTTCACGCCGCGCTTGTCCCACACCTGGGACAAGAAGGCCCGAATGCCATCCCGCACAAGAGGCCGAGAGTCCAAGATGGTCCGCTTGCTCGGAGCCACGTACGCCACCGCCTCAAACTTCCCCGCTGGATCGCAGCCAGCCTCGCGAAGACAGACGAAAGCTAGCTCGGCGCAAGCCTGCGCGCAGTCCCGCGCATGCACCCGGATCGCGTCCCTCGAAGCAGCGGCAACCGCGACCGCCCACCGCAGTCGGGCGGCCGTCGCGTCCTCGCCCGAGAGGTCGGGGGGAGCGGCGGAGATGCCAAGGCCACTGCCCAGCTCGCCGACCTCTGTGGCAACGGACACCGCCAGCGCGTCCGCCTCCTGCTGCCGGCCCTCCGCAGCCGCGCGCTCAGCTTGTAGGGCGCAAAGCTTGGCGCGGAGCGAGGTAATGCTGTTCTCCGCCTCGGCCAGCTTCCTTGTGGCCTCCGCGGCCTCAGCCTTGGCAAGCTTGGCGATCCTCTTCTCTTCCCGGACTCGAGTGCGTGCGTCGTCAACCTCAGAGCCGTTCATCTCCAGAAGCCGCTCGGTCGCAAGGAAGCCCTAGGGACGTGAGCCAAGAGTCAATAGCCATCGAGAGAATGAAATGTGCGAGCAACTCGAAAAATCAAACACTCGAGAATACCTTCAGCAAGGCAGACTTGGAGGCATCGCGAACCTCCGTAAGCGACATCCCGTCAAAAGCAACGTCAAGGTCGGCCGGTGAGATCCGGAGCGCTGCGTCGTGGTAAAAGCTAGCCTCGACCTCCGAGTCGGCAAAGTGCCCCGGACGCAGTCGTCCGGCCACCAACAAGGCACCCGGGACAGCCCCGCTACCTCCGTCACCGTCAGGCACTGGCGCGCAGCGAGCTGGTGGAGGTGGCCTGGTGGAGCGGCTATCTCCAGGCTCGGCGACAGGAGAGGACGGCGCCAGGGGCGCCGCTGAGGACGTCGTCGCCGCCACCGCCCCTGCGGCGATAGAAGTACCCGTGTCAACCTCAGCCATCCTGTCTGTGCCAAAGTCAAAGCCACTGGAGGAAGCCGTGTCCAGAGGGCGAGAGGGAGGGTCGCCGCCCCCTGAGTCCTCGGGTGCAACCTCGGACTCGTCGCCACTATCTTCGTAATCCTCGGTGCTCGACTCAAGCTCAAGCGGGACAGGAACCCCCATCGGGTCCTTTCCAAGTCCGGGGCGTCGGCGGGGTAACTCACGCTGCGGGCTCAGAGAACGCCCGTCAGCCGTAGCGGTGACCTGCGGTCCACAAGCTCAGACCCTCCGGGGAGGCGAAACAGACGCGCTCGGCAGCGTCCGCTTGGCCCCACTGGCCCCCTCGGCAGGAAGAGGAGACGTCCGCTCGGGCACGGCCCATCCGAAGGCCACGCAGGCCCTGTTGCGTCGAGGCTTTGTGATCAGCAATTTTACGTCCGCAGCCTCGACCCGGCTGTAGTGGCCAAGTAGCACGTTTGCCGCCTCTTCTCCCTGCGCCAAAGAGGAGTCTGCAATGCCAATAAAAAGGGGGAACAAGTAAAGAGCTTGAGATCGAAAGAGGCAAGGAACCTCGACACAACGGAGGCTGCTAATACGACGGAGTTGAAAGCCTTACATGTCGAAGGGAGGTACTTCCCTAGCACCCGCAGACCGTGAGGTTCGTCCCGACCCTTCGGCAACAAACGCAACGTCCAGCCAGTGGCAAGCGGTGAAATCCCCAGCAGGAGGTACTCCTCCACCAAGTCCCGTACGCTCAGCTCGAGGGCCAAGCGCTGGAGCAAGAACCGCTGTGCCTCGCCACTCCCGGTAAGAGCGGGGAGCGCGGTCGTCGGTATCGGGATGCTCACTGAGCAGAAGAAGCCGGAGTCATGAACTCGACAGTAGAACCAAGCGTTTCGCCAATCGGCCCACTTGCCCTTGACCGCGAGCGCCGGAAAGTCAAACTTGTTGCGGCTACGACGACGGGCGAAGCTAACGGTCCCGTACATCGAGTACAGCTTCCCCGTCACCTTCGTCCGCGTCGCCACCGCCTGGTGATTCCAAGCAAAGACCTCTGCCCGGCCGCTCGTCTCCATGCTCCGCATCGCCCACTCAAAGGCAGCCAGCCGGACGAAGGCAGACGGGTGTAGGTCTGAAACCTCCAAGCCGAACAGCGTCAGCACCTCCAGCAGTAGAGGGGCCGCCGGAACGCGAAGCCCGGCATCGAACTGAGCCCGCGAACACCACGATGCGCCCGTCCACCGGCTCCGCTCTCACCTCTGAGGGCTTGGGGAGCTCGACACCGTACGGGCCGTCGAGGCCTGGAATCTTGCCCTCCGCCGCCAGGCGTTTGATGAGCGGCATGTCCGCGCTGGAAGGACCCAAGTAGCGGGAGTAATCTTTTTCTGTCAAATCAGGAGTGGTGGTCGCCCGACTCTTGCGCTTGTTCGCCGACATTGCAAACCACTCCCCTTCGTTCGCGCTCGCGTTCGTCAGGTCGTCGCCGCGCTCGCGTTTGTCAAGTCGTCGCCGCGCCCGCGTTCGTTCGCGCTCGTCATCGTTCACGCTCGCATTTGTCAGGTCGTCGCCGCGCTCGCGTTCGTTCGTGCTCGCGTTCGTCAGGTCGTCGTCGCGCTCGCGTTCGTCAGGTCGTCGCCGCGCTCGCGTTTGTTCACGCTCGCGTTCGTCGGGTCGTCGTCGCGCTCGCGTTCGTTCGCGCTCGCGTTCGTTCGCGCTCGCGTTCGTTAGGTCGTCGCCGCGCTCGCGTTCGTTCGCGCTCGCATTCGTCGGGTCGTCGCCGCACGCGTTCGTTCGCGCGCGTCCGCCCGTTGCCAAGTTCGTTCGCAGTCGTCCGCGGGCGTGCTCGCGTCCTTGGCGTCGTCTGTGCTCAGAGGTCGAAGGTGAAGCTCGCGCAGCTCAACAGACCCAGGCCGAGGCCTGGCGAGCCTCAGTCAGCGAGGCCGGGGCTCGGCTAAGCTTGGCGGAGACGGGTGGAGGCCGCTCTCGGACGCTTGAGGCCGCGCACTCCCGGCCGTGCGAAGGGGGTCCCAGAGGCGGCGGCTCAAGGCGGAGCCGGGGCACGGCGAGTGGCCGCCGGGGCTCACGCGCTGCCGTCGCCCGCTCTCGGCCGCTTGAAGTCGCCGGGGCCCGGCCGTGCGAGGAGAGTCCCGGAGGTGGCGGCGCGCTCGGCTGTACGGTGGAGGAGGAGGCGACGCTCGGCCGGGCGTGGGGGAGCCGAGGGGCGGCGCAAAGGGGGCAGTTCGCGGTGAAGGGAGAACCGGGGGGCGGCATGGAGACCGCCGCCGCCCGCAGCGCCCCGCCGTTGCCCGCTCGAGCCCGCCCTGGGGTGCGGCGGCTTCGGCGGCTCAACCGGCGGCGGGAGGCTGGCCGGCGGCGCAAAGGGGGCGGTCAGCAGCTACGGGAGAGCCGGGGGGCGGCGTGGAGACCGCCGGCGCCCGCTGCGCCCCGCCGTTGCCCGCTCGAGCCCGCCCTGGGGTGCGGCGGCGTCGGCGGCTCAACCGGCGGCGGGAGGCTGGCCGGCGGCGTCCGGAGGAAGCGGCAGCGGCGGCGGCTCCCGGTGAAGGCGGCGGTAGCCCGCGCGGCTCCGCTGAGCCTCGCCCGAGCCCGCTTCGCCCGTGCGTAGCAAGGGGACGGCGGAGGCAAGCCGGCAAAGGGGATGGCGGCGGCGGCCTTCGACGGGAGGCGGCGCGGAGGAGGCCAGAGGCCGGCGGCGGCGGTGTGAGGAGGAACAGGAGAAAAAAGGGGTAGCGGCGGGGAGAAAAAAGGTGGGGTCGGCCGGGGGTTTTGTTTTTATACCCCCGGTCGCCCTAGCTCGGGTGGGCCGCGGCCCATTAAAGGAGCAGGCCGGCCGAAAGAGGCCCAGGAGGGGCGCGTGGCATAGGAAGGCCAGGAGGGGCGCGCGGGAAAGAAAAAGAAGAAAGAAAAAGAAAGAAGAGAAAGGAAGATAAAAAAGAAGAAAGAAAAAAAAGAAAGAAAAAGAAAGAAGAAAAAGAAAGAAGAGAAGAGAGGAGAAAAATTGTCTCGTCGAGCACCTCCCGGGAGAAAATTACGATTCACGAAGGGTCGTCGATCCGGCCTGCGCACCAACCCATTGGGGATTAGTGTGCTGGCTCGGACGGGCGCTATTTCGACCGCCCCAACCAGGAAGGGGCTACTGTTGGAGACGGGTTTTCGCGCTACCCCAGATCGACGCTGTTCAGGCTTATCGCAACGCTGTTAAGGTTCTCGTCGACATTCTCCGTCGTCAAGGCTGCCCCCAACGCGCCCCGGCGCCGCGTCAGGGTTATCTCCGACGCGCCCTGGCGTCGCGTCAGCACTGTCTCCGACGAGCTCTCTCGAAGATTCTCCCGAAGCCTCTCCCGAAGATTCTCAAAAAGATGCCCGGGAATATTCGCCCAAGATCCCTTAGGGGTAGGGAAATGACCGTCATGCCCTTGTAATAGTTCCGTACTTTCGGGGCAAAACTGTAATTTCACATTTCCCTTTTTGAAACCCTATAAATACCCCCTGGGGGTAGAGGGGGAGAGGATCCACTTTTCATTCTCTAGCTTGTGAGCTCTCAATTCATGCCCTAATACAAACACTGGTTTACATCGTTGACAGTCTCGAGCGTTCACGCTCTCGCTCGTTTGCCCCTCGCACGCCCGGAGGTCGCTATAGCCGACCGGGGGTGCCACAAATCTACTGTCTAGGCTCGTACCTACGACATCTTTGATACTACTGCATTTGGTTTCCATTTAGGGTGAGAGCTTGTATGCAATTGTCCAACCCTTTTCTTTTTCTTTAAATGGGGCAATTGTCTACTAGGGAGCATGAGTTTGAATGCCATTGCTTCCCTTGCCCAATCATGTGTAGCCTTGCTGGGGCTTATTAGCTACTCTCTCTTTTTCAAAATACATGGCATTCTAGATATGTTAATCTTCGCAGCTTGTTCCATGTTACTTTACAAGCTTGTCTTCCTTTGGAATGGAGGTGGGACGTTATGGAAATGCCCCTGCTCATGAAGACATTTGATGGAAGAGCTCTCTATTGTGGTTGAATTATCGTTGCTCTGGTTATAGGTTAGCAGAGAGGAGTGGAGCTGTCAGTTGATGAGAAATAGATTTGTTTGCAGCTATCATGATCTCATGATCATTTCACCTTGTTGGCTTATGGAGAGTATAATATGTGTGTTGGGAAAGATCTATTGTATTCTTTTATCTTACGATAAAATAACAATGCACAAAGTGCATGCTTATTAATTTCCTTCATGTTATCGTTATATCTCTTCTTTTTCACGTGAATATCTCTTCCTTCATGCTATGGATAGTATTTTCATGTTATACCGGCATATTGAACTTCTCACTGGAACCCTTGCTGATAGGTGGGCCCTTGTTTCAGTTTCTTAATATATCGGAAAATGGACTCGTCGCCAACCCGGGAAGTAGCCCGCGTAGATGATGACAGCGCGGCGCCCCTAGACGTGGCGGCCCCTATTGACGCCCCGCTCCTAACCGATCAAACAGCCCCTGAGCCGGCCAGTGAACCTGCCGTCGAGGCGGGGAATGTACCTTCGGCACCTGAAATAGCCATGGCGCGAGATGAAGAGAGTGCGTCTGGCTCGTCAGACGCTTCTCGATCAAGCGAGTCAGGGTCAGAGGAACAGGAGGCGCCGGAGCCGTCGTCAGCAGCAGAGAAGCCGAAGAGACGGTACAACCCTAGAGGAGGGAACCAGCTGACGAACGAGACATTCGTCGTCACTCGAGTCGGCGTGACAGGTGTTCCTGCAAGTCCCGAGAAGGCTGCGAAGTCGTTCAGCAACACATGCGGGTGCATCGTCCGCGAGCATGTCAGGATCACATGCCAGGACTTCAAGAAAATGACGGACGGCCAGAAAAAGGTCCTCTTCGACAAGCTCTGGGATAAGTATGCTGTCCCAGAGGCTGACAAGGAAAGAGTCCGAAGAAAAGCGGACAGCATCATGTGTGCTGCGCTAAGGACATGGCGATATGAAGCAAGGAAACTGCTAGACGCCGATTTCGATACTGTAATCAAACAAAAATGGCCAAAGGTAGAACTCGAACACTGGGAGGAGTTCGTTGCGGACAAGAAGAGTGACGAATTCAAGGAGAAGAGTCGCCGGGCGAAGGAGCTGCGCGCGAAGAACAAATTCCCCCACCACCTTGGCAGCCGAGGTGTTCCTGGGAAGAGACCGATCTGGGAGAAAGAGGACGCCGCGCTGATAGCGGCTGGGAAACCGGTTCCCTTCGCCGATATCGAGCAGGAACGCGCCCAGATCTGGATGAGGGCGCACACAGTTTCGGACCCAGCCACTGGGACTCCTATCATCACGGACCCTGAGCTTCAGGCGGTCTCCGAAAGATTGGTAAAATCTAAATCCGATGTCTTCTTCGAATATACTGTTGTGCTTCCAGTTCGCTAACGGTCCGTACGTTGTGCCGTTTACGTTGCAGAGGCAGCTGTCCCAGCAGCCTGCCAGCTCCCAGGAATCCGTCCAGAGCCAGAGGTGGGAAGACCATCTCTCGAAGGCTCTAGGGACGAGGGAGAAGACAGGGCGTGTCCGAGGGATCGGGAGCGGGGCTATCTGGGACGCAGTGTTTCCCCAGGACCGCGAGGCTGCCCGCCAGAGGAGGAGAGGAAGGCAAACATCTCTAATGCAAGAGATGATAAGGGCAGCCCAGGAGGCTGGCAAGTTGGCGGCCCAAGAATTTTTAGCGTCTAGAGGCTACGATGCGTCTCGGCCACCTGTCCATCCTCATGGACATCAGGGCTCCTATCCTGCTGGATGGAGCAGCTGCGCCTCAGCCTCCGACAATGCCCCCGAGTCGCCAAGTCCCGTCGAAGACATCGCTGTAAGTTTCGTCGCGACCATGAATCACTTATATGAGGGCTCTAATTAATAGAATTGTGCAGATAACAATGCTCTAATTCGACACATTGTTTATTATGCAGGACCCCACGAAATGCCACCTCACAATCCCTTTGCCTGGCGTGAAGAAGACGGTTGCACACGGCCTAGTCTTCCCAACGGCGGAGGGCGCGACATGCCACAACGTTGCAATACCTTCCCACATGGCGAGGGTGCAGGTGGACCGCGTCGTCGCCGAGTTCAGTGACGTCGCAGTCCCTGTCGCCCCTGAAGAGGATGTCACGAAGCTAGGAGACTGCAAGGGGTACTACATCCTGTGGCCGAAGAGCCAGATAACTATCCTCGGGGTGTCCTCTCCTAGTACGTCAACTATCCCCTCTCCATCAGCCGGAGCCGGCCCGTCTCCGCTCGGCGTGTGCAGGACGCCGGTTTCGTTCGATGATCGGGACGACGATCTTGCCGGGCAGCAGCACACGGCGATCCTTCCGTCCCAGGAGGAGGAGCAACCCAAGAAGGACTCGCCGCCCCGTGAAAAGCGCTCCAAGCATCGCCATGACCCGAGCGCAGCGGAAAAGAAGGTCTTATCTCCAAGCACGCTCAATGCCGCAGTGGGCGAAGCGTTGACGGGAGGCAAGAGGGCCTCCTCTCCGGAGCCGGAGAGGAAAAGAAAAAGACCACACAGGCGGGGCGGCACCGCTGCGAAGGAGGCAAGCAAGGAAAGCAAGAAGAAGGCCTTATCCTTCCAGACATCTGCCGAAACCATCAAGAAGCCTCGACGAATAGTGTACGAGGCAGGTGAGCCCTTGCTCCCAGATGATGAGGTGCAGAGGTTGCCCACGCAGATGAAACTGCTCCATGACACGATCATGATGAGGGCACGAAATCGGGATGATTATGTGCAACACTTTAAGGTCGAGGTGCCTAAAGATTTCGGTTTCTTCCTGGACAGACAGCATGACACCTTCGACATCAATTTTGAAGATATATTTAATTTGTTCAACCTCTTCCGGCTCGACACCATGCTCGTCAGGCTATGGGCGCTTTACCAAGCCCAAGAGTCTAGGCGTCTGCCCAGCTGCGCTTTTGGAATAATCGATCCGGTCATCATGAACGAGTACTATATACGAGAAGCGAAGCAGGTCCTAATAAGTTTTATCACCGAGTCATTGATATACCATAAGGATAAGGACTACTTGCTCATGCCATACAACCCCCCGTAAGTTACTTACTAGCGTTCCTAGTTTGCTTTTCTTAATCACGTATCCCCGTCTGTTTATATTCCTTTGTTACCTTTTACGCAGCGACCACTGGATCCTCATCGTCATCCACAAGCCTTCCAGAATGATATACTATTTTGATTCCCAAAGAAGTGCCAAGCGGGACTTCTCAGGAATTAAGGAAGTTCTGGAAGACGCCTTTTGGGAATACAACTTGCGGGGGGGGAGGAGCAGAGAGCAAGAGCAAGAAGCTGAGCCACAAATTCAACTTCCCTTGCAGGCAACAGCCAGAAAATAGTGTTACATGTGGGTATTACGTCTGCGCTCACATAGACGCGTTCGTCATATCCCACAACCCGCAGTGGAACCAGGACCACTTCAATAACTTCATACACGACCTGGCCGATGAAAAGTACGACTGGAGGAAGGACTTTGCCCGCATCCAGAAGACCTTCGCGTACGTCATCAACAACGAAGTCATCCGGCCAAGCGGAGATTTCTACGCGGGAGTCCAATTACCCCCTTCCCGCCGCCCTGCAAGTACTAGCGAAGCGTCGTAGACGTAGATTAGTAGGGCTAGTGAGAATAAACATTGTTAAATTCAATTGTTTGTCGTTTTAATTCGTTGTAAACTTGTTTTTATATGTGTATTTACTATTTGTGATATTAATTTGGTATATGTGATTCATATTTCTGATATTAAATGTTACATATGCTTAATATTTGTCATATTAATTGCTGATATTCTTCATATTGCCTTTCCAGAAATAATTTTATAAAAAAAGTGTGATCATACTTTCACTGACGGGCACACAAAACAGTACACGTCAGTGGAAAGACTCATCACTGACGGGCGTAGAATAATCGCCCGTCAGTGAAAAACACTGTCAGGATGTTGCCAGGCACCCTGCACTGCATCTCTGCTGACGGGCGTGTTGGGCCCGTCAGTGAAAGTTCACATCTACTGACGGGCGTTGTGCCCGTCAGTGAAAGTGGAACTTCCACTGACGCGACGTTACTGACGGGCGAGGAACCCGTCAGCGGTGGACTTTTAGGGCCCGTCAGTGAAGCTGTGGTCTGAGGTAGTGTCCGTCTGGATCTGAGGCTTTTGTCTTTTTTTTCCTTCCCAGTAACAAGTCCTCTGGTGTTTTCCTGGATTGCTCATTGGACTTCGTTCTCAAATTCATTCTCTCCGGTGAGCTGCTTTTCTTTTTCGTTTTTTCAATCTTGTTTTTTTAGATCTAAGCTCTTGGAAGTCAATTTAGGCTAGTTCAAGTTAGGAGCATGTCTCTCCGATCTCTGTTTTGACTCCTTTCCCATCTTGCATCAGCGAATTTTGCTCCTTGCTACTTATGCTCCGGTGGGAGGCTAGTGTTAGGTGTTGTTCCTGCTCTCCTTACACTCAAGATCCCTTCAACCTCCGTCGGTGTGCCCATCTCGGGTTCGGATCTTGGCCCAAGATGCACAAGTATGGCGTCGTTGACTCAAGTGCTTCGGGATGCTCGCTGCCTATTTCAGGGTTGACTCCTCATAGGTCAGTGCATGCTATTCTCTAACATCTCCGGCACCGTTTGACCGAGGTCTTCAGTGGTTGCTTGGCATCTGCACTGCTCCAATAGTTTTGGAGCTGACAGCTTCAACAACCTCTGGACTCCAGACGGGAATCCATGGTAGGCCATCGTGGCGTCTAGTGCAAGAAGCTTGCCGGTGGCAGGCTTTTTCCCGATCGACGGAGGAGACGTGCAAGAGATATATGACAGTTCACGTGAAACAGATGAGCCACGTGCCTACTCCGGGCTCTGCATGCAGCCAGGTGGCCCATAAGGGCCGGATGTAATTTTTTATGTCCTTTTCCTTTACTGTAGACTGTAACGTCCGTTGAGCCCTTCATTGGCCCTCTTTTTTTTTGAGGTAAATGGGCAGCGCTCTATTCAATATCAGCAGAGAGTTCATTACAAATGATGGTCTAGATTGTCTCCGGGAACTCATTGACCCACATAGCCTAACGTCCATGTTCTGCCGAGCGGGCAAGAGCATGGGCTGCCCTATTACAAGATCTACTAATATGAACGAAATTGATAGAGATAAAAATAGTAGCCAAGCGTTGATATCATGGATGATGGCTCCAACAGGTGAACGGTCCATCTCCTTAGCTTTCAGTTTGGAGATGAGTGTTAGGCAATCTAAGGCCAGTGTCACAGTTGTGAATCCCGCCTCACGCACACTGTGAGCGCCAAATGAGCAGCCATCACCTCAGCTAGCTCCGGATCAGAGATGTGCTCAAAGAAGGCGGTTTTAGCCAACATCACTAAGCCTCGGTGGTTGCAGAGGACTAGGCCGGCGCCCATCCGATTAGAAGAGAAGATGGCGGCGTCAACATTCAGCATAAGCGAGCCCTCCGACGGTAGAATCCATCTCTGGTTGGAGTTCTTGGAGTCACACCTTTTGGATTGCTTCGGTTTGAAAGAAAATTGCATTATGATCTCTACATATACCTTGATCTTCTCCCCGACACAACGAGGATGAACAAGAGCATCTCCATTGCGATAAGAGTTCCTGGCCTCCCAAATATGCCATATAGAAACAGCAAAAATCGTGGCCTCTTTGTCTCAAGAATTAGACAGCCATTCAAGCAAAAATCATTGGCCCTCTTTAATCTACGCAGGGTCATCTTTTCAAAAAGGAAAAAAACGGATGTGCTTCTACACGATACGTATGCCAGCTAGACCTGTCTTATTTGGTATGAATTCAATCTTTGTCCTGAGCGCTAGCCTGCAGAGCGATCCCGATCTTTTGTCCGCCGAAAGATCTGCCTGCTGCGTACCTGCATCGGAAGACATTACTGTCGCTATCATTGAATTTTTTTTTGGACGAACTATCATTGAATTACTCCAATTAAAGAATGTGACTAAAGGATTTCAATCAAAAGACTACTCTCCAGCATCTCCATGGACTTTTCATTCACTACGAAGGCTACTGACTCAACTACTTTCTCTGGCGGTTTGGCAAACGTCATGAGAGACGGCAGGGCACGAAAGATTTCCCTCGGAACTCGTACAAAGATCACTGCAAGATCTCCACGGCAGACGATATGCATGGCCTCAGCAGGGTACAACCGGTCCTAGGCTCACGATGGAGGGAGCACGCAGCAGAGAACATAAATGGGTTGCCCAAATCGGTGCAGGTGATGTGAAGTTTAGTGGCAGAATTATTATTCTCGGAATAGGATAGCGACGAGTGGTGTGGGGTGGGGTTCGGGTGTGGCGATCCTGCCTTGCATGCATGATGATGCATGGCTACCGCCAAAGCCTAGACAGGAAGTAAACGTGGGTGGCTGTAGTGCCGGTTGAGTGCATTTCAGTAGAGTGAGGGTGCGATCGGGACTTCGAGAGAGGACCCAAGATCTGGAGTAGTACTTCTTCGTCCATAAATGTAAGACGTATTTTGATTCGTTAAAATAAAATTTTAACTAATAATTATTTTATTAGTATATAATTCATGTAACGTAAAATTGATGTCATTATATTCATATTCAAAAGTACTTGTTTATGATTATGATGTTGTATCATATAAACTACTCCCTCTGATCACCAATCTAAGTCGTTTTAGAAATCGGCACTGGAATTAAGAAATATGTAAAGTTATAAATCTACCTTTAAATATATAGCTCCAACAAGCAATTAAGTCGCTCGATAGAGCAGCCTGCAACAAGTGCTTTACACTGGCTGCATGTACCATAGTTAATGCTACTAGCTGCATGCACCGGTTAAACTACTAATGCAGAATTAAGTGAATAAAGAATATGGAGGCAAGAGTGCTAATGCAGTTTGTTACTGGTGCAAACAAATACAGTAATTTGGAGGGAGGAATGAAGCGCGTACTAAACTTTCCAAAAAATTTGAGATTGGAGCCAACAAGGAAAATTTCAAACTGAAACCAAAAGTAAATTTTGGAACCAAAACAAGTATATGCATGCTATGTGTGTATATACAGACATACATAATACTTTTAATCATTGTGCTCGGAGAGCGTCCACTCATGGCTTTGAGAGATTTCAGACCACATCTTAGTCTTAATGCCAGAACATTAGATTTAAATCTTCCACCCGATGAGCATGAAGAGGAGCAAGTTGAAATTCTTCGTGCTAGAACATTAGATTTAAACCTTCCACCCAATGAGCATGAAGAGGAGCAAGTTGAAGATAGCACTAACAATGATATTGTGCTGCTTTTGGTACTACAAGTATGTGTAATCAACGACCTCCAAACCTTCAACTTTACTGACGTAAGACTAGTGCATATTTTCTTTTGGTATTCATAGTGCATTCATGCATCTACAGTAGGTCATGAGCTTGATGACAACAACTCAATTTTTGACACGCCTCATGAACAACAAAACACAAGACAATTTCTATCAAAGGACCAGAGACAAGCAATTTACCTTGCTTTACTTCAACGGAGTTCCAATGGAAAATTATGGCGAAACACAACTCATGAAGTTTCATCCTTATTTTCTGTATCTCTAAGGACAGTACAAAGGATTTGGAAGATTGTAAATAATACACATCACATAGGTGTAGATGTCTCACATAGAAGAACAAGAAATTGTGGCCGCAAGAGAATTCAATTTGATCTTTCTGGAGTTGCTGATATTCCCTTAAATAAAAGAAAAAATTTAAGGTCACTGTCTCAAGAGTTGCATGTCAGTTACGGCACATTGTACAAGCTTTTCAGGCAAGGTAAACTCCATCAACACTCAAATGCTTTGAAGCCACATCTAAAAGAAGAGAAGAAGAGAATAAGCGAGCTCGGTTGCAATTCTGCCTATCCATGCTAGACAAAAGCACCTTGCCTCATGAGCCAAATTTTGTCGATATGTACAATATCGTGCATATTGATGAAAAATGGTTCAACGTGACAAAAAAATCGAAGACCTTTTATTTGCTTCCTGAAGAAGAAGACCCGTTGCGCACATGCCAAAATAAAAATTTCTTGGAAAGGTGACGTTCCTGGTAGCTGTAGCTCGGCCAAGGTTCGATGACCAGGGAAATGAAACTTTTTTGGCAAAATAGGTTGCTTTCCATTTGTCAAGAAGGTACTGTAAAAGTTTTCATTTAGATGTTTTATTTGCATTGTCCAATTCGGTACTTTATTTTATTTTTGTAACAGGAACCAGCCCAAAGGCGAAGTGTAAACAGGGCTGCCGGGAGATTGGTCATGAAACCGATTACAGTCAATAGAGATGTCATGCGAGCGTATCTTATTGAAAAGGTTCTACCAGCAATTGAAGCTAAATGGCCTAGAGAGGATGCTGGAAATACCATCTTTATACAATAGGACAACGCGAGGACACATACTGACCCAACAGATTCAAACTTTCACTCAGTTGCTTCAAGAAGTGTGTTTGACGTTAGATTAATGTGTCAACCATCAAATTCTCCCGACCTTAATGTTTTAGATCTTGGATTTTTTTAGTTCCATCCAATCACTGCAGTATAGAACATCTCCGAAGACCATTGACGATCTCATTGAGGTAGTTGTGAAGGAGTTCAATGAGTATGGGTCGTCGAAGATTAACAAAGTCTTTCTAACTCTACAATCGTGCATGACAGAAGTGATGAAGTGTAGAGGAGGAAATGGCTATAAAATTCCACATATGAGCAAAGACGCACTAGAAAGGCAGGGTCATCTCCGGTACAACTTCCCTGTGCCGCTGAACTGTACCAAAATATTCGTGGTTACTCCTAAGATTATGATGAGATGCGTTGTACTAAGAGTAATCACAATATTAGTGTTGCATTGCTATTTTTAATCTGTCTTTACTTTTTTAGTACGACCAAACAAGATAATCACTCCATTCACTCATAGTCTATCTCGTTGCATGCAAAATACAAACAGAATGGATTACGGGAGTGGGGTATAAAAAGACTATATGAGTAATTAGAGTTAGCTAAGTGTAAATGATATCATTGGAAATGCAAACATGGAGTTAAAGGAGGGGTAAAACGTGCATGGAAAGTGGATGCAAAAGCTTGTTTAAATCTTAAAACGACTGAGATTAAGAAAAAAGTTAAAAAGGCTAAAATGACTTAGATTGGTGATCAGAGGGAGTATACATTAATAGAGTAATCGTTGGTCAAAATCTTATCTTAACGAATCAAAATACGCCTTATATTTTTGGATGGAGGGAGTAGCATTTTTTGTGACTCTCATGCTATGAAAACATGGACATAGTGTACGCATGCATGTCCGTGTTTTCTTTTGATCCAAATACTCAATTAATACCTTATGCTGAATGTAGCATGCATATTATTCCAGTTGTTAGCATCGAAGAATTGGAGATACACTATATCAACTCGATCTGTTTGGAAGTAAATAGTGGTGCGAATCGGGAGAACTGATTTTTGGCAACTGGCTGTAGGTGTACTGCGATGCGATGGGTGCCTTGATGCGGAGCATCCCATGGATAACACGTCATCAAGCTATTCAACTTCAAGTGACACGTGTATGGATCCATATGTTGCTAAGACATGGCATAAAAAGGTGAATCTTCTCCTTTACACGTGTCCATCTAATCCTACCTTGAATAGCATGCTACCTAATGCGTTGACTTTATGCTTGCCAACGTACGAAGGACCGACCAAGGTGGGAGGCAAAGGAACTAAGAGACAGACTCAGAGCACCAAGCCCAAGGTGGAGAGTGAACGGAGCAAGAGAGAGGCTCCAAGTACCAAGCCCAGCCACGCCCGGACTACTGCCTCGGACCTTCCGGACGTGCACTGAAGATGAAGGCCCGGAATGTCTGGCTGAGTCCCGGACCCTCCGGATTTGGCCGGACCTTCCACCCAGACACCTCGGATGAAGGTCCGGATCTTCTCTGGAAGTCCCGGAGGTCAGCCTGAACCCTCCGGGTACCCGGACTGTCCGGCCCCAATCCGGACAATCCGGATCTGCCTGCGCGCAGAAAATGGGCCAAGGCCCATGTATCTCTTAAGTGGAGGGTTAAACCAATAAATACCATAACCCCACTAATTAGGGTTTTTAGACTTGTTGTTTAGAACATAGTTGAGCTTTGCTCCTAATCTAGGGTTCCATCCCTCGAGGTTTGGAGTTCCACCATTAGGTCTTGCTTTCCCTTGTGGATTGTACGGATCGGCGCGTGCCTCCGAGTGGTAAACGTGGCATTTAATCAAGAGAATTGTTGATTTGGTTCCTACTTCCCAGAGACTTTCCCATTGGGGTTTGTTGTTAGGATGAGTTTTCATTTAGGCTTTCCTAGTTATCCAATCTAATCCGTAAAGATCGGGAGCCACCGTATCATGCCTCTTCTATGCTCACATATACTCTATGATTATGGCAGAAAGATGTTTAGCCTGTCGCCAGCTAGCTATAAGATCACGGCGTATCTCGAGATACACCGGTGTAATCAAATACTAGTACCTTAATTACTGAAGGAGAGTACTGTAATTATTCATATACAAACGTAGCGTGCCCTAGGCTGTAGACATCATCACACAATTAAGGCAGTACATGCATATACGTGAGATACGTACCGCAAAATGTTCACACATCCTCCTCGTGACAAGTGCTCGATCCATACGGCGTATGCACGCATGGTGCATCCAGTAAATGAACATACCTACCACCTGCACAACGTTTTTAATAATACTAGCATATACAAACAGATGAAGCATATGGAACTCATTTAAGAGAAAAGATACGGTGGAGCGGGCCGTGCCAGTCAAGAAAGGAGAGTAAATACCTGCACTCCTGTTTGCAGTAACAAAAGATTTGGCTCGCTGCTGCTCGCTGCACTGCATGCTTGCCTAGTGCCGGCCAGCTGCTTTGCTCGCGCGCGGCTCGGCCGGATCCGCTGCCTCCCCGCGTCCATGCTTCACGTCTTGGCCTTGGAATCGCCATGATTCGACCGCATCCGATCCGCGGCGGGCGTTACCGTATCGATATCCTGGCGCCGCGATCTCTCTCGGGGCCTGAGCGCGCCGCGCCGCGCGCTAGCTAGCTGCTCTGCGATCTCCACCCACCTCCTCGTCTTCTTTCCTTTCCCCCTCTCTCTCTACTACGCCATGGCCTCGTCAGCAGTTGTATATATAGGGGTTGTGACTTGTGACGACCTGTGCTCGTATCACACAGTCGCTCTCAGCCCACTTTCCAAAAGCCCTTTGCGCGCCTCTCCACGAGACGATCGAGTAGAGTGCTAGGTAAGGGTGGTCCGTGACCCTGGGTGAGTGAGAGATGGCGAGCTGCAAGAAGGGCCTTGGCTGCGAGGGGAGCCCGCCGCCGCACGTTCTCGCGGTGGACGACAGCTCGGTGGACCGCGCCGTCATCGCCAGCATCCTCCGGAGCTCTAAGTTTCGCGGTGAGTAATCACGCGCCCACGCACAACAACAGAGCTAGTTTTTCTCTTCTTCTTTTGAGAAATTAATTTGCGTGCATGTGTGCAGTGACCACGGTGGACAGCGGGAAGAGGGCCTTGGAGCTGCTGGGCTCCGTATGTCGTCTTCCTGTCTTATTGAGCCTTGATTTGTCCCTTCTGCTATGGATGTGTTTGTGTTTTGCATGTGTGACAGTTATAACATATTAATTATTGGGTTGCAGGAGGCCAATGTGAGCATGATAATCACTGACTATTGGATGCCGGAGATGACGGGGTATGAGCTCCTCAAGAAGGTCAAGGTAAATGATTAATGATACGACAAGCTTTTCTTTGTGTCAAATTGCAGAACAAGTCATGCATGTACAGCTAGATCCTTAAACTTGTTTGAGATGACGATAGAAATGACATGCATGCAGGAGTCGTCCAAGCTGAGGGAGATCCCCGTGGTGATCATGTCCTCGGAGAACGTGCCTACAAGGATCGACAGGTTAGTAATTGTGGTATGGGTACCCATGCCTAAGCTGCACTAAAGCCATTCTTGTTTGCTTGGTACTAGTTTATTTTATACTCGTTGAAACGTTTTTTGGGTTCGTCAGGTGCCTGGAGGAAGGAGCAGAGGATTTCCTGCTCAAGCCCGTCCGGCCGTCCGATGTGTCGCGGCTGTGCAGCCGTGTCCTCCGGTGAGCGCGGCGTGATCAAGTCCGCCGGATGCACCATGGACGGCTGGGACGCAACTGTATGGCATGTGGATTCAGTGTTTTGGCCTTTTGGGACACGGAGCAGTAGCAGCAGTGTCGCTGTCAGTTTGCATGCAGTCTGTGTTTTGCTTCTGCTATATATATATATAAGTAGGATGTCATGTTTCCTTGTATGGAATAGTAGTAGTATCTGACAGTGCAATGGCCTTTTGTCTTACCCATGGTAAGCACGGTGTCATGTTCCCCTGTATGTTTCGGTTTCATGGGAAATTTGCTCAGTAAAAAGGAGTTCGCAGCAAGCTAGCGTTGGTTATGCCATTTGTTTCATTTTCTAAAGAAAGAATTGGTATATGGATTGTTATGGATGAGATCGTGGACCAAACGCATACTGTGATAGCTCACGTAGCAAAAGCGTTCATATATGAGAGTACTATGCGAAGATTGAGATACAACTCTTATCTTCTCAATCGATGTGAATTAATTGCCGATCCGATCCTGTGCACAACCCCCATCCCGCTCCCTCTCTCCTCATCCCCTTTCCCGTGCACAGACTGGGAGAAACCGTTGTCACCCTCCCCTCCTCACCCCCAACGCCACGGTCGCCGCGGCCGCCTCTTCAACGACCCATCCTGTTGCCGCCGTCTTCTTCTCCTCGTCCCTGCCTCCGTGAACATTGCTGCCATATCCTTCTCGAAGACGAAACCGTTGCCGTCGTTTCTTCCTCGCGATGGGAGCGAAGGTGTGCGGAGCAATGGGTTCCAGCGCGAGGCGGGCATGGGCGTGACGGGACGTAACGAGCGTGCGTTGGTGCAAAGCAGGCGGCGAGCAGACGCAGCGTGCACAGGAGCAGAGTCCAGAAAGAAACTATCGGCGTGACGGTGCGGTACGCACGCGCGGCATGCAGCTCATTGGCGGTGCTATGCGGGACTTCGGCACAGCAGCATCGTGTCGTGCACTTGCGGCCGCTGATTTGATGTGGCGCGCGCGAGAAGAGCGTGAGTCCAGGGAGAAACCGTCGACGTGGAAGCTGGGAAGAACACGAGTGCACAGCACGTGGTCGGCGGCGACCATGAGCAGGCGACGAGGTAGCAATCCAGGCGGACGCACGGTGCCTGCACGCTGATGGCCGTGGCGCGCGGGCGAAGTGAACAGGCATGGTGGGTGCGGTCGCGCACTGATAAATTACAACACTGCTGCGCTCTCAGTTTGCACTGATTGCTTAGTTTAGATCTCAAGCACCGTCATCTCGGTTCAGTGAGTTAATATTGTTTTCTGCCTCGTGGGTCTGCTTACCAAGTCTCCTAGCTTCAGGTTACTATGTGATCAAATGGCTTGTGTACGATTTTCGTGACTATTCTTGATTAATGCTTCTCTGAAATGTGAACAAATGGTTATGTAACCTCTAATAAGATTTGAGTAATTCCATATTTTGAGAAATGTTGTTCGATTGCAGAGAATTGCATTGATGTTCGATGGTGTGCGTGGCCACATGCCACAAACGTACCACAAAATTGAAAATACTAGTATTGATCACAAACATATTAAGTTAAAGCTAAGATACAATACTAAAATACAAGCTAATAAAAAAGCTGTATTGATATATCTATTTAATACAGATAAATATGGTTTAAGATATGATGTATCAGGAGTGTCCTAACAATGATAGACGAAGAACAGGAGCTCCTGCAAATCATTGTTGAGGCACTGAAACCGGCCCACTATACTACCTATTAATATCTGTTTTTTTGTCACTTTGCCTTTAGCCACTCGCTTGTGCAACGTGAGATGCGCAAAACGAAGTATTACCGACTGAAGAGCATAGTTTTAATTTGTTTTTGTTTCTGTGAATCTTTAAGTTGGAGCATTGGGCAAAATGTTTAGACAGGGCACCTTGTGTGCATGTCAGAATGGACTTCATCTGCTAGTCTGTTGCTGGTAACTGCCTGTGATTTAATCTCCAGAAAGGACAGCTCAAACTGACGGCAGTCTCATTTTGTTACTGCCGAAGTACACAGTACATGCATGGGTGCCCACTTATCAAGTTATCATGTACCACTAGCATTTCAGTGATCAAATTTCTTTCTTCCTTCTTGTTTTCGTTTTTGGAACAGCTCAGAAAATTCAGTGGTCAAAGAATTGACTTTTAAACTGGCCAGTAACCAAGTTCATCTACAATTGTACATCTATTGTCTGTTGGGGTGATGAGGAAAGAACTGCGTAAAACTCACCTGGCTGGAAAAGCTTGCCCATGCTAGTTAGTCCTAACTGGCGACCCTACACCCTGTTCCTCGTCGCTCACTCGCACGCGTCTTTTCCGTCAAGGGTGACTACCACGGGAACGACTCCGGCGGAAACGGCGGCAAGGATGGAGGTGGCGACGGTGACAACTGCGGCGATGACGACTACGAGGAGGCCGAGTTCGGTCCGCTGCTTGGCTTCGACGAGGTGCTCCGCGTCGCCGCGGCCCGCGGCGTCGCGCTCCCGGCCGACATGATGGAGGCGGCCAAGGACGCCGGCATCCGGGAAGTCATATTGCTCCGATACTTCGATTTGCAGGTACCCGAATTGTACAGATTTTTAATGGAAGTGTATTGCCGGCGGTTTTCTCATCCCTTTCAATCTGCGCAGGCCGCACCGTGGCCACTCAGCGCGATGATCCGGGCTTTCTCGATGCTCCGCAACAGAATGCTCGCCGACCCGTCGTTCCTCTTCAAAGTTGGCACCGAGGTGTGTGCCATTGGTTGTTGTTTCACTGATCAGAGGCTGATGGTTTTAGTCCTGTGTTTTTTAAGAAGTTTACTTTTGGATTGAACGCAGGTTGTGATTGACTCATGCTGCGCGACGTTTGCGGAGGTTCAGAAGAGGGGGAAGGATTTCTGGGCGGAGTTTGAGTTGTACGCTGCTGATCTTTTGGTCGGGGTGGCTGTTGATATTGCACTTGTGGGGCTGCTGGCTCCGTATGTGAGATTTGGAAAGGCGTCTGCTTCAACATGGCTGTTTGGGAGATTCAGCCGGATGGCTGGAGCTTTGCCAAGCAGGTGAAATTATAACATTTCTTCTATAATTACCTCTAAGATTGATGGATAAGTTATGAGAATGAGTTAAAGTGAAAAGCTGTCTAATTTGTAGTTTCACCACTCCCATGTCCATCTACTTCAAAAATTTATTGACACTTCTATTTAAATCTTGTTTTAGTTAATTTTGTCATATTCCTGCCAAACTCGTGTCATAACATTACCGGTGATAAGCTAGAGCCACGAAACTATATCCAAAACGTTGAAAGCCAAAACCAAAAAGTCAGATCTCTGGAAATATTTGCGTGGCAGTTGAACTTCTTCATTCAACCTATTTAAAGATGAAAATGAAGGACTGTCTAATTATATCCATTTTGAGCATATAAATCTTACAAACCCTAACACGATATTACATTTTATCTCAAGCGAGAGATCTTGATGAATTTTCTTTTCACGTTTGCTGAGAGTTGGCCGCAGCTGCAGCACTGTGGAAGTTGTGAAACTCGACCGCTTGGAGATACCCAAGAAGCAGAAAACATCGCAAGGTTGACATACATGAACTAAGAACCGTTCCATTTTAATTGCTCCTGTATTCTTGTATTGAGACAAACATCAACGTAATTTATCAACTGCGTATCGTTTAATTGGTCATCGGCAATTTGACTTGATTAGAGTTTATTTATTTATTATTATTTTTGAACTTGACTTGACTAGAGTTTATAGTTATTAAAGGTGCCTTAATTACCCTGGTACCGCCAAATCATTTTATTTCTGTGAGTGTGCTCTGTTAGCTAATGGAAAACATTGATAACGTTGAGTTTGGCCAAATTCTGTGCATATTGAAACAGGTCATATTTCCTTTCAAAAAAAAAGAAACAGGTCATATTTCAGGTATGTGCCATACTCTGCCAAATAAAAGTGCGTTTTATAGGCAAGCCATGCTTTCGCTATTTACAAGGACAATTTTTTGGGGCCAGATAACAGAACTAGCCTGATGGCATGTTTAAAGATTGTTGTTTTTTGTTTGAACAGAAATATCTGCTTTATTATGTAAAGATAAGGAAACCAGTACAAATAAACACAATACTGGAAGAAAAAACAAGTGCAGCCATACATGCCTTCTTCCTTGGCGATTCCGAAGGCGTTGATGACGTTGTCTTCCAACCGGGTGATCCTGACAGAGGAAGAGATCAACAAGCACGTTGTCTTCCAACTGGGTGAACCCGACGGAGGAAGTGATTAACAAGCACGACTGACTCCAAATCCTACACAAGTTGTGATACGGAGGGCTCACGATCTTCACAATAGGAATGATAATTAACAACGTCTAAATGGAAATTCAACCCCAACAACACACGCCAACGCGATAGCTTTTGGGGAAGTTAGAAACCAAATCAACCTTGCTTTTAATGCATGCCACGTGATCCACTCAGAGGCACACGCCGATCCTTATAAATCCAAGAGAATTAGCAAGGTCTAAGGTGGACTCCCCAATCTAGAGGGATTAATCCTATATTAAGGAGCAAAGCTCTGCTTTTACCTAATACATCAAGTCTAACCCTAATTAGTGGAGAGGGGTACGGTATATATAGTCTAATCCCGTTCAATGGGCCGTGGCCCATTTTGGCTGCGCGCAGGTAGATCCGGACAGTTTGGATTTGGCCTGGAGAGTTCGGGTCTTCTCCGGGTGGTAGTCCGAACTTCCAATACCGATCCGGATGTCCACCGGAGGGTTCGGGTCAAGGTCTGATCCCTCCAGTACCAGATCGGAGATTCACCCGGAGGGTCAGGGTGACTATCCGAGCCTGGTACGGAGGGTCCAGGTCTCGGCCGGACGGTCCGAATCTTCATCTTCAGCGCACATCCGGAGGATTCCTGGAATCTCCAACTTTTGGTTCTGGATGCTCCGAGGCAAGCTCCTGGATTGGCTTGGTGGCAAACCCGGATGCTCTGACTTGTTGTAGCTTCCGTGGGAGTTGCTTCTTTGTTCTTGTACATCCATGACTTCCTCCCTTGCCTTCCTAACACTTTGATTTCTAAACCTAAGAATGCAAAACAGAAAGGAAATGTTTCACCTTTTCATGCAATGACTTGTTAATATGAGGTCTAATACACGTGTCACTTGGACTTGTAGTGCTTGATCGTGTCAATATGTCGAAGGGAGAGCTGGAGGACCATTAGTACTTGTGCGTTGCTACGAATCAACAACTAAATTATCTTAACATGTTGAACCACGGTGGCTACACTCCATGCCATGCCCTTGACTTCGTCTTAACCCTCCATTGAGCTTCGCCTTGGGCAGAATTGTGAGTTGTTTGCGGGGCAGCAACATCTTGATTTGGATTTTTGAATTTGGAGTCAATGTACGAGTAGGACAACTATTAGTGTGTCTGCACGGGCATATAAGTTTGGTAAAAAAAAGTTAGATGGTCCCACGTGTAAGGAGGAGGAGAAGAAGGTGGATGGACCACCGCCATCGATTCACATCTTTACGGTATTAAAGATAAACGAAAAACTAATCTATCAACAAAGATAGAACAAGTGAAATAACACACATCACCAAACTCTAGGAATATAAATTAAACTAGTAAAACATTTGTGCTTTGCTACGGATAAAAAAAATCAATCATATTAAGCCAGTCGTTGATCCAAACCAATCCACAGAAGCTACACCATCCATTTGAGTTTCTCCTAGACTGGCATCCCGCCTCTACATGCGTGCTCGGCATACAGCCTTACACTATAACCCCGGTTACCACATAATGTGCTCTAGTTTCGTTAGCGATTTTTTAGGGAAGTGGTTAAGTTAGTTTATTGTGAAGAAGCTTTATCGTGTTTCAGTTAGTTAGTTAGTTTGTTGTTTATTGTTATATATTCTTTTAGAAGGTAAAAATGTGTGGATGAACCATCACCGTTACTGTTGGGGTAGGGGTCCCCGCGCTAGCCCGTGTTCCAAGTCTTCCGCATGCGCCGTCAAGGACCAAACTGGCACCGTCAATGGTAGCCACAGTCTTCGTCATCATCACGGACTACGTCGACACCGCCAAGGGCAACCTCGGCGTCCGTCATTGTCGAAGACTACGTCGTCGACACCAGTCAGCTGGCTGCCGCTCCCCCTCTGCGCCTCTTCGTCGCCTGTGCTACCACGCCCGAGCCTCGTGCTCAAGCCATCTTCGCCCAGCAACGCTGCCGGAGCCACTTTCCACTCCGGCGGGGCCATCCCCATCGCCGTCCGCCTCAACGCCGCCCCCGACGGCCACCTAAAAGAGCATCTAGGCCACAAGTTGGTTTTGATGGTTAATGGCAACTCAAACTGGAATCTAACATTTACATTGAGTGTAGGTAGGTTAGTAGGTTCCAAAAAGAAGGGTCATCAGGGAAAGGATGACCACCAAAAAGGATACAAGAGTGGTTTCCAGGACTAAGGAATGGCTGTGCTAGGCAGCTGTGCCACAGCTGTGAAGAAGCCGGTGCTGTGCAAAGCAAAGGAAGAGGCCTGAACGTCAGGTACTCGGAGAACAAGCACGATTTGGTGTTGGCGATCTCTTCAGAGTAGCCTCTCCAACAGAGACGTACCACTTTGTGAAGAGCTGGGAATTTTGGTGAAAAACACACTGTCTCCTTGAGTACTTTCCTGTATTGTCTTTAGCTTCCTGCTTGCTTGCTTTCCTGTATAGTAGGTGTCTCACACAGCTACTATCTTTTGCATCTCAGAAACACCTCTTACCTATATTCTGTCTTATCTATCTTGTTTCTACAGATGTCTTCAGATTCTGATAGAGCTGACAGTGGGGTCAAGTGGTCTGATCCAGAGCAGTCCAGCTTTGAGATAAATATTTCAGATTCAGACCAAGAAAGAGAAAGGCTGAGACAGAAAGCAGAGGTGGCTGAGAGAAGAAATTCAAGCCAAAGGGCTTACAGGCAGAGGAAAATAGTTGCAAAGAAATCAGCTTCTCAAGCTGGTAAATCCAGCTCAGCTCAGCGTGCTCCACCCAAGAGGACAAGATCCTCAGCTGCTGTTGAGCACACATCTCTGGGAAAGGAAGCAACTAAGAAGCAGAAGCAACCAGCTAGGAGAGGTTCAAAGCCACCTGTCACTCAAGCAACCCCTTCAGATTCAGATATTGGGGATGACATCCCAATAGGGCTCAGGGCCACTTTAAGGATGAAAAAGGCTGAAGAACACTGGGAAGCTATCAAAACTCAAAAGCTTGGCCAATAGCTAAATGCAAAAGAGCAAGCTGAAAAAGAAACTTCAGCTGGTCCATTGACCATCTTTTCTTCAGAAGAATTGGCCAAACAAGATGTCTCAGCCCTAGAGAGGCTAGAAATCTATGAAGAAGCAAGAAAAAGCTAGGCAAAGCTTAAAGAATTTCACAAACAAAAGGAAATGAGAGAAGCTGAATTGAAGAAACTGAAAGCTGCTCAAGGCAAAAGCAAATCAAGTTTTCAGAGATATAAAACTCTCATAGCAGTGCAAGCTTCCGAAGAAGAACGTGGCAAGGCTCTAGCCAGAACTACCACTCTTGCTGGTATAAGAAAGCAGAAAGCCATGTCAGAGGCTGCTAAGTTCAGACAAGAGAAAGCAGCAAGACTCGTTAAATCCTCTCAGCCTATTGGCATCGTGGTCAGAGAACCTGAAGCCCCAGTGGACGAACAGGCTACAGCTCATGTCGAACAGCCTACAGAAACCTCCCAGATCCCTGAAACATCACCTCCTGCTACCGCACCTGCTCAAGCTCCAAAGAAGAAAAGATCAGAAACTGCTGTGATCAGTGATGAACCTCAAGCCAAGAGGCAGCCAGAGGCAGATGTTGAAATTATTTTAGAGACAACTCAGAGCTCCAAGCCATCCTTAAAAGTTCAGTTTGAACAACAGACGTCTGCCACTAAAGAGCTTAAGAAGGAGATGCCACCACCTGTGTCACAGGTCACCAGCCCAGCCAAGTCAGATCTTCAGACTTATCAAAAGAGGAGTAGAAGAACTCAAAACTCTACAAGTGTAGAATCTCTCTCCTCGCTGGACGTTCAAAAGCAGATGTCTCCTTCACAATTCTTGGTGTCGGAGGCAGAAGAACAAGTTGTCAAAGAGGCCCAAGAGCCCTCATCTTCCAAGTCTGCATCAGCAAAGTCTTCTGAAGCTGCCAAACCTTCAAGTCCATAGCTGCCTCAGCCAGCTGTGTCACAGGCACAAGAAGTTCAAGCCCCAGAACAGCACCGGTCTCCATCACCTGTGCCACCGCCAGCTGACCCAGCTCCTTCAGGTCAAGCACCTGTGTCCTCACCTGTGGCACAGGCAAGTAAGTCAGCTGAGCAAGAAGAAAGCTCCGAGAGCTCATCAGATGATGGTAGAGGAGTGTCTGTAACTCCACCAAGGCCAAGAGCAACTAGAGCTGATTCTGATGAAGATTACCACGCAGAAAGTTCATCTCCCAGTGCTGAAGCAGCCGCAGAGGAAGAGGAAGAAGAGGCTGAACATGCAGATAGCTCTCCTAGTCTCTCAGTTGGAGAAGAAGACCTGGAAACTAAGTATTATTACATCTTCTCCCATGCTTTGAGGACTGAGGCAAACCAAATGCAATTCATCTCCCGAGCTGTGGCCAAGAAGCTTCCCAAAAGTGATCTCCAGAGATCAAGAAGCAAAGTTGCCTCCATGAGCACAAGTGATTTCATAAGAATGAGGTCAGCTTGCCTATATTTCAGTGACGACAAGGAGTATCAGGATGCATCTTGCTCAGACCTCAGATTTCACACTAATCTTCAAAGGGGTGTCTACCATGAAATCCTTGCTTCCAAGGGATTTGTTGATTGCAAGGCCATCGATTGGTCTGCCCTGACTGACACCAGACTGCAGAGTCTTCAATCTCTCATCCAAGCCTCAGGTCTGGAGTTCATATGCAATCTTCAACAAGATTATGACCCAAAGGTCATTAAGGAGTTTTATTCCACAGTCTGGATAGAACAAGAGAATCAAGATGTCATGTTATGGAAGACAAGAGGCCAGCTGCTTTCCATCACAGCTCCAGAGTTCAATAGTCTGTTTCATGCACCATTGGAGCCTGGGATGCCAAATCTGTTCAAGCTTGAGCCTGTCTCCAATACTGACAGAAGAAGATTCTATCCTAGAAATTTTACATTCCCTACAAATGCCCCATCCGATCATGTGTACTTCAAGGGCATTATAATCACAACTAAGCATCTGGTCAAAATTCTTAATGTCACTCTTCAGCCCAAGGGAGGCAATACAGATGCTGTTTACAACTCAGTTTGGCAAGTACTGGTGCACATAGCTAAGAATGTCTATTTTGATGTGGCCCAGATACATTTTCCATGAGATTGATGCTGTCCAGAAGGACAAGAAAGCCAAGCTCAGATATGGGTCCTATATTATGTTTATGATCCTTCAGAGAACATGTCTTCCAGAATCAACCTTCGACATCTCAGTGAAGACCATCAAGACCCGGCTCAGGCCTCAGGTTGATGATCATCCTGATGAGGTTGCTGTGCCAGGCCTGTTTGGAGATTCTCCAGAACCAGCTGTATCAGCTCCCGGTGACACCGCTGCTCCCACAGCTCCTCAAGCACCTGCTCCCCAAGTGCCTGTGCCTCAGGTTCAAGTGCCTACCGGTGTCACCGCTGATACTCCTGCAGCTGATCCAGCTGAGTTAGTGTCTGTGACACAGGTGGCTGAAGATGGCACTCTCTCGTCCTCTCTTTTGTCTCAAGCAGCAGCCAGAGCTTATCAGAACAAAGTGATGCCAACTCAGTTTGCAGCTCTGCGCCGAGAGAACCTTCGGCTTCGAACAGAAGTCAACAGTCTGCACTCCAAAGTTGATCTGCTGCAGGCTCAACTCTCATAAGTTCTCCAGCTGTTAAAGACCAAGCTCTGAATGTTTCTCCTCCTCAACCCTTTTTGCTGTTTTAGTGTCAAAGGGGGAGAGATGTGTGTAAGGGGGAGAGATTACAGAGATAGGGGGAGAGTTTTTTCGATACAGAGGGAGAGAAAATTATATTTTCTGGTGTAGTCAAGACTTGTTTTATTTCTGATTCTTCTGTCTTGATTACAATTAACAAATCTTTTGATCTGATTTAGCAAGTTACTACTAAGTCACCTATTTTGCTCTGATGCAGTAATATTTCAGTAATGCTCTGACAAAGTAGTTTATGCTAAGTTGTGTTGCTCTGATGCACATGCCTTCTTATGTTGTTGCTATGATGCATATATCTTTTTGAATGAAGCTTTGTATCTACTTATGCTCTGATTCATACAATCATGTTAAGAATTATGCTTTGATACATATGTCTACTGGCTCATGCTCTGATACACATGCCTATTGGAACTCTTATACACATGACCAGTGATGTATACTCTGATACACATATCCATTATGAATCTTTGCTATTTATACTCTGATACATATGACCATTGTGAATCTATACTCTGGTATTCTCACATGCTTTGACTCATACTCATATACTCTGGTCATTACAACTGCATCAGAAGTGACACATATCAGTTCAGTTCAATCATGCTTTATAATCTATTCAATTCTCTGAACTGATGAAAGTGTAAGATGTAAGAACATACTGCCCATATCCAAAATTAAAATCTGTGCACTAGCCTGATAGAAACAAATCTATTATGCACAGCCTCAGGGGGAGTATATTCTGATGAACCTGCACATGTGTCTTCTATTCAATTCATTATGCGAATTTGTTGAATGGGTTGCCACTAACCACCAAAAAAGGGGAGATTGAAAGAGCATCTAGGCCCCAAGTTGGTTTTGATGGTTAATGGCAACTTAAACTGGAATCTAACATTTACATTGAGTGTAGGCAGATTAGTAGGTTCCAGAAAGAAGGGTCATCAGGGAAAGGATGACCACCAAAAAGGGTACAAGGGTGGTTTCCAGGACTAAGGAATGGCTGTGCTAGGCAGCTGTGCCACAACTGTGAAGAAGCCGGTGCTGTGGAAGGAGTTGCAAGCAAGGTGATGGTGGCTTGATACGTCAAGGGCCGTGACTGCAGTTGGTGGGCAGGTAAAGCCTAGATTTGCTAGTTTCTTTAAGTCCATAGGAAAAACTCGTACTATCAAGAGGGATGATGCAGTAATGATCTGTGGAGATTCTAGTTGCTCAATGCTCAGGATGTTGGACAGTGGCACTAATGCTTTGAGGTTAGTGGCCCTGTGTCAACAGTTTTGCACAAGTGTGAAACTGGTTTTGTGCTTGCACTCTGCAGTGCTAGCAGTAGAAAACCCTAGGGGTTAGTCACCGGTGTGACACAGCTGTGTCACAGGTGGTTTAGCGCTCTGTGACTCGGGTACATCTCTGTACCAGGGGAGAGCTTGTAACGCTAAGAGACCTGCGCTGCGATGGCTTGTCTGCTGAGTCGGAGGGCTGTCAGAGGTTCTCTCCTTATTAGGTTTCAGAGAGTGTTGTATGCTGAGGGCATGTCGTGTGCCAGGACCGGGCTGAGTAGTGTTGCTACATTAGTTAAGGGTTCACCTGCGTCAGCCTCCGGTGACACAGGTGTCGGTCTGCCCGAGCCGATTATAGGTTTGGGCGTAGTGTGTAGCTGTGTCACCGGTGCCTGTCACCGGTGGTTCACTTAATCCTACGTGGCAACAGTGTAACGGTCGGGTTCCTGCGAACCCTATATATAGGGGACCAGGGGAGGTCTTCGATCTCATTTGCCAATCCAGTGAATCATATTCAACCGTTGCAAAGCCTCTTCCCACCGAACAAAAGCCAAAGTTTCCTAAGTGTCAGTTCGGGAGAGTTAGAGTTCTTGAGCAAAGAGCATTGATTCCTCCAAGAGTTGTTGCTGTTGAATCTGTTACTCTTGGAGTGTCTACTCCTAGACGGGTGTAGGAGTCGCTGGTATCACCCAAGCTTGTGTGGGCTGAACCAGACGTTTATGAAGGTGAATCGAAGTCTACCAAGTAAAAGGACTTCCACAAGCAAAGGAAGAGGCCTGAACGTCAGGTACTCGGAGAACAAGCACGATTTGGTGCTGGCGATCTCTTCAGAGTAGCCTCTCCAACAGAGACGTACCACTCTGTGAAGAGCTGGGAACTTCGGTGAAAAACACAGTCTCCTTGAGTACTTTCCTGTATTGTCATTAGCTTCCTGCTTGCTTGCTTGCTTGTAAGATCTTAGACTTATTCTGTTCATCTGTTATAGATCTCCTTTATACCTGTGTTTCATTAGCTATGTCTCAGTTGCTATATATCTTATCTCACACCTGAGACAGTTACCTGTTACATAGGCATTTTGATTGCTCATCATTTACTAAGTCCTTAGAACACCTGTGTTAGGCACCTGTGTGACAGCTGCATGCTAATTTACACATCATCTGTTGCCTGTGTCACTCACCTGTCACACAGCTAGCTAATCCTGGTTCCTGTTTAAGGTTTAACCTGTTCAATCAAGTTAAAGGAAGTAATTTTTGTTAGCCTCCTATTCACCCCCCTCTAGTCGGCACCTTCGGTCCTTTCACCACCCGAGCACCCCGGGCAGGCGAGCCTATGCACCGGACCCGCCAGCCATCTCCTCCACCGCCAATGCTCCCCTGTCCACTTCGCTGCCGACGTCCGCCTTAGCCCGAGCTCGAACATGAGCTCGCCTCGGCACCGGTGACCTTTTCTGCACCCGCGACCACCGCCCAGTTCGGTCGTCACCGCCGGACCTCCTCCCCTTTTGCCCTGTAGAACTGCAAGCAATCCGTCCTCGTCGCAGAGCCACGTTGCCACCGCAGCGTTGAATTCCTTTTCCCCGGTGAGCTTCGGGTCCCTTACTCATCTCCATTGGAGTCCCGAATTCGTATTCCATAAAATCCTTACTGTTGTCGTTTTTGCCTGCTGAGGGAACTCGTCGTCTGCTGGAGCTCGAACCCATCGTCCCTGGACACCGTGGCTTGCTCTTTTGAATGAGCTACCTTATTTAGTGCAAGGACCAGCAGCGTGGGTGTGCATGTGTGATTTCCCCTACCAGTTCCTTGCCTCGTCATCATCTGTCGTGTGCTCCGATGTGTCTACAGGTCCGACAACCACTACCTTTCTCCTTCTCTGTTTTCCTCTATCGTGTGTGTGTATACACGCACATTTCAGAATGCGAGCAGAGCCGAGCAAGAGCTAACTCTGTTGCCCTTCTCACTGACCTTAGAGCCAGCACGTCATAGTGCTGTTTACACGTTAATCTAATCATTAACTAGAATGTTCAGGTATATGTATTCCTGTGAATTTTCCCCAATGCCATGGAAACCATTTAAAATGTGCATAGAGTCTGCGTAAACATCACCTGGGTGCTATTCATGTGCTAAACAAACTGAGTATTGTTCAGTAACAAGTTTTGTTCAATTGATGTATGGATGATTAAGGGCTGAGATAATCTTTAGCTAGCATAATCGATGCACTGACTAACTACCCAATTGTCACAACTAATTTAGTCGACTTCAGACCAACCAATGTCAGATTTTGGTGTTAATCAAATGGACCACCACATGGTTAGAACTGGTGAGAATCATCCACGCACTAATAGTTGGCTAAGTAATGCACTGTTGAGTTGATGCACGTGGGAGTCAAGACAGTTACGGGATAAGACAATAATTAGTTAGAATTGATCATTGATTAATAAGTTTAACGCATTGATTATGTCTGGATGAGCTGAATCACGGTGGAGTAAGAAAGATGATCAACTAATCCATTGTTAGGTGCAAAATGAGCTGGTCATGGTATATTGCCATAGAGACATAATTCACGAGTACTATCAGTAGTCCTTAGTAAGAACCTGACCTACCCTTGCAGACTAGTAAGGTTAATGAAGATTTAGTGATAATTAGGTTTAATTGTGTTAATGGCAGTCAGCGCAGCTAATGGGCTATTTTGCTTCGGGTAGTTAAGGTTGAGACCAGACAAGTTCATTACTCTAACCATGTGGTAGGTAGTGCAGTCCAGATCGGTTGAGTCTGTTTGATGCCGCTCTTAAGCAAATAATCAACAATGTCAATGAACTAATAACTGCAATAGCTGGCTCGTTAGTTACTCAACGATTATTATCTACTAATGGATTGATAACTAAGGCATCAAAAACTGCACTGTTAAGCTGGTGCGCTGTTAAACGCAAGACAACTTAGTACTCCTTGTGTATCGATGTTGAGATTTTAGATGAATCCTCATTTGCACTATTGAGTAAATTACCAACTAACAACAGATTAGGGAAATAAAGGAGCCAAACCTGTCTTGATGTCCAGATTTCATTAATTTAAACTTGTGCAACCTTAATCCATGTAGAAAATCAGGATAATGTGTGATCAAACCTCAATTGTTATATGTACAATGTTGCGGGCATATAATAGAAATCTGAGAAGTTAATCCATGATGTGAATTATAGCATTCTAATATCATATATGTACATGCAGTTTGCATATAGATCATACTGAATCTGTGATTTTAGATTAGTATCATAACACCTTATTAATATCTATTAAATCACAATTAGCGCGATAAAATTTAGGATCTATCTCATGTATGCTATGATTACAGGAATCCAAATATTACTTAGATAAACTAATATTAATCGATCAAACCTGCATGTTGTTCAATCTTGTTCATAAAGACTTCGCGTTCATCTTAGCTACATATCCCAACACGCGAATGCATTCAGGTTAATTGCATCCATGCATCTTCGTCGTTTTCAAATTAGCTTCTTAGGTTTGTCTTTTCCCCTTTTGGAGGTCCATTGCTTCTTATCGGTGTTTCAAGCATTCTGGATTTTCTTGCGAATGACCATTGGAATATTATACTTCACCTAGCAATGAGGCTGTCGCAATGATTGCAATGTGGAAGTCATGGCGAATCACTAGTATTGCTAGATTTGAATGTGTTGCAAGATCAGCGAGGATCTTTTAATCGGACTAATGCAATATGAAACCCCTAATGGTGAGATGCGAGTGCCGGGGTACTGTCACCTACAGATGGATCAACAGGTGGATTTAACCGGATTCGGTACCGGTGTCATGGGGCTTTACCCATCACCCACGGTGGAAGACTTACCGCAATGATCGGGTAGTCGAGGTCGGCCAACCTCGAACTAACGGCATTCCGGAAGTACTTCCCTTGGTCGAACCTTGATTGGTTCGCTCAGAACAGATGATATGGCTCGTGACGAGTCATCTTTAAATCACCCCAAGCTTGTTTGACTTGATGTGATTATTGGATATGAAATTCTTGGTTGAATTGACTCATATTCAGATCTGAGGATAAACTTGTTCATGTGACATTCATTGATATTGCTTTATCAATATTGTCCATGTTGTTGTTTATCATGCCATGGTGATATACATGTTAGCAGTTGATTCCTGATTAATAGCTTTGCTGAAATTTACATGGGATGAGTATATGAATGTGGCTTGCAAGTACGAAAGTACTTACGGAATTCAATTCCTAACTTGTTGCAGGTGAGACTAGAATCGAAGGTTTTATATAATGCTGATTTTGCGCAAGTGGATATCTATTTGCAAGTTTGTCCTTCTCGGTCGCACGTGTGGGTTACGTGTTTCTATTAGGGATGGTTGGGCTACCATTCCAAGGGTTTTTCAGTTATTTCCGCTGCTGTTTTTGATCTTTAGAAGCATGTAAACAACCTTTGAGTTGTGAATTGTGTATTGTATGACCCCTCTCGGGTAAGAGGCAAGATATGTACCCTTTTAACTCCTTGTTATTAGAGTTTTAACTGTGTTATCAAGTTGTTAAATGTGATCAATCCATATAGTTGTTAAATGTGATCAATCCATATACCCTACGTGAATGGTTGAAGTATATGGGATTGATCGTAAAGAGGTGACGTCGCCTCCCGGTTTCGTGTTGTGAGGTATTCTCGGTCGAGTGACCTGCTAGCTGAGATACAGTGCCGGCTAGGCAGAGTGTGGGCAGTCGCACCGGGCCTACGGGCGACCCACTAGCCTTCGGCTAGGTTAGGGTGTGGGTGCGATTGTCGGGCTCCTCTGAGTTTATCTTGCTTCGTGAGATCGAGAGCAGCATCAGCTCTTTACCGGATTTCGAATTCATTTTCAACTTCTTTTGTGATAAGTGTGTCCTTGCCCGGCTCAACCAACCATGAGTGCATACGACGTTCGGTGAGCGTATGGTGGGTTGGTTGGGTGTCGGATTGTCCAGCAGTGAAGGCATACGACGTTCGGTGAGCGTATGGTGTGCTGGACGGTTTCTCGGGTATTCGGACCTCGTATCACAGCTGGAGTTGGTTTTGAATTCGGGGTTCTGACAATATCGCAAAGGAACGACTGCTCTCAAGCACGCCATCAAGTGCTAATTGTTTTCGGATGGGAGGTGGGACACGACGTCGTATCCCCACCGATGCCCCCTCCATTATTACAAGATGCATGCATACTTAGTACAACCAATCGAAAAATCGAAACAACCACAAAGCTATGATGAGAAAAGCTCAAACTCATTAGGAGCGTTGGGAAAGGCCCGCGAGGAACACCGCGACCTCTGCATCGCTCAAGATGTGCACGTCATCGTCTGGCAGCCCGGTTTTCATTAAATCCCGTAAGGCGTAAGACTTAGTGGACTCAGGCCTAGCAGGTGCTGTCCCCAGGCGCCCAGCGCTCGCCTTCCGTCGAAAGCAGTCACCCTACAAACCAAATTACAAAAATTCACAAGTAGTAGGTGCGAAATCAGTAATTTCCTAGATTCTCGTCGATAATGAACAAAAGTCGTGAGAATTATGAGCCTTCGCTAATAACTAACAAAAACATGAGATGTACAAAGGAAAAGCTACAGCTATGCTAGACATACCAGACTAAAGGGCTCTAGTCGACGCAGCGACGGCCCAGGTACTAAGAAACAAAAGACTAAGTGAAAATCCTGTCGCGCTATGGTAAGCAAAAGGCAAAAAGCTAAGGGTAAAACTCACACCTGTGGAGGCCGCCCGTTGGGCGCTCCCGCGGGCAGCCCCCCAGGAGTCTCTTGGGGGACACGAGACTTCCAGAGCCCAGCAACGTACTTCAGTCCACGCTTGTCCCATATGCGCGCCAGGAAGGCTCGGACACTAGCCCGGACGTGCGCGCAAGCATTCTCCATCCTCGTCCTCGTCGGAAGGGCAAAGTCCGACGCCTCGAACCTGCCCGCGGGGTCGCAGCCGGCCTCGCGCAAGCAGGTGAATGCTAGCTCGACAGAAGCCTGGGCATAGTCCTAGGCGTGCACTGGAATCGCCTCCAGCGTAGCCGCGCTGAGCGCGGCCACCCAGCGCAGCCGAGCGCCTGGCACGCCCTCATCAAACACCGTCAGGTAGCGGAAGGGAGACTCCGAGTCCTGCGCCAAGTTCGCCAACCCCTGCAACGACGGACGCCACCAGGGCGTCCAGCTCCTGCTGTCGCACAGCGGCAGCCTGTCGCTCAACCTCCATGGTATGAAGCTCAGCACGGAGGGAGGCAATCACATCCTCCGCCTCCGACAGCTTCTCCTGAGCCCCCGTGGCCTTCTCCTCAGCGAGCTTGGCCCGCGCCTTCACCTCCCGGATACGAGCTATCTTGCCCTCGATCTCGGTGTCATGCATCTCCAGGAACCGCTCCGTCGTAAGGAAGCTCTACAAAGAGGAGTTGTAGTCAGGATCCATCGATAAGGATATCGTGCGCAAAGGAAAGGTCAAGGGTAGACATTACCTTGATCAGCGCTGACTTAGAGGCTGTCCGCACGTCCGCTGGCGACAGCCCAGAGAAGGCAGTCTCAAGGTCTACCAGGCAGATCCGTCCCTGCGAGGTCGTCGTAAAGGCCCGTCTCGACCTCGGAGTTGACAAAGTGCCCCGGGAGCAGCCGCCCCCAGATCAACGGGGCGCCCAACGCGCCCCTGCTGTTTGCATCCGCATGGGACGCGGACCCCGACGTGGGGCTGCTCCCGCCAGCTAGCGCGGCCTGCTCGGTGGGCTTCGAGCGTGACGCAGACGCCGTCATGGTGGCTCCCCCCGGCATCGCTGGCGCGGGCAGTACCTCGACGGACGCGGTTGTGTCTATCTCGCCACCTCCCTCGAAGCCAAAGTCAAAGCTGCCTGTTGACATCTGGGGACTTCCTGTAGCTCAGCAACCCTGCCACCGCTGTCGTCGTACCGGTCCGCACTAGACTCTCGGTCGAACGAGGTCAAAGGCAACGCTTGGACCTCCGCGCGGCTGGAGTGGCGGCTAGGCCACTCCCGCCTGGGGCTCAGGGAACGCCCGCCGACCATCGCAGCACGGACCACCCGAGTCGGTGAAGATGGAGCCGCCTCGCGAGCGCGCTTGGCCGCTACCATGCCCCCAGTCGGTGTGGGAGATGGCTGAGTGGGCACCGCCCACGTGAAGCACCGACACGCCTGATTGACCCGCGGCCCCTGAATCATTGCCTTCACATCCGCCTCCTCGGCGGCCCTATAGCGACCGAGCAGCTCCTCCGTGGCGAACGCCGCGCTCCATAAAGATTTGTCTACAAAAGGAGCAAGGAACCGTAGTAAAGTACCACGAGGGAAACTCGATTAAAAGGAGAAGCGAACAAAGAAGGCTAAAGAATGCTCACACGTAGTTGGAACGTAGCCAACCAGAGTCCGTAAGCCGTGCGACAGGCTCGCATTCGATGGCGCCAAGGTCGGCGTCCAATCAGCCGCGAGCGGCGTGATCCCGAACAGGAGATACTCATCTACCAAGTCGCGCACGGCCAACATGTGAGCAAAGCACTGGGGCATGATCTTTTGGGCCTCGTCGGTCCCGTTCAAGGAAGGGGGGAAGCCCTCAGAGGATGGGCGCCGCCCGAGCAAGTGAAGCCCGAGCCCTGAAAGTGGTAGTAGAAACCACACGCCCCGCCACTCCGGCCACTTGGCCCGGGTAGTGAACACTAGGTACTCAGCCTTGGTGCGCTGCCGCCGCCGGGAGAAGCTCACGGTCTCATACGCTGAAAAAGAGTTTTCCGTCGCCCTTACCTTCATCACCAATGCCTGGTGGTGCCAAGCGAAGAGCCTCCCTAAGCCAGCCATCTCCATGCTCCGCATCACCCACTCGAATGCCGTGAGCCTGACAAAAGCAGACGGGTGAAGATCCGAGATCTCGATGCCGAAAAACTCAAGCACCTCTGGCAACAAGCCCGTTGCCGGGATGCGTAATCCGGCGTCGAATTGCGAAACAAAGACGACGATGCGTCCCATGCCTGGCTCCCCCCTCACGGCGGCACGAGGAGGAGCCTCAGTGCCGTAGGGACCACCGGGCTCGGGTATCTTGCCCTCCGCGGTCAAGCGATTGAGGAGCGCCGCATCCGTGCTGGAGGGGCCGAGGAAGCGGGAGCAGGTCGGCTCCGCCGCTCCCGCCCCCTCTAGCAGGTTTCTCCCCTTCCCGGTGCGTGAGGACACCACCATGCCACTTCCAAACGGCTCCAGAAATGAAGTTCTTCCACGTCTAGTCCCCAGGCCGGTCAGACCGCTGCCTAGGGCCGGTCAGACCGCCACCCAGGGCCGGTCAGACCACGTGACCCCGCACGACTCCACGGTTGACCCCGCCGGTCAGACCGCTGCCCCAAGCCGGTCAGACCCCGCGACCCCGCAGCCCACCCCGCGCGACCCCGTCGGTTAGACCGCTCCTCCCGATTGGTTAGACCGCTCCACCCTGTGCGCGACCCCGCAGCCGGCTCCGCGCGAACGGCGGCGGGCAGCTGGGGCACGACGCGGGTAGCACCGACAGGAGGGCGCCGACGAGCGCGCGGGGGCGAAGCAGCGGCAGCACGGCGGCCCAAGGCAGCCCGGCAGCCCAGAGCAGCGGCCCGGCCTGGAGCTCGACGGAGACGGCGGGGGCGGGGCGGCGCAGGGACGAAGGAGAGCTGGGGGAGAGTGAGGGTGAGAGAGAGAGAGAGAAAAACGTGTTGGAGGCTTTATATCCCACCGGAATCGACTATGCCGGTTTAAACCAGCCTGAAGTCAGTTTAAACCGGACTCGAAAATATCCCGCCGAAACCGACTATGCCGGGTTAAACCGACTTCAAACCGGCCTGAAGTCGGTTTAACCCGGACTCAAAAATATCTCCGGAACCGACTATGCCGGTTTAAAACCAGCCCCATGGCGGTTTAAACCGGACGATCCGGAGGTTAGGCCCGGAACCTTCGGGCGGAACCTCCGGACCTCTCTTCAATGCCAAATCCAAACCCAGCTCTAGTTTAAGAGGTTTTGAAAAAACAACCATAACTTTCTCATACGAAGTCCGTTTTGGGTCCACGACCACTCAAATCAAAGCTAACAACGAGGCGCATCCAAAAAAATACACATGTATACACCTATACCCATCTTGACCCTCAAAATTCGGCTTCTAAGTGGGACTTTTTGGCTCCGGAAGTTTTTCCGTTACTTTTTCGGATCTTGCGGAGGGCATATCTCCTTCACCCGGACTCCGATTTGGGTGATTCTTGTTTTCCTGGTTAGCTTGAGTCGAGGACTTGCTTTCCACCTTGATCCCAGCTTGTGCCGAGTACTTTTGTCAAGGTGCCATTTTCGAAATCTTCAATTTCGGGCCGGGATTTCCACTAGTCGTTTCGTCGACTTTCTCGGAGTTGGCTCAAACTTTTGGGAGACATAGAGTTTGGCCTCCCGCTCACAGCCATGAAAACCGTTCGACAATCAGAGTGCCAAACTCCCTCCCCAACGCTGCCACTTTCTTGCCGCGGCAAGGAATCTGCAGTTTTTGCTACCACGGCGGCAGCCTATCAACCAGCCGTGCTTCATCTGTTTGTACAGACGGTTCCAAGCTTCGAACCGTCTGTACATTCCTGACTAGCTCGGATCGCGCGCCGACCTCTCAAGAATCGGTGCGCCGGTCCGGGCGTTCGTCACCCGATCGTCCGAATCATCGAGGGCCTACTGTTGGGGTAGAGGTCCCCGCGCTAGCCCGTGTTCCAAGTCTTCCGCATGCGCCGTCAAGGACCAAACTGGCACCGTCAATGGCAGCCACAATCTTCGTCATCATCACGGACTACGTCGACACCGCCAAGGGCAACCTCGGCGTCCGTCATCGTCAAAGACTACGTCGTCGACACCGCCAAGGGCAACCTCGACGTCCATCATCGTCCAGGTCTACGTCAACGACGCCACAATGAGGACTACGCCGTCGCGGACCAATAATCGCCCCGATGTCCGTCGCTGTCAGGGTCTGCGTCGACATTGTCAAGGACTGCGTTGACGTGCTTAGAAATTCCTCCAAAGATGCCGAAGAATATTCTCCGAAGATGCCCAAAATATTCTCCCAAAATATCTTCTATGCATGAGAAATGACGACCACGCCCTTGTAAAAGTCCCTCTTATATGAGGGCAAAATTATAATCTCACATTTTCCATCCTCAAACCCTATAAATATCCCCCTAGGGGTAGAGAGAGGGAGAGAAAAAATCTTGTAACCCTAGCTCAATACTTCAATAAAAGAGTGATTTTCACCTCATCGTACACGAGGGGAGTTTTGTCTCCTCGTACACGGTTCGTGTTTCACCCTGTCGTACACATTTCGTGCCTCAGCTCGATGGACGTTTGGAGGGTCATACTCGCTCATACTCCTCGTGCACAATCGACGGTCGCTGTAGCCGTTCGGGGGTGCCATAAGTTTACTGTCTAGACTTGTATCTACGATAGTTACCGTCACCAACTTTTATTTATATATTAAGAAAAATAAAAATAGAAAAAGATTAATTATTAATGAGATCCTCTCCTCTCATTGTCGAGGAGGCGGTGGGAGAGAAGGAGACCGATGGAACCATAGTGGTTGTCTCCCTGTTACCTCGCTGCTTCCATTGGGATGGAATATAGATGGTTGTTTATAGACCTTCACGTTCCAGTGACCAGGGGTGCCCAGATGCCGAAAATGACGTGTCCACATGACTGATTCTTTTATTTATGGACTGAAGTAGCAGCGTGGCAAATAATAGTGTGTTGCAACTTGCAACACGGCAATGGATGGGGAATTTCGCTCCGTCCGACACAGAATGCGGGTCCATCACTCCATCGGACGCAAGACGGCAAACTTTTCCCGTGCTATATAGCTCTGTGGAAACAGATGTGAAACATGTTGCACAAGATGGTGTTGACCACGGCGGTTCTCCTGCCGCTAGTGTTGACGTCACTAGCCACAACAGCCGCGGCGGCGGCCAGCCGCCGTTGCCCGACGAACTGCGGGTCGATCGACTTCTCCTACCCGTTCGGCATAGGCCCCGCGTGCTCCCTCCCTGGATTCAACCTCTCCTGCGATGACAACCCTACCGACGGCATCCATCTCCGGCTCGGCAATTCGAACGCCACCATCGATTTCAAGATGATCTCTGCCTCCATTTCCTCGCTCGCCGTTGACGTCATCCGCTCGGTGAATATGACCTCTGGCGCCGGCGCCGGTCTGTTCTCCGCCTCATGGGATAGCCCCGGCAGGCCCTTCGCCATCTCCGGCACGTCGAACATGGCGCTGTTCGTAGTCGGCTGCGGCGTGACGGCCACGCTACTCGACCGTGGCACGGGGGCTGTGGTCGGGAAATGCTCAGTGGTCTGCGCCGGGGAGCAGGTCATGCTGAGGCTGGCGAACACGCCCTGCATCGGCGTGGGCTGCTGCTACATAGAAGTACGGGTGCACCTTAGGGCGTTTACCCTGAACTTCTCGCGCACCGGCGGCGGTGTCAGCCGGGACAAACTGAGCTTCTTCGTCACCGACCGGGACGGGTACACGTTCCGCCCCAGCAATCTGGAGGATGAAGATGACATGTACTCCACGTACTTGTACACGGTTCCTCCTCCAGCTCTGCTGGATTGGGCCATCCCCGACCCGTCAGACTGCCAGCGCGCCATGGAGGACAGGGCGAGCTATGCCTGTGTCAGTAACCACAGTGACTGTCAGGACTCGCCGATCGGAGGGTACGTCTGCCACTGCTCCAGGGGCTTCTCCGGCAACCCTTATATCATCGACGGCTGCATACCAGATCAAGGTAATCCCCTCAGTCTCTGTCTAGATACTTTCTTCTTTCTAATTAAGGAGCCCCTGGCTCCTAATTTCATTCATCATGAAACTGATAAACAAACAGAATTCGTTCGAACAAAGCAGAGATCCAAATGCTACCGGTACCCACTCTAGAACAGCAACCTACTCAGTCCGAACAGAAACCCAACGCAACATAGAACCTTACAGCCAACGATAACCACAAACCAATATAATACAACCAACGTTAACACTACCGAAGACCACCAATGTCCTGCTCCAGAAGCCGAGCATCTTAACCCTCGATCCGTCGAATCAGGTCCCCCTACCTTGACTTCGCCCAAAAATTTCAGCAGCTACCCATAATAACAGCCGAGCCCCTCTGACCTGCTAGTCCGTGCAGATTTTGTTTCTGGAGAGACATCCAATGAACAATATGGCAAATAACCACAGTAAGATCTCGAGGAAAACATCCCCTAAAACAAGCACTATTTCTCAGTTTCCATATAGACCAGATTAGAGCAGCTAAACCTGCAGCCATTAACATTCTACTCTTAATAGAGAACCTTGAAACCCGAGTACAAATCTCAGAAAAGGAACAAGGTAATCCATCCATATTAAAAGCAAGACTAATAATACCCAAGCATATTTAGCCACTGGAAACTGAAAGAAAATATGATTTACTGTTTCCTCAGCACTACAAAACATATAGTGAACATTACCTTTCCAGCGCCTCCTTTTCAAATTATCTTTAGTTAAGATGCTATTTCTGAAGGCCAGCCACAAGAACACTTTTATTTTAAGAGGGACTTTAACATCTAGAATTTTCTATAGGCCATTTATCCTGACTAGCCATAAGAGCAACATATAAGGAATGATCTGCAAACACTTCACTCTTGTTCAGCACCCATTTACATCTGTCAAGATCACCATCCAAAGTGACATTTGCACAAAGATCCTGCAATTGTTGCTAAAGAACTGCCGTTCCCTCCCATAAAACTCTTCTAAAACGAATACACTCCCAACCTTCTGTTACAAGCTTAGCTACAACTATCTCTTTACCAAAAGTTAAATTGTACAATCTAACGAATTTAACACACAACAACTCATTCCCTATCCAAAGTTCCTCCTAGAATCTAGTCATGTGACCATTACCTACTATTTTTCTATAGAAACTGAAAAGGACATCTTTCACCTTCATCAAATCATGCCAGAAGTGCGACTGTATTTGCTCTATATTTACCTTAAGACAAAGTTATATTAGCCTAATACTTTTTCCTAAGCAGCCGTCGCCACATTCCCTCTTCATTCTCTAATTTTCACAACCACTGACAAAGAAGGCAAATACGGAGTATTCATTACCTACAAGTTAACAATACCCAGTCCACCCTGATTCTTAGGTTGACATACAATTTTCTAATTAACCAAGTGATACTTCCTAACCCCATTTTCTCCGGCCACAATAACTTTTTTCTAAATAAATCTATTCTGTTATGAGGACCCTTGGTCAATTCATACTAGGACATCATGTAAAAGGGAACATTACTCAAGCAAGATCTAAGAAGAATAAGCCTACCACCGTAAGAAGTAAATTTTCCTTGCCAAGTACTCTACTTTACTTTCGGTGTTCTTCCAATCACTATTTCTAAGTTTCTCGTTATGTAAAGGTACTCCTAAATACTTGAAAGGTAAGGCTCCTGATCAATACATGTAAAGATGCATGCATACTCTTGATTCCTCTGTTTAACTTTACCAAAAAAAAATCTCACTTTTATGAAAGTCTATTTTGGCACTTTCAAGATTATCCTCAAACGTAAACACGATATCATCTGCACATTGCAACATACCCTCCTGGAACCAGACACTAGGCCTTTGATTAAACCACTATCCTGAGCCCTCTGAATAAGTATAGTAAGAACATCTGCAACTATATTGAAAAGAATTGGAGACAAATGATCTCCTTTTCTAAGACCTTTTCTAGTTGTAATATAAGGCCCAATATGCTCACTAACCATAACAACCACTTTACCATTGTTAACAGTTTTCATAATCCAGTCAATGAATTTAACAGGAAAACCTTTCATCCCAAGAACCTCTCTTAAGGAAATGCTAATTGATCTTATCATAAGATTTCTCGAAATTCACCTTAAAAGAACAACATCTACCTTATCCCTATTAATAACATGCAAAGTCTCACGTAGAATCATTACCCCATCTAAAATGAATCTACCTCTAAGGAAAGCAGCTTGAACATATGATATTACCTTATCAGCTATTAAGATGGCCCTATTATTAATCAGCTTAGTAAAGATCTTGAACAACACAATAAGTAAACAAATAGGTCGATATAGCTGAATTTTATCAGTCCCCTGGCACTTAGGTAGTAAAGTCAAAACACCATAGTTAAGCCTAGAGGCATCCAATCTACCTCTATAAAAACTCATGAAACAAAAACAAAAGATCATCACTGATGAGATGCCAAAACTGCCGATAAAACTCTACTGGCAAACCATCAGGACTAGGTGCCTTATTACGATTCATGCTAAACACCATATTCTTTATCTCTTCTTAAGTAAACTCCTGGGGTACAAGAATTTGTAGAGAGACATTCACCTCAGACTCTAGAGGACCAAACAATTTTTGTGTAAAAACTAGTTGCATATAACAGAATATCTCTGTCTTGACACTTGAATGCCAATTTATAGTTATTTTGTCATTACAAGTTTGGCATGATCATATTTTTTTCTGTTTTGCCTTTCCTCTTCCAACAGTTTATGGCTCCACCCAGCCGAAGGCAAATTGTCCGACGATGTGCGGGAACATGAGCGTTCCATTCCCCTTCGGCATAGAGCTTGGCTGCTTTGCTAGGATCCATCTTTACCTGACATGCAACCCAGGGCCTTCTCCTGCCATCCTCCAAATCACTGGGGAGATGGTAGTCACTGACATATCCATCGACGAAGGCGTCTTGAGGATTCAGAAGCTGTCCGACCCAGGTGATTTCTTGGGGAATCGGAATACCACACTCTACTCATTCTCTGGAGAATCTGGCATGGTGAAGTGGGCTGTTGATAACCCGACGTGCAAGGAGGCAATGCTGAACAAGAACGAGTACAGATGCTTAAGCGCTCATAGCGACTGTGTAGATGTCACCGACGGCAGAACAAGCAGGCATGTGGGCTACAGGTGCAAATGCTCCTCCGGTTTCGAGGGAAATCCTTACCTCGAAGATGGATGCAGAGGCAAGTTCTTGATATTCTTAATTTTCCTTCTGGTGGAATAATTATTGCAGGAAAGACTTCTGTTTCCTTCCTGATGGTACTTTGTGCAATTTGCAGATATCAACGAGTGCCTGCAGCCAGATAAATACGATTGTAATGGAATCTGCCATAATGCCCTGGGAAGTTTTACTTGCTCTAGCTGTCCGCACGGAACAGATTACAATAGAATTGCAAGGAAGTGCATAGCATCCAACGTTATCTTAGGTAGGCCAATTGGAGCAAATTCCGGCTGTTGCAGATTGCAAGATCATCCGAGTCCACTTTAGAAGTGAATTATTGCTAACACAGTGGAACCAATGTAATGCGATGCAGGTGTTACCATTGGACTTAGCTCTGGTGGGGGGATTCTATTTCTTGCCGCCATTGCGGTCATTATCATCCGTAGATGGAAGAAAGGCGTCCAAAAGCAGCTCAGAAGGAGGTACTTCCGCAAGAACAAAGGCATCCTCCTTGAACAGCTCGTCTCCTCTGACCCAATTGCTGGTGACAGCACCAAGATATTCTCCCTGGAAGAGCTAGAGAAGGCAACCAACTACTTTGACCGCTCCCGTGTGGTTGGCCGCGGTGGCCACGGGACGGTCTACAAGGGCATCCTGACGGACCAGCGCGTCGTCGCCATCAAGAGGTCAAGGCTGGTGGCGGACACCGAGATCGACCAATTCATCAACGAGGTTGCCATCCTGTCGCAGATCAACCACCGGAACGTGGTGAAGCTCCACGGATGCTGCCTGGAAGCCGAGGTCCCTTTACTCGTCTATGAGTTCGTCTCCGGAGGCACGCTCTATGACCTCTTGCACCGCGAGCAAAATGGTAGTCTGGTACCACTGCCTTGGGAGGAACGCCTAAGGATTGCCGCCAAGGTCGCTGGCGCGCTCACTTACCTTCACTCGGCAGCTTCGACGTCAATCCTTCATAGAGACATCAAGTCCATGAATGTGCTTCTGAACGACAGCCACACGGCAAAGGTTTCAGATTTTGGTGCGTCAAGGTCGATACCAATTGACCAGACACATGTGGTCACTGCCGTGCAGGGCACCTTCGGCTACTTGGATCCTGAGTACTACCACACGGGCCAATTAACTGAGAAGAGCGATGTTTACAGTTTTGGCGTGATACTTGTTGAGCTGCTGATGAGAAAGAAGCCGATCACTGAGAACGAGAATGGTGAGAAGCAGAACCTGTCGAACTATTTCCTGTGGGCTATGGGGGAGAGGCCTCTAGAGGAGATAGTGGATGATCATATTCTGGAGGAAGAAAATGAGGCGATCAAGCTCATGGCTGGCTTGGCGCGAGAGTGCCTGAACCTGAGGCGACAGGAGAGGCCTACCATGAAGGACGTGGAGATGAGGCTGCAGTTCCTGAGGGCAGGGAAGGTTACTCCGAGAATGGTTGAGGTGGTTCAGCCTCACCGTGAAGTAGGACGAGATGATGAGCGTCGAGGCGTTGTTCCAGTGTATGGTCACTATGGCACACGCCAGTACAGCCTAGAGCAAGAGTTCATGTCGTCCTCGTCCTTGCGCATACCGCGATAAATTGTAATTTTGTAGCCATGCATACTTCGATTACTCCTCGTTCGCCCCCACTACAAACTTCATAAGGGAACCGGTGAAGAGTGCCTATCAAAAATTGACACGCTTATCTCAATCTCTAGAGTTTAATCTAAACATGATCATCCAGAAAAAATCGCACTGGAGGCGGCTGCTACGATGAATGTGCAGAGGACTAGCGGCTCGAGACACTGGGCAACATCAAGGAAGATGCCGAGACGAGCTTGGGTCTAGAGTCTAGACGAACCCAAAATGGTATTTCATCGCAGCCATTTGTTCGCTTTGAGATCAGGCGTCCACCGAGGCAGATCAACGCCATCGTGCTCGACATCTGCCGACGGCGAGGCGGAGGTGGTGCACGCAAGTTGTTTGACGAGATGTCCACGGTGAGAGGAGAGAGGTGGCACCACGAAGCAGAGGAGTGACATATGGCGACTGGCAGGTGGGTCCAGACGGGTGAACCGTCCCGGTTGTATCTTGAACCAATTTTACCTGGCCCGAACTACAATATTATAGTTGGTCTGAACTCCTGTTCTGAGGTACGCACGTCTGAGTATATTTAGTACTAGGGCGCTCTGTTTCAGAAACATATTTGTACTGAAAATGGAACTATGAGCCTGGCGCTCTCCAGCCTAATATGCAGCACTCGAAGCGAAGCTGTGGAGGACACTAGGCAGCACAGAACAATTGATAACTATTTTTTGGATATACAATTGGTAACAACATTGCAGCATTTCCTGCCGCACTGTTTACACACACTAGGAAAATCAAATAACAAAAGAGTAAAGAATAATACACTTGTCCATTCATCTCTTTGTACATAGGTTTACTTATCTAATATATATATATATTGACTACACTGGCTTATTGCTGACATATGGATTTTCTAAAGAAATTGACAATTGCAATTTCACGGACGGCTGATATCAATCTGAATCTTTGCTTGATCACTGTAACTTCTCTTTTCCTCCAAAATTCTACGCTAATGTTGAAATGAAAGTATCCACCTTGTCGTTCATCCCTCTTGACAGAAACTTCATGCAGATTGGAGGTTTCACCTTGGCAAGAGCAAGCACTGACTGAGGCAAAACCCACAATCCATCACCGCAAATCAAACCGGAAGCAACTGCAGGTGTAAATGTTTCTGCTTTGGATCTGTCTAGCCTTTGCCAGACAAAAAGGATCACTGTCCCGATGAACATATCGATCGCGAAATACGATCCTAGGTAGAATGGTATCGCCATAGCCATTGGGATTGGTATAAATCTTGACACCTTCTTGGGCACGAGATCTTTTATCAAGTTGACAGCAACTGCTGCAGCAAAGAATATGTAGCAGAGTGAGGCAGTTCTATGGTAGCGACGAGAAGCCATCGACACCTAGTATCGCCATGCTGCGGAAGATGGCCGCGTTTGGTGCAGGGTACTCGCTGCCGCTGATGCCAATATCATTAAAATGCCAGAACACGCAAGGACCAATAACACAGCCCATTGAAGTGCCTGTGATTTGGCTGATGAACATTAACCTTGGTGAGGCCAGTGTCAGGTATCCTGTTTTGCAGTCCTGCATCAGGTCAGCAGCAGTAGACACAATGCTTATCATCATACCACAGGCAGCCAAGCCCGCAAGAACAGCCCCATGTGAAGCACCAAGAGCAAAGATTGCAAGCTTTCCGTAAGCTGTAACTAGAGACCAATCAGTGAGGCCAGCTCCATAAGCATTACAGAAGGCAAGTATCGGTGCAACGATGTAGGCTACGAAGTTTGGTACCACTTCAGCTGTGGGAATATCTGCGGAATAGTGCCAATAGATATGGCAGCAACAACAGCATAGCCTCCATATGCAATGTACCAGGGAATTTGATCTTTGAGAACGAGTTCATTTCGCCGTTCATCGTCATATGAGATGCGTGCAGCACTATTATTTGTTTCATCATCAGAAACCGGAGGTGTACTAGAATTACTCTTCTTGAGTTGTGTCGTAGATACAAGTCTAGACAGTGAATTTATGGCACCCCCGATCGGTTACGACGACCTCCGGGCGTGCGAGGGGACAACGAGCTAGAGCGCGAACGCGTGAGGCAGCCGACGACGTAAGTCGGTGTTTGTATTAGGGCATGAAATGAGAGCTTACAAGCGAGGTGAATGAAAAATCTCCCCCCAAAACACTACCCCTTGGGGGGTATTTATAGGGTTGGGGGAGGAGAAAGCTAGGATTACAATTTTGCCCCTAAGGGGAGAGACTATTACAGGGGCATGACAGTCATTTCCCCATCCCTGGGAATCTTGAGGGAATAAGCTCGGGCATCTTCAGGGGAATCTTCTGGGGAATATACTGGCCCTATGCGAGGGCTCGTCGGAGATATCCCTGACGACAGAGAGCGGGCTCGTCGGAGATAGCCCTGACGCGGGGGACGCGCGGACGCGTCGAGGACGGCTTCATCGCGGGGAGCGTCGACGAGAACTCCCATAGCGTTACAGTGATCCTGAACGGCGTCGATTCAAGGTAGCGCGGAAACCCTCCTCCAACAGTAGCCCCTTGCCGGTTGGGACGGTCGAAGGGCGCCCGTCCGAGCCGGCACACTAATCCCCAATGGGTTGGTGCGCGGGCCGGATCGACGACTCTTCGCGAATCACCAGTTTCTTCCGTAAGCGGGGCGTTGGCATGTGATCCGAATTTCAATAAGTGACCAAGGGTTCGGAAGTGCACAATTATCCCCGGGGAGTGCGGGGAGCGGAGCCCCCTGCTCAGATTTTCTCTCTTTTCTTTTTTTATTCTTCTTCTCTTCTTTTTTTTTCTTTTTTCCTTCTTTTCTTTTTTCCTTCTTTTTTCTTTTTCCTCTCTCTTCTTTTCTTTTCTTTTCTCTTCCTTCCTTTCTTTTCTTGCTGGGCCGGCTATTTCCCCTGCCACCGCTTAGTGGGCCATGGCCCAACCGGATTAGGGCAGCCCCCAGAGGTATAAAAATAAAAAAAGAAGCTCCTGGGGCGCACGTATCAGCCCCCAGGCTCTCTCTCTCTCTTTTTCCTCACACCGCCGCCGCCCTGCTGCCTTTCTCGCGCCGCCGCCTTGCTCCCTTTGCGCCGCCGCCTTGCTCCCCGTGCGCCGCCACCTCCCGGCGTCCTCGCGGGTGGCCGAGCTCCGGCGGCCCTAGGCGGACCCGAGCGGACATCGGCGGGGCGTGGCGGGCTCCGGCGATCCCAGGCGCCCTCGCCTGCTCCCCTCGCACCACCGGCTCCCGGCCCCCTCCTGCGCGGCGGAGCTCCAGCATCCCTGGGCGGGCGCGAGCGGGCTTCGGCCAGACGCGGCGGAGCTCCAGCAGCCCCGGGCGAGCGCGAGCGGGCCCCGGCCAGACGCGGCGGGCTCCGATGGCGTGGCTCGCGGGCAGAGTCGAAGGGCGTCGGCGGTCACGCGGGCAAGCGGCGGCGTGGGCGGGACAGCACAGGCGAGCCGGCGCGCGGTGGACCAAAAGGCGGAGCGGCGGACGAGCCCGGTGGCGTGGCTCGCGAGCCGAGCTGAAGGGCGGCGGCCGACACGCGGTCGAGTGGCGGCGCGGGCGGGCCAGCGCGGGCTAGCCGGCACGTGGCGGACCGGAAGGCGGAGCGGCGAGCGAGGGCGGTCGCGGGCGCGGCTCGCGGGCTGAGCCGAAGGGCGGCGGCCGACATGCGGTCGAGTGGCGGCGCGGGCGGGCCAGCGCGGGCACGAGCAGGCCAGCGCGGGCTAGCCGGCAAGCGGCGGACCGGAAGGAGAAGCGGCAAGCCAGGGCGGTCGCGGGCCCGGCCTCCGCGGGCTGGCTTCGGCGGGCAGTAGTGTGCGCGGCCCCCGCATGCGAGCTCCAGCGGGAGCGCGGGCTGCGCGCGCGAGCTCCGGCGGGCCCCGGCTCCGCTGCCTCCTGGCTTCTCCGCACACGTCCGAGTCCGCTGGAGGCTGTTGCACCCTGCTCGGCTCCGTGGCACCCCGCTCAACTCCTCGGCCGACTCCGCTGCACCCCGCCTGACCCCGTGCGACCCCGCTCGAGGCGTGACGGGCGAGCGCGAGGCCGAGCGAGCGTTGGCGGGGCGACACGAGCGAGCGCGGGCGCTGACAAGCTGCTGCGGGCGAGCATTGCCTCGCGCGGGTGTGGGTCCTCGGAGGTGAGGCCAGGGGGCGCCTGTACGTCGGGTACCTCCGTGTGGCGTCCCTTTAGCTATCTTCGTCTGTATGAGTTTGTGTTGACATATGTAAATGGTGGTGCTTTTCCTGTATGTGATGGAGCGATGTCGTATACGAGGTGCGTAGGAAAATGCAGCAAGCAGACGAGCGCGGCGACATGCGAATGAATGCGAGTGCGGACGAACGCGGTGACGTGTGAACGAACGTGAACGACGCACGAACGAGAGCGGCAGCGTGCGAACGAACGCGGACGATGTGCGGGCGACGCGCTGGCGACGTGCTGACGACGCGCTGGCGAACCCGAGCAACATGCAGGCGACGTGCTGACGACGCACTGGTGAACGCGAGCAACGCGCAGGCGACGTGCTGACGATGTACTAGCGACGTGCTGACGACGCGCTAATGACGCGCTGGCGACGTGGACGACGCGCTGGCGCGCGTGCTGACGACGCGTTGGCGCGCGTGCCGATGACGCGCTAGCGACGTGCTGGCGCGTGTGCCGATGACGCGCTGGTGACGTGCCAATGACGCGCTGGCGACGTGGACGACGCGCTGGCGCGCGTGCCGACGACGCGCTGGCGACGTGCTGGCGCGCGTGCCGACGACGCACTGGCGACGTGCTGGCGCGCGCGCGCCGACGACGCGCTGGCGATGCGCGGACGACGCGCGGGCGACTCGCCGACGATGTGCTGGTGACGCGCGGGCGACGTGCCGATGAGCGTGGCGACGCGCAGGCGGCGTGCCGTCGGGCGCTCGGTCTTCTCCTCTTCAGGCTCCCTCAACCGCCTTGACGCGAGCCGTGACTCAAAAGCCCGAACTCTGACTCACCGAGCGCCGAGCTGAGCCTTGTCAACCCAGACCTCGACGCGGGGTTGGGCGAGCCCGATCTGGACCCTTCCAGTGCGGACGAGTCGCTCGTCGAGCGCCTAGCGGAGGAGGGCAAAATCCCAGATCTCGACGGCCCGTATGGCGTTGAGCTCCCCGAACCCTCAGCGGTGAGAGCGGAGCGTGGAATGGGCATCGAGGCGGTCTTTGATGACGTCGACGTAGACCTTGACGATAACGGACGTCAAGGTGGCCCTTGACGCCATTGACGATGTCGACGTAGTCCTCGATGAAGGCGGACGTCGAGATCGTCATTGACGACGTCGACGTAGACGGGCGCTGAGGTTGCCCTTGACGTCGTTGACGCAGTCCTTGACGACGTCGGCGTAGTCTCCGACGGAGATGGACGTCGAGGTTGTCCTTGATGACATCAACACGGACGGGCGCTGAGGTTGCCCTTGACATCGATAACGGATGTTAAGGCGGCCCTTGGCATCGTTGACGGACGTTGAGGTGTCCCTTGACGTCGTTGACGTAGTCCTTGATGATGTCGATGTAGACCTTGATGGCGACGTTGTGTTGATGCGAATGTTGAGTCTGCGCTTGTCAGTTATGGAACAGACCGGCGTGTGCCGACGCGGACGTTGAGTTTGCGTGCATCGGTACCGGACGTCTAGGCTCGCTTCTAGCGAGCCCTTGCAGAGATGACACCGAGTTTAATATTTGCGAAGTGTGCGTCATACCACCTCATGCAAAAGGTTGCGCGTCAGCGCTGGATGGGTTATCGACGCCGGGTGGAACACGTCGACGCTGGATGGAACGAGTTGACGCTGGGCAGAACGCGTCGACGCCGAGAAGCATGTCAACATCGGATGGAACACGTCGATGCCGGGCGGAGCATGTTGACGCCGGGCGGAGTGTCAACGCTGGATGGAGCATGTCGACACCAGGCGGAACACATGGACGCTGAGGAGCATGTCGACACCGAGGTGCATGTCGACACCTGGCGGAGTGTCAATGTCGGACGGAGCATGTCCGTGACGGCGGAGTGCCGACGTCGGACGGAGTATGTCCGTGACAGCCGAGTATGTCGGATGAGCATGTCCGTGACGGCGGAGCAATGATGCCTAGCAGCTCGGCTTTGTTTCTGGGGGAGCCCCTTGTCCAGATGGTGCTGAGCGTGGAAGGTGTCGAGGCATACACGGACCGTACCCGGGGAGGGCGTTGAGGCGCACGTGGTGCCTTGCCCGCAGATGGTGTTGGAGCATGCTGCGGTACCTTGCTGAGACGTCTGTGGTGTCGCCAACGTCGATGTGAACATATCGCGGGACGATATCGGTGTGCGCACGTGGTTGGCGCTGAGCGCGAAGTCCGGTACCTGCAAGGTGTTTGCTCTTTTTGCGTGAATTTTGACGCAGCATGCTCCGGTGGGATTATTAAGTCGTCGTGTCAGAGGAGATAGTTTGTTGCAAGGTGCGCAGCGCCCTGCCTCCCAACGAAAAACCTAGCGCTCTTAGACATGTCTGAGAGCGCTTGTGGCCTTTTCTAACCACAACCTTTGATGCTCACCGGCGTAGCAAGGAGTGCATTGATGCTTCGCCTGGCATGAGCATTTGACGTATATATGCCTGTTTCGACGTCCCGGGGAGCTTACCGTCGCACGACCCCGGAGGGAAGGGACGCTCTATCCCGGCTGGAGATGGCTCGACATCGCGGGGAGCTATTCGTCGCACGACCCCGGAGGGAAGGGACGCTCTATCCCGGATGGAGGTGGCTCGACATCGCGGGGAGCTCTCGTCGCGCGACCCCAGAGGGAGGGACACTCTATCCCGGACGGAGGTGGCTCGACATCGCAGGGAGCTCTCGTCGCGCGACCCCGGAGGGAAGGGACACTCTATCCCGGACGGAGATGGCTCGACATCGTGGGGAGCTCTCGTCGCGCGACCCCGGAGGGAAGGGACACTCTATCCCGGAGGGAGGTGGCTCAACATCGCGGGGAGCTCTCGTCGCGCGACCCCGGAGGGAAGGGACACTCTATCCCGGACGGAGATGGCTCGACATCGCGGGGAGCTCTCGTCGCGCGACCCCGGAGGGAAGGGACACTCTATCCCGGACGGAGGTGGCTCAACATCGCGGGGAGCTCTCGTCGCGCGACCCCGGAGGGAAGGGACACTCTATCCCGGACGGAGATGGCTCGACATCGCGGGGAGCTCTCGTCGCGCGACCCCGGAGGGAAGGGACACTCTATCCCGGACGGAGATGGCTCGACATCGCGGGGAGCTCTCGTCGCGCGACCCCAGAGGGAAGGGACACTCTATCCCGGACGGAGATGGCTCGGACGTCGCGGGGAGCTTATCGTCGCACGACCCCGGAGGGAAGGGACACTCTATCCCGGACGGAGATGATTGAAACCTGTCACAGGGGAGCAAAGGACGTAGTCCGAAGTGGCGGGTGCTCACCGGGACGATAAGGTCGCGTGATGTCACCGAGGGCGAGCGCGTGGGGCGTGGGTGATATTGACGAGCCCCTGATGTTGCCGAGGGCGGGCGTGGAGGAAGCCAAGCCCGAGAGCGTGGAGGATGCCAAGCCCGAGAGCGTTGACGACGGCGACGTCGATGGCGAGTGCGGCGAGGCGGACGCGTGTGGCACACGAGTACGGTGCAGCGGACGAATGCGGCGGATGAGCATGGCAGAAGACCGCGTCGCGGCGGATGCGCGCGGCGGACGACCCCGTCGTGGCGGACGAGCACGGCGCGGCGGACGCGCGCGGCGGTTGACCTCATCGCGGCGGACGCGTATGGCGGACGAGCGCGGCACGGCGGACGCGCGCGCGGCGGATGAGCGCAGCGGACGACCTCGTCGCGGCAGACGCGTGCGGCGGATGCGCGCGGCGGATGGCCCCGTAGCGGCGGACGAGCGCGGCACGGTGGACGCGCGTAGTGGATGAGCACGGCACAGCGGACGAGCGCGGCAGAGCGGACGCGCGCGGAGGATGACCTCTTCGCGGCGGACGCGTGCGGCGGACGAGCGCGGCACGGCGGACGCGAGCGGCGGATGACCTTGTCGCGGCGGATGAATGCAGCGGACGACCTTGTCGTGGCGGACTCGTGCGGCGGACACGCGCGGCGGATAACCCCGTCGTGGCCGACAAGCGCGGCACGGCGGACGCGCGCAGCGGATGAGCGCGGCAGACGACCTCGCCGCGGCGGACACGCGTGGCGGATGACCCCTTCGTGGCAGACGCGTGCGGCGGATGATGGCAATGCCAATGACAAGCCCCTGATGTCGCCGAGGACGGGCGCAGAGGATGCCAAATCCGGGAGCGTGGACGAGGGCGATGTCGATGACAAGCCCCTGGTGTCGCCGTCACGCAACATTTGGCTTAATTACAGCGCCTCCCTTAGCTCATTAGCTTCGCGCCTCAGGGTTTCGGCCTCCGTTTCGATGCGTGCTTCAGAGTTTGCCACGTTGATCGCGGCCGCGAGGAGTCCAGCAGCCCGGACGTCGGTTGATGAGTCGTCGGCTTGGAGGTTAGCGGCCGACGGGTCGTTGACGCGGGCGCCGCTAAGCTCCATGGTGACGACCATGTTGTTCGTCCTGGCTCAACGCATCGGGCTTGGTGTGCGGGGGACGATCGTCCTCCGTGCTCTTTCTCTTCGGCGCCATGGCTTTTCGCTCGTGTCCCCACGGTCGGCGCCAACTGTCGTAGATACAAGTCTAGACAATGAATTTGTGGCACCCCCGGTCGGTTACGACGACCTCCGGGCATGCGAGGGGACAACGAGCTAGAGCGCGAACGCATGAGGCAGCCGACGACGTAAGTCGGTGTTTGTATTAGGGCATGAAATGAGAGCTTACAAGCGAGGTGAATGAAAAATCTCCCCCCAAAACACTACCCCTTGGGGGGTATTTATAGGGTTGGGGGAGGAGAAAGCTAGGATTACAATTTTGCCCCTAAGGGGAGAGACTATTACAGGGGCATGACAGTCATTTCCCCATCCCTGGGGAATCTTGAGGGAATATGCTCAGGTATCTTCAGAGGAATCTTCTGGGGAATATACTGGGGAATATACTGGCCCTATGCGAGGGCTCGTCGGAGATATCCCTGACGACAGAGAGCGGACTCGTCGGAGATAGCCCTGACACGGGGGACGCGCGGACGCGTCGAGGACGGCTTCGTCGCGGGGAGCATCGACGAGAACTCCCATAGCGTTACAGTGATCCTGAACGGCGTCGATTCAAGGTAGCGCGGAAACCCTCCTCCAACAAGTTGAGATCTTAATGAGCAGATCGTGAGAAAGAGCATCTTGAGAAAGTTGTAGAGACCATCTCCAAGAACCAAGGTAATGGCTATGAAGACCTGTAATACAAATTGAAAATTAGTATCAGAAAGGATAACTAAACCTTCAAGAAAAGAGCGTACTTTTACCCGGTAACCTTGCATTCCGTGGAGACTACTATCAGCGAGATCGGCACAGAACCAACTACCTCTTTTCTTGGCTATGAGAGGCCACATTATTCCCTATGAGAGGATGCCTCCTAGGAGAACAGATATGTTGACAATATGTGGCAAATTATTCCCACTCCGACATAGGTAGGAGAGAAGTCAAAGTAAAACCTTGCAGAAAGATGTGCGATTAAGGAAAATGTTGGAAAGAATGTGCTCAGCAAATTTGAACAAAACATCGAATGTAGGAGTCGGACGGAAGATAATTTTGATCGAAACATTTCTTGTAGGGTGCAATCTTTACCTGTTGTTGAATTCTCGCAGGCCTGATGATGGGAATTTATGGAATCCACAATCATCTGTAGCTGTCTTGAACCACTGATAGAAACCCCAGAAGAAGCTGATCGAGAACGAAGAATAGGCCCAGTTTCTTTACTTGCTTCCTGTAAAATGGTGCGAATAGTGAGAAACTTATTGTGTGTCTAACTAGGACAGAAATAGAAATGATTGTAGTACTCACGCTGCAACCTTGGCACCATGGGGGCGTGTGAAAGCCACTTATGAGGTAGGCAGTTGCAGTGCCACTTGGATAGGTCAACTTGTAGTCGATGATCATAATCTAAGCAATGATAATTTGGTTAAAATGGTATAAACATGATTGCTTCAAATAATAGTGGAACATAGAATAATTTGACCTTTCTCAGTGGTACAAGACCAAAGAGTCCAATGAAGCTGACCAGGAACAAGAAACCAATTATCCATCCAAGATGTGGATTTTTTATGTTTTGAGCACTATTTGCCTCGGTTACCTGCGCAGCGATTCTATCACTCATGGCTAATAGGTAGTTACCAAAGCCCCCTGAAAGAAATGGATGCGTTAGTACACAAATAAGGATGCCCTTTTTTGCGATTTGTGAAATAAGGCTACTAACCTATGTTATAATGACATTTTTTGCTTGCTAATATCATATACCAAAGTTATTTCAAGCGAATTTACTGGATATGTTGTGTTTATGTCAACCTAGTCTTTTTTTCTTGTTTCAATACAGTAGCAAGTCTTGACAAGCAAATAAACTTAGGTCCATGCAGTTTTCAGATTGTGACTGCTGATGGGAGCCAGATAAAAATCATACGAAGTCAAGATCTTTGCCGGAGGTATTCATTTTCTGAAGAGGCGGATAAGATTAATGGTGACAGTTTGGTACCACCATAAAGAAAGAAAAAAGATTCCTTGGAAAAAAGAAGAAGGAAAGGATTGGGTCTATGTACAAAAAAAAGATAAATTTGATCATATGCTTCGTTTTCCCCGTGCTCTTGATCATATGCCCCATCTTACTTCTTAACTGCACCCCCTGAAAACAATTAAATGGGGCATATGATCAAACCCTGAAAAGAAAACGGGGCAAATCCTCAAATCTCAGATGTATTTTATTTCAGTTTGACCTATAGTCAGCATACGAAATGGAGGAAGCAAGAATGGCAACATTTTTCCTGTGGGATCTCCTGCAAGGAGGAAATCTCCAAGTTCGACTTGTCATTTTCATTTCTCATGAAAATAGCAGGTTAAATAAAAGCAGTGATTACCAATAGCTTACAGAATTCAATTGACTATTCACAATTCACGGTTAAAGTTTAAATTTGGACACTCAGAATACGTCCTACATAAAAACTGGGTGAGTAAAAGTAGTAGAAAATAAGTCTCTTACAAAATAGTAGAAAATAGAGAGCCCATGTAAAAAAGGTGTGTAGCTATCAACAAATACCGGTACTTCTGAATTGTGTTACTTTAAAGCATGTTGCACATCATTATGGACTATGATTTTCACGTTGTTTACTTCATTTGACCATCTTATTAACACATTCGTACCACTCTTAAAGGATTTTTTTTTAGGGAACACTGTACAAGGAAAGGATAAAAGTTGGCAATAATCAATATTGCAACTTAGAAGCAGCAATACCAAAAGTATAATGTGCACAAGGGCCGACGGTATGGAAACAGAAGCCCCATCAGCACTTGAGCGTGCGCACTACCAATAAATCAACTTCCCGTATCATACATCCACGGATTCGCAAATATGAAAAGCAAATAAAGGGGATAATTTTGTTACTTGTAATCTGAATATCACCATCAAAATAAACAGCAGATAGCAAGAAAACGTTCGGAACCGTGAAATTGATCGAAATGATCGAAACGCTGCCTTTCTAGCTCAAGCTGGGCTTGTCCACGCCAGAGGCGTTGGATTGTATGCAGGGGTTCTGCCACTCCGCTCCGGTGACAAAAACGGGCGGTGATCAAGAGAAAACAATAGCGCGCATGCAGTGCGCCGACGGCGTGGTTTGACTAGTGGCGGACGTCCCGGAGCCAGTCTGTAACCATGGCATCTAGCGTACAGTTTTCACGCTGAACGGAGCACCGGCCACGCACGTCCAGCCGGCGCCCTGAGCCGTCCCGTCTCCGGCAACCCGTCCCCGCATTATGTTTCTTTAATTCGTCCGTTCCCCTCGCCGAGATTCCGTAAGCCTAATCCGCTAAGATCCCAATCTTATAAACCAGTCAAAGTCTCCGCACTAGAAAACCAAACGAATCTTGGCGAGCTTACCGCATAGGAGTTGCATAACACGCATCCATCAAGCAATCACTTCGATCAGAAGCGTACCATGTGTTTAAGATTTGGGTTTCTCACACGTATTAAATCAAAATATCTCGGTCATAAAATGTCAGATTAATGACTAATGGAATATTCGTTTAAGACCGCTCACCTCTTCTAGAGCCAATGAAGAATTTGGTTACCTCATGTCCTGGTTAGGCTCAATCTACTCTTCTACCACTCTTAATGATATTAGACAACCAATTTATAACGTAGACAAAAAAATCTCCTCCTCCTACTTTTACAATTTACTCTCCTTTGAGGGGGGGGGGAGGGGGGTTCTAGCCTCTGAATCCTCGATCCTCTGGGATAATGCTGCTCCTATCAAATGTAAAGTTTTTGCATGACAGCTAATCTACTTGCAAATCAAAGTTTGGGTTGTATTAAGAAAACGAGGGATTCCTCTAGATACGATCTGCCCTTTTGGGTGCAATGTGCCAGAATCCGTAGAACATTTTGCCCTTCGATGTCGGCATTCACGTAACATCTGGAACACTCTATATATGAATCCTTTAAAAATTAAACATGCAAATAAGCTTTTTTCGCAGGTTTGGAGCTCCTCCCTCTCAATTCCATGAAGCTTGGGCCTGATAGCTATCTGCTTGATGTGGAATATTTGGTTATCTAGAAACAGAAATGTGTTTGATAATATTGAAGTTACTCCTCAAAATACATCTACAGACTTCAAAGATATGATACACCTATGACTCAAAAGAACCAAAAAAGAGGAGATCAAGAATAGCGCTATAGCTTGGCTGCACTTCTTCGATTCCAATAACATAGTCTTTTAACAGTGCACCGCCTCTATTTTCTCCTTTTATCTTTGTTCAAACTATTATGCATGATGATGCATACCCCCTCTCTCTTTCTCCTAACCTCTCATGTATTCTGACATTTAAAGCTCTTTTATTACTCAATCTTTATTTAAGTAAAACTTAGGTAGGGTTTTTTTTTATCAATTAATCTTTTTTATCTTTATTTTAAAGTTAACCCGTGTTGGCAAAAAAATTTAAATCTAACTCTTTTGGCGGTGCCACATGATCGACATGGCACCGCAAGGACACTCTGCGGCGCCACGGTCCATGGCGCCGCAGACCTCATCCCGATGGCAGCCCCGCTGCCGTGGCCGGCCAACTTGGCATGGTCTGCAGCGCCACGCAGATGCAGTGTCACACTCCTGGCGTCGCAATTACTATAACCACCCACGATTTTACAATGGTTTGCGCCCCTTTTATTTTCTCTAACACCACGATTTAGACCCCTTTTGTTTTACCTAACACCACAAATTTACTATGCCACGTCAGCGGCCACGGCAGCAGGGCTGTCAGCAGGACGAGGTCTGCGGCACCGTGGACCGTGGCGCCGCAAGGACACTTGCGGCGCCATGCCACGTGGCGCCGCCAAAAGGGTCAGATTTGAAAATATTTTTCAGAACGGGTCATCTTTAAAATGTAATTAAAAATGATCATTTTGTGAAAAAAATTTGGTTTCCCCTCCCATTTTCCGTTTAAAAAAGGATAGTTATGGACTTTACAGTGTAAATTCAGCTATTTGAAAAAGTTGTCTTCCCTCAACTTTTTACAATGCGATGAAGTTCTTATGCTCATTTTTTAAATGTTGTAGATGGTTTGGATTAATCCAAAGTCATATGTTTACTTTCTCATAGCCACAACAATTTTTCCAGACAGCTAGCCAATAACGACTTTGTCAACAGTCACAATTCAACTAAATAGACCCTAAGTTCACATATCTACTGCTTGCTCGTTCGGTGTTCACACAGAAAGGGACAAAAACTCTAGAAAACCAGGCTCCAGCCTTTCTGAACAGTCACGTACATTCTGAGCATTGGATGGCACTCTGCATCAGAATATTTAGTTTAGGAGGACAAGCTGTGCTCTCAATGAGAACATGTTTAGTTTAGGAGGAGAAGCTGTCGTCTCAATGAGAACATGTTTAGTTTAGGAGGAGAAGCTGTCGTCTCAATGAGAACACACGAGCTACGTCTAAACAATAGACACTTGGACACTCAACGTTTAACCAGCGCCTATTCAAGATTCACGTCACCATCCAACTCCATAATTACCATCGAAAACAACATCTAACTAAACTTCAGAAACATTAAAATAGCATCAAGGGAGTATCCAATCAGCGGGGTCAGCGAGTCAAGGGACACGCTACTGAGCCGTTATCTCCGCGTAGTCCCAATGCTCGATCAGATCTCCACCCTCCGATAAGTTCCAAACCCCGATAAATACAGCAGCATTCACCACCCTTGCAGCTAAAACAAGAACACTCATCCAAGGCAATGGCGCCGCACACCACGGAAGCAGACGCCTCCGGCGGCGACGATGAGATGGTGGAGGCCTGCTCGCTTCGCCACCGCAGCAACGCCGCCAAGAACGGCGGCGTCGGCAACGAGACCAACGAGAACGGGGCCACCCGGCAGCTGGCGGAGGAGGAGGAGCAGGCGGCGTCGGTGGAGTGGGCGTTCGTGGGCAAGCCCGTGCCGACATGGCGGGAGCAGCTGACGGTGCGCGCCTTCGTGGTGAGCTTCTTCCTCTCCATTGTGTTCAGCATCATCGTCATGAAGCTCGGCCTCACCACCGGCATCATCCCGTCGCTCAACGTCTCCGCCGGCCTCCTTGGCTTCTTCTTCGTCCGCCTCTGGACGTCGGCGATCGAGAGGATGGGCCTCCTCCGGCAGCCCTTCACGAGGCAGGAGAACACCGTCATCCAGACCTGCGTCGTCGCCGCCTACGACATCTCCTTCAGTGGTAAGCTCTTCGATCTAGTACTGCGACTCCAGTAGTTAAGTAATATCGACTTGTGAGTAGTATGATTTCTCTCACTCTAGTAATTCTTCCGCAATCCAGCAAGATCACGGTGCTCAACATGACTGCCTGTGCATCTCTGTGCTTGCAGTAGCGTAGCCCAAAGCTTTCGCCCCTGTTCTTTTAGGGGGTACTTGAGCTTGAGTGGCCCAAATAGATAGACTCAAGGATCAAGGCACCCGGATTTTTGTATCCCGGGTTAATATGAGCCCTTTAGAAAAAAGAAATTGCTTGGGAAAATTCAAAATATTTCGAAAAAAATCGCACATACGGATGTTTGAGGACTATGTGTACTTGCGAATTTCCGTACAGAAATTAATGTATTTTCGGTCTCCTGTGCAAAGAAACACAAGGAAGACGGACTAATGTAGCAACTTTTTATGCACCATTTTTTTTTCACAGCAACAAAAACGCAATTTGTGTACAGAATTTGTCCAGTGCACATATTATTCAAACATCTAGATTTATGAACTTTTTCAATTATTTTTGAAATGTAAAATTTGTTTTTGAGCCAGGCTCATCTGTGCCCGCCCGGGGTACCATCGAGTTTCCGGACTCAGAAGTATCTATAGTAACGCGAACGGACTACGAAAAGAATTGGAACATAATTGAGTCTTTTTTTAGTTGAAAGAGTAATGAAATTATATTAGAGTAAATTACACATGACACTAGGTAAAATGACACTAGTTACAAACTAGTATAACTAGTTTTGACAATAATAAATAGTTTGTATCAGATTGAGACGAATAATATTACTCTTTGCATCAACTCTGTTACATTGCACATGGATCCAGTGGTCAGTATGAAGGGTTACATTAACCCCACGTGTCATATGTCTTCTACCTCTCTCTCCGTCCCCTCACCTTCTCTCTCTCCCCCTAGGCCCTCAACCACCAAATCCCTCCATCCCAAACTCCCGGCTGCTCCTCGGCACCACGACACAATTGCCTCGTCCCTCTCCGGTTGCGGTTAGGGCGGGCGCGAGACCTGGCTATGGTGGTGGTGGCCGTCGTGGTCGTTATTTCGGCGGTGGTGGAATTGACGCAGGGAACTTGGAAATCAGCTCAAAGTTGGATCTTGGGGCCTCTGAGCATAGGAACTAGTCATTTTTACTTTGGTTAGAGGCTTCTCTTCTCGATTCATTCAGGAATTGGGAATTCAGATTAGGAGGAATTTGGGCAAAATTTGGGAGTTGGAACTTGAAAGGTTTGGTTAAGGATCGAAGCTGGTCTAGTAAGTTAATAAAGGGACTCCATCGGGATTGGAGAAAAGACGAGAGCAAAATCTTGTTGCTTTTTCGTTCCTTTCTTCTTTCGGGTTTGATTGGACCTTTGGTAGGTAGCAGATTGCATTTGCGCGGAAGACTAGATGCAGCCAACACAGACATGACACCCTCATCGCCGATTAGCAGCCGCTCTTCCTTGGTGCAGAACTCCTCGCGAACGTCGACCTAGTCGTCGTCGATGGTCATCACGAGCAATGTGTCGTGGGGATCAGTTTGAGCCGGTGAGAAAAGGAAGGTGATGGAAAAGAGGTAGAAGACAAGTCTTACAAGCGAGGGTCCACCAGTATCATTCCTATTACACTGGTGTATGTGACCCACGTCGCATGTTTCGCTAGAGGTAACTCAAAGTAACGGTGGGTGCTAAACGTAATACTATTATTTATCCGCTTTTGTGCAAGCTATTTATTATTGTTAGATCTGGTGTAAACTATAACTAGTGCCAATTTATATAGTGTTACGTGCAATTTACTCATCCTATTATCCATGGATTTAGGTGTACTTATCTACCGAGTACTGGTTTGGTTCACACTTTGCCATTCTGTGTGAATAATTTTACGAAGGTTCGCGGCGGGATTGCTTTTATGAATCGATAAACAAGGCTTGAACACAAACACCTAAAAAACTTTTCTTTTCAGTATGCTGATATACCGCTGTATTGAGAATTTCGTTATCACGTAGTAGTCACCGTTTCAATATGTGACAACCGAGCTGTATCAAGCTGAAATAAAGAACCTAGAGTGGTTTGACTGCGTATCTTTGAGTAGACGCATGTGATGCATAAAAGTAAAATATAATCTCTTGTGGTGACAGAGAACGTGGTAAATAAGGTTTATTTGCCACATGCACTCAGTTGTTATTAACAACTAATTTGACCGAGCAAAAGGCCAACGTAACCCTGCACAAGAAATGCAGCGGTGAGGTTGGGCACCGTCGACGACGCGCACACGGAGATGGAGCCATGGTCGCACAAGCGCACAACTGATTGAGGCGAACAGTCATATAAAATCAGGTAGAGCACGCACCCGAAACTAATTGCATCGGAACTCATCTCACCTTGAGATCCAACGTAGTGGAGGTCGACCGGAGTTTGGGAAGACGTACATGATTCCGGCGACTCGGTGCCCGTGCACCCAAATCAACTCGGATTCTTCTTCCTCATGGCATGGTAGAGCTCCTGAACGGAGGAATCCAAGGGTGGCCATGCGGTTACGCCGTCTGCGTTCGCCGGTCGTCTTCTTCTCCGGCGTCGTTTGCCGCTCCGCCTTGCTGCATCGCTGTGTGCGCTGCCACCTAGGCACCACCTACGGCCTTGCCTCACCTCCCACCTTCCATTTTCCCATTTCCCCCCAAACCCGCATGCCCTTCTTGCTCCTTACCGAAGCTCCAGTGAGCCGTCCATGGCGTTCCGTTCGTTGCGTGGAGAAGAAGAGAACGATTCCCTTCTCTCCCACTCAACAGGTAACACAAGGAAAATTCTTTTTTTTGATTTGGTTCGCTGTCATGTGGACCATCAACTCTATCAACTCTGTTTACTTTTGCTGCTGACTAGGATGACACTAGGACCCCACATCATATCAAGACCACTCTGAATCAGATCGAGGGGTAATTTAAACGGTATTGCGAGTTGACGAGTTAATTTAACCGGTTTTGGACTTGAGGGTTGAAAATCAAACTGAAGCAATAGTTTAGGGAGAAAATGTACACTTATCTCATTCCTAAAGCCTTGCTAACGTACTGCTTTGCAAACCTGTGCCAGTTGACCTAATGGTGTTAATACCAAATAGTGGACTTGTGGCCAAAAAAAAAGGACTATTTCCACGTCCGCAATGGCACCACATGAGTTTCCTCGCTCTCAATGTCATGTTTTTTTAAACCTGAACTTAGACTACAAATATTTGATGGCTTTCAATATGTGCTTGCTATTCATTGTACTAACTTGTTCGAGTTGATTAGGTGGATTTGGCACTTACTTGTTCGGCATGAGTGAAACCATCGCTAACCAAGCAACAGAGGCTAATGATGCCCAGAATATCAAGAATCCTCACATCGGGTGGATGATAGCATTTCTCTTCCTCGTCAGTTTTGTTGGGCTATTTGCTCTTGTGCCCCTGAGAAAAGTAAATCTTCAGCTTGTTTCTGCACTTAACATCCTTACAGCGTCGCTGCATACCTTGTACTAACCATCAAATCAACTGCTGGTTCAGATTATGATTGTCGACTACAAGCTGACCTATCCAAGCGGCACAGCCACTGCTTATCTTATCAATGGTTTCCACACGCCAGAGGGTGCAAAGCTGGCAAAGTAAATGGTCTGACTTTTAAATTTGCTAGTTTTGGTCAAGTGACAATTACTGACAACACAGTTATAAAATTTCAGGAAGCAAGTAAAGACATTGGGCAAGTTCTTTTTGTTTAGCTTCTTTTGGGGCTTTTTTCAGTGGTTCTACACTGCTGGAGATGATTGCGGATTCCATAGCTTCCCCACATTAGGCCTTCAAGCTTATAACAACAAGTTAGATCATGCCTATATCTTGGTTTTTGAATATCTGAAAATGGCCTGAAGCATTCATGATCTATTTGGTCACAGCACTTTAATGGCTCTCCATATTGGAACTTCACCTTTCAATTTTCAGGTTTTACTTCGACTTCTCTCCTACCTATGTTGGAGTTGGGATGATCTGCCCGCACATCGTGAACGTATCCGTTCTATTGGGAGGCATCCTGTCATGGGCAGTAATGTGGCCCCTGATACACACCAAGAAAGGGAGTTGGTACTCTGCCTCTATCCCAGACAACAGTCTCCATGGACTGCAAGGTTACAGGGTAAATCTTGACACAATTCACCATTATTCTAAAAGAAAATATTTGTTTCTTCGCTAATTGGTGTTCCACTACATTCTCTTGCGTTCCCAACTACTGTAGGTGTTCATATCCATCGCCTTGATCCTTGGGGACGGCCTGTATAACTTCGTGAAGGTGCTTGTTCGCACAGCTGCTGGCTTCATATCAATGATGAAGAAAAATAGCACCCTTCCGGTTTCAAACGATGGCAACCCCATGGTAACCGGTGAAGCTGTCTCCTTCGACGACGAACGTCGCACTGAACTCTTCCTGAAAGATCAGATCCCCAAATCAATTGCCTATGCAGGATATGTTGCTGTTGCCGCTATATCGATCGGCACCCTCCCCGAGATCTTCCCACAGCTCAAGTGGTACCACATTCTGGTTGCGTACGTCTTCGCGCCCGTGCTGGCCTTCTGCAACGCCTACGGAACTGGCCTCACTGACTGGTCCCTTGCATCTACCTACGGCAAGCTCGCGATCTTCATCTTTGGTGCATGGGCCGGTGCTCCACATGGCGGTGTCCTGGCCGGACTTGCTGCCTGCGGCGTGATGATGAGCATCGTGTCGACGGCCGCCGACCTGATGCAGGACTTCAAGACGGGGTACCTTACTCTGGCATCGCCGAGGTCAATGTTCATCAGCCAGGTGATCGGCACCGCTATGGGCTGCGTCATCGCGCCCTGTGTCTTCTGGCTGTTCTACAAGGCTTTCCCCGATATCGGCGTAAGTGGCACCGAATACCCGGCACCCTACGCGATCGTGTACCGGAACATCGCCATACTCGGCGTCGATGGCTTCTCCTCGCTTCCCAAGAACTGCCTCACCCTCTGCTACATATTCTTCGCCGCGGCGATCGCCATCAACTTGGTCAGGGACTTGGTGCCGAAGAAGGTCGCGAGGTTCATCCCGCTCCCGATGGCGATGGCGATACCGTTCTACATCGGGTCGTACTTCGCAATCGACATGTTCATGGGCAGCGTGATCCTCTTTGTGTGGGGGATGGTGAACAAGGCCAAAGCAGACGCGTTTGGGCCTGCGGTTGCCTCGGGGTTGATCTGTGGCGATGGCATTTGGACCTTGCCGCAGTCTATCCTAGCTCTTGCCAAGGTGAAGCCGCCGATTTGCATGAAGTTTCTATCAAGATCCGTGAATGCCAAAGTGGATAACTTCCTGGGAAAGTAGATGTGGTCAGCCAGGGAGTTCGGCTGGGAAAAGAAAGGTTCCTCGCTAGTTTGAACACGTTCTGTACTGTATCGCCATCCTATAATCACGATTGTATATGTGCTGTTACGCATTGGCCTGTAACTAATGTTTCAGACCATGTTCCTGGTTAGCTGTATGTAGTAGGAATTCCAAAACTGTGTTCCATTGTATCCTTCAAGGTGTAGAAAATGGACATCTTTAGAACGCAGGAAAGTAGGACCTGTAAATGTCAAATGTGTAATGTGTTCACGTAAAAACTGCCCAGGAGAAAATATTCCACCGGACCTCAAAAGGTTGAGAAAGCTCCCGTAAAGCATATCGAAATTGTATGTCCCATCATTGAAAATGCATGAGGATTATTTTTAGATCAACAGGGTGAGAAACACCCCAGTTTCAACTTCTCAAGCACAAGAGGATGTCAGTGTTATCGGGTTCCAACTTCTCAAACACTACAAGAAACTGTCAGACGAAAATACCTGGCTGCGGATCGTCACAATGAGGCTCTTTCATAGATCATCGCTATAAGGAACACCACCTACCAAAGTCAGAAATGCTTTGTGAATAATCCTTGACCTTTAACCTCATTGTCAATTCCAAAAACAGCGGCCTCAGCACAAGATTTGGCGCTCCAAGGCAGAACCAAAACGCAAGCTTTTTACTTGGCTACTCCTTGACAGAAAAGCCTTCATTTGCTGACATGCTTACTATTAGGGGTTGGCCCCATGAGCAGGTCTAATGCCTGTGCTCCAAAGAATTTGGGACAAACGAGCACCTAGCGCAAGGGTGCGTGTTTTCGAGAGGTGTCTGGGGGAATTGTAGCAGGCTGGCTCAACTTTGCATTATGCCCTGCATTGCCCCTCTCTTCCCCCCTTGATGAGTGGTGGGACTTGAGCATCAAAGTCCTGCCGAGCCCCTGCGGAAGAGCTTCAGTGAAGCTACTATGTATGTCTTGTGGAACGTATGGAAGGAGCGCAATCGCCGAACAAAAAAATACAGAAATAAAAACCATAAGAATGGTATAGAGATAGTACTATTTTTTTTATTTCAGCTCACTCATAAATCAGCCTAATAAATCAGATTTACCAAAACACAAATTAATTATTTGCTACTCCAAACAAATGGTATTCATAAAATGCCACCCCAGGTGTCACTAGCTTGCGGGTCCAGAATGATATTTTATGAACACCCTTTGTTTGTAGAGGCAAATTTTAAATCTCCCTTTACTAACCAACAGTCGACCAACATTTTTTTTATTCCGGTTGATTTCCGTATTGTTCCACTTTGCTCCAACATTGGCATGCTGTATTCCGCACATTCATATCCAGCGGTGGTGAGCTGCCAGAGACAAGAAAAGCAAGGAGGGAGGGGGGAGAGTAGCGGTGGCGCGGCGGGACACATCGGGAAACAGTGAGGTTTATTGATCATAAGCTAGAGTTATTACAATCTTGGGATATCTCCATATTCGTTTTGTTCTCAATTGTAAATTTGCAAGCAAATGGTCTATGAATGCACCAGACAGTACCCTGTCGATAAGAAGCTGCGGAATGTCACAGTTTAATTGATATATACGAAATTCATATCAATGCCAAAGTGCGCATTAATTCCGCAATGCAGCGGAAGTGAACACTTCATTGTTTTACCTAGAACGTACGATTGTCATGCATACACAACTTCTTTTGAAATAAAATCAAACAGACGCACGAAAGGAGATTTCCACGAGATGAAAAAAAGAAGTCATTCATATAAAGTAGCTCTCAAGTTGAGAGAATGGCTCGTGATTCGTGAAACTATGTTATTATTCCTACGGGGTCTACTTGGAGAAATTCGTAAATTTGAGCAACCTATGGGGTCAAGGACGTGCCCCGCAAAGACAACGGCGCCCGTCGACTCTTCCACTATGAAGTACGCAAACGGATGGTCAGCTACAAAATCCACTCGCGGAGGTGGCGGCGGTGGTATTCCGCATCCAAAGCCCCCAGAAATCATGGTGACAGCCGCAGCTTCGGTACCTTCCTCATTTACCTCGATGACCGCCTTGTGGATGACGTCATTCACGACCATCGGCAAGCCGGAGCCATCATCCTCCACCATGTCAGATAGATCAGCTTGATTGCAAAATGGCAACTGAAGACCCAGCTTCTTGAGAACGGCGACGACGCTGCTTTGGAAGGACAGCTTGAACTTGGGCACCCGAAACTCCTTGACGTCGATCTTCGTCTCCGGCAGGTGCTCGTGCAGGAAGCCAGGACGGGATGCTATCATGTCAATCAGGCTCCGCAAGCCGTCGTAGGCATCCGGGAGGAAGATGCACATAGAGAACTGAGTAAACTTGTTACAATTGGAGGACATCTCAGCATAGCCTTTCAACGGGTCAGTACGTTGGAGTGGATTAACGAGGCCAAATGCATTGGTGTGGCCGGACGGACCAACACGGCCAGTAGATGCATTAGGATGGCCGGGCGAGCCGACGTGGGTGAAGGAATTAGGATGGGCATATGGCGCATGACGGCAAAACAGAGCAGGATTGGAGCCCCCAGAGTATAGTGCGAGCTTCTTAGGACTGAATGCATCATCATGACCAGCACGATTGAAAGGATCAACACGGCGCCCACCCGGATTAGCTTCGGCAAAAAGATACCCTTGTGCCATCTTGTACCGGAGCTTGAGCACCTTGAACCCATCGTGCACCGCGATGAACTGCGCCGCCTGGCTCTGCATGAAGGGCACGTCAATGGTGCGGCCATCGTGCCGGTAGAAAAGCTTGTTCGCGGTATGTCTCCTGTCGAAGGGCTGGTCCCACTTGCCCTTGAAGTATATGGCGTTGCCAAGCACGACGCGAGTGATCGGCGTTATTGATCCCGGACCAAGGACGGAGTTGATCAGGTTTCTTGTGACCTGTGCGACCCATGCATTGATCTGTCTCCCTGATCCCTCCGGGTTGTTGCGGAAGTCGACGGTGCTGGCCTTGGCCTTGTACGCGCCGACGAGGGCGTCGCGGTAGGCGGGCTTTAGCGGGCACGTGAGGTCACTCCAGACGCCGCACGCGAACGCGACGCACGGCCCGCCGGAGCTAGAAAGGTCCCGGAGGGCGTCCTCCGCCATGCGCGAGACGAACTCCTCGAGCCCGTCGCGTGACCGCGCGCCGAGGACGCGGAGGATCTCGTCCAGGGTGGCACCGCGGGCGCCGGCGGCCAGGAGCGCGAGCGCGGTGTAGATGGACAGCGGCGAGAACACCAGGTTGCTGTCCGCGTTGTCGTCGGCAAGGCGCCTTACGAGGCCGGCAGCCAGTGCCACCAGGCCGCCGGAATCGGGCTGCCGCGGCTTCCCCATCGGGCCTACTTCAAACTCCATATAGCTAAATGGCTTTCGTCGAGACAGAGGAAAAATTGCCTCGAGAAACAAGAATCGGTTTACCACGTTTCACGTGCTAACGGAGGTATTTATTTTAGGATGAATCGTGTCGCATATTCCCTATTTTTACTGAGTGCATGCGGCCCGAGTCATGCTCGTTCACGGCGAGGCCGCCGGTGTGTTTAGTGGCCACGAGCCTCATGGCGTGGGATGGCACGTTCGGGCGCAGGGCGTGGCGTGAGTATAGGATCTAAGAGAGTCAAGGGGTGGAAAACAGAAACAGATAATCCGTATTATCTGGTATCCGTATATAGAAAAATACGGATGTGGTAAGCAAAATCAGCGTCCGAATTAAAAATAGATACGGATATGGATATTATCCGAATTATTTTTCAGATATAAATACGGATATGACACTACAAATCTAGTTGGATACGGATATGGATAATATCCGTATTTTGAGTGAAATTCTTTTGGAACCTATAACTTTGCAATCTGACCTCCGATTTGGGCAAACTAGATATCCATTTTGATTATCTCAATGAGGTAGAGATCACGATGGCCTCTAATTTTTCATTTGATGAAACTCATTTTGGCATATTTTTCAAGAAAATTGTAGAATATTCGTATCCGACCAAATTGAGTGCATATCCGATCCGTATTCGTATTCGATAACATCCGTATTTATTTTCATATTTGTTTTGAAAATATGAAAAATGATGTGGGAATGACATTATCTAATCCGTTTCCACCGAGTTAGCATTTCCTGCATGTTTCGCTTAATAAAAGGCATGAGAAAAACAGAAAAGCTGCATTGGTTGCGCAGCGCAAAACACTGTCTCCCGCGCGCGATCATCTTCATCGTGTGTTCGTTCTTCACTCCAAGTGCCCGCGTGCGTAGTTGCGATTTGGCAGCGTCAACTTATGCATGGTGATTGCTAGGTTCTCAACTTGGTAGCTTTTGTGTGAAAGCCCGTTCCCGTTTCCATTTCTCATCCTCTTTTGTAATTCTCTCCCCTTCTGCATGGCGTTTCCAAGCCATCTGATCGTGTACGACTCGCCCCTGATTGGACTTGTGAGCAGGATTTCTTTACTTGTCCATGATATCCGCTGCCGTCCAATCAGGGCAGGCCTGACCCATGGGCATGTGCAGCAAGTGTGACCACGCTTTGTCTCCAAAAGACACGGGCCTCGATCCAGATACATACTATATACATTAGGAAGTAGATCCCTTAAAAAAACTAGAAATTACCCATACTACATATATTTATCTCTCTGCTCAACAAGTACCCATAATTGAAATATAGCCCGGCAGTCTAACCAGCATCCATGCAATCTAGCACATCAACTAAGTAATCAACACGCACGCACCAAACAATCAACGATAGTGCGGCCTACCACAGCGTGCAGCGAGCGACCAGCGACGCGTCATGCAGTCGTCGTGCTCTCCTCTTTCCCCAATATATCCCCATTGCTGCTATATTCCGATGAGGTGTTTTGTTCTTAGAGCATGCCATGTTTTCCTGAATTAAATATTAGCACCAACGAGCAGTTTGTCTTTTGGTGATGTACTTGTAATCCGTGAATGACATATCTCTATGATGTGTCAAATATTGACTTTGCAATTAATAGAAAAGAATTAAGTGGTTTTATGGTTGTGTTGTGTAAATAAAGGCTCCTATTTGTTACCCTGCTTTGCACTAGGCCCTTGAAATGCCAAGCCGGCCCTGCGTCCAGTAGCCCATACAATGGAGGCGCGCTGTAGTAAAATAACGTTAAATATATTAAAATCTTGTCTCGAAGATGTTATCTCAAAGAGTAGAGTAAAGTTAGCACATTGTTTAGCAAATAAAATTATAATCTAACTAACTTCTAGACTGTGCTAAAACAAAAACACTATATTTTTATAGAGGTTGATATATCTCTTTTATTTTTCTGTTAGCAAAGGCGTGATTTTAAACACATTTTCTATAGATTATATGAAAAGTAGCTAACCAAATGAAAAAATATATAAAAACGGTTCGAAAAAGCCTGATTATCATATTATACTCATGTTCCAAACGTAGCTTAAGTCCTTAAAAAAAAACTCAAACACAGCTTAAGTCTTTGTCTGTATAGTTTTGTATTGTCGAAATGTTAAAATAACTGGCAGAGATCCCCATTTCTTGACCAATACAGATATTGAGCTCGGGCAAGACGGAGCGCAAAAAATCCTCAATCAATGAATGACTTCTCTCGTCACGGCGGACTTTTTTTTAAGAATCTCGTGTGCAATTTAAATCAGATTGGAAAACCTTATAATACTTCATTAATAAAAGAAAAATCGGATGAAAATCCCGACAATGGCCATGCCACCAAGCTAAACTAGGTCTAGAGCAACGTCAGACGAAAAGGACATACCAACAAAGCTGACTCAGCATGATAGACAAAGACAAAGCACACCTCTTACTGATGCTGTTAGTCATGTCATCGTCATCACTCTCGCACCGATGACTCCGACTTTGCCATAGCAGCACCAATGGGGGCACTTCCTCAACGTCGCAAAGCGAAGATAGGTTCGAAGGGAAGTGGATCTAATCTAGGCCACTCTAGCCCTGAGAGGACGACAAACATGTCCTACCCAGCGCCATCCGCACATCGGTCGCACCCAAGCAACTTGAAGCCGCAACCGCCAACCCCATATATACCAACTCTCCATCACCGGCCACGCACACCACCAAACCGTCCCACGGGGGCCACATTGTCAGCCCCTTGCTCGCGTGCCAACCATGGCCTAGGCTCCAAGATGATGCCTCGAAGGAGGAAGCAACATCAAAGATGCCGCTCGATCCGGCAAAACAAATTTGAGATTTTCACCCAGAGAACGAGACCTCGAGAGTAGAAGAGATTGATCAAGCACACATCATCACAACACACGAGCTCTCTTCTGCATTAGCAGCCAAACACTAATTCCAACGTCCCAACCCGAACCCTAGCACCATTGTTAGGCTCCACGTGGCCCAGCAACTTGAGTTGGGGCAACCACCGAGCCTCCCACTAATGGCAGCCGATGGCTTGGCATCCAGGCCAGGGAGGAAGAGAAGGGGACTTGGTCATAATTCTGTGCCACGCATAGGGGCTAAGGGATTAAGGGGACCGGGTCACTCGTTTCTTGGAGGAGATGGGATTATGGATAGTAAGGAGGACCGGCCGACCAATCTCTCTGAGGAAGGAGAACAACCGGCTTATGGTGGCGGCAGACGACGCCACCTTAGCCAGAGGAGATCATGGGGAGGAGGCGGTGCACAAGGTTGAGACAACATCGTATGGCTGTATCGCTTCCCGATTCCACTAGGTATCTACCGTGATCAGTTTTCTATTGGGCCGAGGATCTCATATCAGGTAAATCAAATTACAGTCTAGCTGAACCAAACGGGATTTAAGGCTATCCGTTACCACTGTGATCGGAGTGATGTTACAAAATGATGAACCAAACACTTTGATTTTTGTTTTTAAATCCTAGACTCGGAATATTGGGTCTCTATATCTTTAGCTGGTGCAACAAGTAGTATAAAGGGGAAACTCGTAACGAGATAGAAATTTGAAGACAACCTTGTATCGGAATGGGAAACCTTGAGATAAAAAAGCAGGGCAGCAACATTGTATTCCAATAGGAAGGCTTCTAAACCCCCGCAGCGGAAAAACAGATCGTATCGTGACCCTAACCAACCTTCCATATATACGCGCACGCCTCCTCGTGGAAACGCGAAACACCCGTAGAACCCCGAGACCAGAGCCCATGGCGCCTGACACCGCCGCCGCCGCCAGTTCTTCAGTCGTCTACGACGACGGCGCGGTGGAATCAGGCAACCTCCTTCGCCGCCGCAACGCCAGCAGCAATGCCGACGAGGCCGACGCCGCCCACGCCGAGGGCTCGCCGTCGGTGGAGCGGGCGTTCGCGAGCAAGCCCGTGCCGACGTGGAGGGAGCAGCTGACGGTGCGCGCCTTCGTGGTGGGGTTCCTCGTCTCCATCATGTTCAGCGTCATCGTCATGAAACTCAACCTCACCACCGGCATCATCCCCTCGCTCAACGTCTCCGCCAGCCTCCTCGGCTTCTTCCTCGTCCGCCTCTGGACGTCGGCCATCGAGAGGATGGGGATCCTCAAGCAGCCGTTCACGCGACAGGAGAACACCGTCATCCAGACCTGCGTCGTCTCTGCCTACGGCATCGCCTTCAGCGGTAAAACTCAAACTCGAGCACTTCCCGCCCACCTTTTGCTCCTCCTGTTTCTGCCTCTGCACCCTCCTGTTCGTCAAATTTCCAGAACTAAGAAGTTTGATGCGTCTGCTCTTCTTAGGATTGTATGGATAGTCATGTTCCGGATTTGAATTTTCAGTTTTTTCTTTCATGAAAAAGAATATCACAACTAGATCTGTTACAGATAGATATCCGCAATGCATGTTTTCGTCAGGCGCATGCTAGATCGCAGATGAAGATATTGTCTGCTCTTCCTGACACCACGAATAGATTTAGTTTTGCCAGTGCATAATGATTTCTGCAAAAAAAAGATCTGCTACTGTCAGTATGTTGGACTTAATATGAACCACAATAGAATAATTTACTAGTGTTCTGATTCAATTTTAATTCCAATCGATCAGGTGGGTTTGGCAGTTACCTGTTTGGTATGAGCGAGGCCATTGCTAAGCAAGCAACAGAGGCTAACGATGCTCTGAATATAAAGAATCCCCAGCTAGGATGGATGATAGGATTTCTGTTCCTCGTCAGTTTCGTTGGGCTTTTTGTCCTGGTGCCCATGAGAAAGGTAGATGCTTCCCTTCCCCAGTCTTTCCTTCATAATACAGCAAGCCCAAAATAAACTTGCCATAGTTGTCAACTGGTGTACATGGTTGCAGGTTATGATTGTGGACTACAAGCTGACATACCCAAGTGGCACTGCAACTGCTTACCTCATCAATGGATTCCACACTCCCCAGGGTGCTGAGCTTGCAAAGTAAGAAGCATGACTACTTTGCTGTTGTTTATAATAGGTGAAGTTGAGTAGTATGGCTGACAGGACGCTGACATATTTCAGGAAGCAAGTTCGGACGTTGGGCAAGTTCTTCTCGCTGAGCTTCTTCTGGGCCTTCTTCCAGTGGTTCTACACTGCTGGGGATGACTGCGGATTCAGCTCCTTCCCAACACTTGGCCTTGAAGCTTTCAAGAACAGGTTAGTATGGGGACATCTAGCATCAGCGACGATTCTTAATGTATCAGATCCCAATGCCTGAAAATTGGCTGTAAGCATGTTTATTAGTGATTACCAGTGTCATGCATTAATGTAGTAATCTATGCAATGTTTACTCGCTTATATTGATCGTTCTGGCTTAGCAACTTTCTGATGGCTATTTTCATTATTGTTTGACCATGTTCTCCCCTTATAATTCGGTTCATGTTGGATCCATCGTCAATCAGTATCCCATTGTCCTCAAATTCAACTATTTTTCGTCTTCCAGGTTCTATTTTGATTTCTCGGCTACCTATGTTGGTGTTGGAATGATCTGCCCCTATATCGTGAATGCATCTCTTCTGTTTGGGGGCATCCTCTCGTGGGGCTTAATGTGGCCACTCATAAGCACAAAAAAAGGAAGTTGGTACCCTGACTCTCTTCCAGAAAGTAGTCTACATGGACTGCAGGCTTACAAGGTAAATTGAAATTTGGTCATAGTGTGCAACTTTTTGCAGTTTGCTTTTATAACCACATGCAACTGTCCAGCACTGACATCTTAACACCGCAGGTATTCATAACCATAGCAGTAATTCTTGGGGATGGCCTGTATAACTTCCTGAAGGTAATCTATAAAACAGTTGACGCTTTCTACGAAATGCATAAGAAGAAAAAGTCACTTCCTGTCTCCAAAAATGGCACTCCTGTCGCCACCATGGAAGAGGAGTCATTTGATGACAAACGTCGCACTGAACTATTCCTGAAGGATCAAATTCCCAAGACAGTTGCATTTGGGGGCTATGTCATAATTGCAGCAATAACAATTCTTTGCCTCCCGCTCATCATCCCACAGCTCAAGTGGTACTATATTTTGGTTGCATATATCTTTGCACCTGTACTAGCCTTCTGCAATGCTTATGGAAGTGGCCTAACAGATTGGTCCCTCGCCAGCACCTATGGTAAGTTTGGAATCTTTGTGTTCGGTGCGTGGGCAGGCGCTTCGCATGGTGGCGTGCTAGTAGGACTGGCTGCCTGCGGTGTCATGATGAACATTGTGGGAACAGCTTCTGACCTGATGCAAGACTTCAAGACTGGGTATCTGACTTTAGCCTCACCAAGGTCCATGTTCGTCAGCCAGGTGATAGGCACCGCCATGGGATGTGTTATCGCACCATGCATCTTCTGGCTGTTCTACAAGTCCTTCGATATTGGTGCAAGTGATAGTGCTTACCCAGCACCTTATACCATTGTGTACCGTAACATGGCAATCCTGGGCGTTGATGGCTTGTCCTCGCTCCCGAAACACTGCCTCACGCTATGCTACATTTTCTTTGCTGCTGCCATGGCAATCAATTTCATGAAAGACATGCTGCCCGAGAAGGTGTCGAAGTTCATCCCGATGCCCATGGCAGCTGCGATCCCCTTCTACCTTGGACCGTACTTCGCAATTGATATGTTCATGGGCAGTGTAATACTCTTCATCTGGGAATGGATGAACAAAGCTGAAGCGCAGGCATTCGCACCAGCAGTTGCATCGGGCTTGATGTGTGGTGACGGGATCTGGGCCCTGCCCCAGGCTATTCTTTCTCTTGCCAATGTGAATCCTCCAATTTGCATGAAGTTCTTGTCAAGGGCTACCAATGCTAAAGTGGATGCCTTCCTCGGGAACTAATGATAGCTAGTCTAATAGTGTTTAGAATGCTTTCTTTTGAAGTCGACTAGTGATAACTAGTCTAATATTATTAGAAAACTTTCTTTTGAAGTTGATAGCTTAATCATAACTGGTTGTGTAAAGATTGAAGTACCTCATTGGCCATATCTATTACTATGGCAAGAGTTGCCTTAGTTTGCTTTTCTGTCTCATGCAGTAAACAACCATTGCTTTAGAATACTGCAATTATCCGATTGGCTACTTCTACGAAATCTCATAATGCAGTTTCCATCTCTTGCGAAAACTGAGATTAAGTACGATGAACTTTTCCTTTTTAATCTCTTATCTTTGTAAGGTTTCAAATCAGCCGGCTAAGCCATATCTCTAGTTTTGTTCATGCAGGCCAGAGTTTCGATTCTGTAATTATGTTTGAACATCCTTTCCAATATTTTTTTATTTTATGTTTGAACAAAGTACGGCACTAGCAATTTGAGGCCACCCTCTGCATTTACATACACTGGAAAGCAACACTTAAACAGGAGATGGCGTATTTGGAAGCGGAGGACGGCACACATTTACAAAGACAGGCCAAGGGCAAACGTAATTGCTTCTTCAGTTCTTGTCGAGTTTGAGCTGCGCCCGGATCTCTGCGTGCCACCTGACCACTTTCCCCCCATCCTTCGGAAACGCCCTTGGAGGCACCAAATCTGCGTGCGTGCGTGCGGCCAGCTTGGATGCGATAACCAATGGAGTGGTGACGGCGGAGGAGAGCGGGAATCGGGCTCCAACCGGCGGCAGTGTGGTGGACTGGTGGTTGCGCGGGGACGGTTGCGTTTGCTTCGTCCCCAATGGCGCCGATGCGTTGGGGTCAGGCACCGGCGGAACGCCGGAGGGAGCTGTTGAGATGGGCCCGCTTTTCTCGGGCCTTGAAGATGATGGAGACGTACTTGTGCTGGTTGGTGGGCTTTGTTTTGGGCTGCACTACTGTATATGTAGATTGATTGGATCCTTCGAAAAAAGTTAATCAGTAATCATGATGAACAAGCCCTACTAGTAGAAAGAATCGGTTCCTCAAAAAAAAGTTAAGAGAGAATTCATATTACTCTAACAAAAAGTAAAAAGAATCCATATCATTTTTGTCGACATCAAATGGCTTGAAGAAAAGCTTCGTTATATTCACAGTATTGTCTACGAGTATACGGTTAACTATATCTGGATTCTGGACATTAGCAGTCACTCGATAACCATGTACATTAATCGTTCGGTCACATAAGTTTTGTAGCTCGATATATATAGCATTGTGGCATTCAGATCAAAGAGCCGACGTGTTGCAAGGCAGCAAGAGGCTCCATTGGTACGTCAGCGTTGTGCAGTACTTCAGTTAGGCGCTTTATCCAGAGTTTTCTTCAGATCAAGAAGTTTTGACCACCTTTGGCTGTAACTTCTCTTCTGGTTACCACCATCTGTGGATTCACAAGATAGCAATCGTTACAGAGATACCTAAATGACCAATTCAAAACAGCTGCAGCTCGTCTTAGGTAAAGTGCATACATTTCCATACAACAGTAGACTTTTCACACGCCTCTGAACATGAACTCTGCATGATGTCCAAATACTAATCAGTAAGAGGTTGTCTGTCGAATATCAACATGACATGCTGTAAGTGCAGACCTTGGCTGACGCTGTTAATCGTATTGTCTCTTGGATTGATGAGTCAATATCAATTTCTGTTCCTGGCTTCACATAGATGACCTATTTAAAAGTCGAAACAGTTAGATACGGTAATTTGTTGTAAGTCGAGTAAGAAGTAAGAACAAAAGCAATGCACTCCAGTCTGCCAGCATGATAGCATGCACGTACTGATGGATCGCTGTCTCCAATTTCAGGCATCCCACTCTGATCTTTCCTGGAGGAGGACAGCACCGTAATATCGAAGTGCTCATCAATCTGCACCAGGGACACATTAGTTGTTCCGAAACCCAAAATTTGCTAAAGCTTCTACCGACGCTCCGTCATTCCAAATCACGATCTAATGCTTTTTCAGTTAACCTCAACGATTCCCAAATATACCATCTTCTGATAGAACGGGGAAGATTCCAAGTGAGCGCTCTGCTGTACCTTTGCGCAGTAGGGGTTGGAGCAGGAATCACATATTTTGCTGAACGACGTGACCACTCGCCCTTTTATCGACATCCCGAACTGAGTATGCTGAAAGCAGATCACAGTATCACACAACTATCGGTCAGTCCCTCATCTGCAATTCTGCATAACAACGTATTTGATCTCACTCGCTGCATGTTTTCAGATGGCCACCAGTTTTCTTGGCCCAACGACGCGTGGACACGAGCGTTCATGCGTGCCACGAACCGCGCGATCGAGTCGATGATTACCTGCTGAACTAGTAGGTGCACTAGGACGTCGGCGTCGCTCTGCCCGTCTTCGATCAGGTCATCCAGGCGCAGCTGCCGGAGCGTCAGGTCGAAGTCGCTGCTCCACTGATCCCCTCCCCCGCACGACGTCCCGACGGAGACCAGGCTCTGCCGCGCGCCGGTTCCCCTCCGGCGATTCCTTCTGAGGCTCTGTAATTGAAATTTGAAACAAGCCGCAGATTATGAACAGCTGCTGACCATCCAAACGCAATCCAGTGGGGGTATTCACCTGTGTGACTTGGACTTTCTTCGGTGACTCGGTGGGATAATCGTCTTCTTCGGCTGGAAGCTGTGCGTGGACGGCAACGCTCCTGCATCTGGCGTGGTTCCTGCTGCCCGGGAGCGGCGACGTGATCGGATTCGGCAACAGCCTCAGCGCGGGGTTGCAGGCTCTCGCCATGGTTTCGGGTCGAGCTAGCAGAGCTTCGGCTATGCTGTGCATGGAGTGGCAATGGACGCCTTATCCTTTTGCTCCACCGTGGCGTCAGTGATGTGTGGTGCTGGTGCATGCAGAAAATTAATTCGGCTCATAGTTGAACAAATGTAATGTCGCTCATAATTAGATATTCGTGTTGGCTAAATCTCAGTTGCCTGAAATTTTTACAAATCTCAATCACCTAAAATTATAGTATTAAAAGTGTGCAATTTTAAAAAATTACACACCACTTGGTCTAAAATTGCAGTATTTGAAAGTGTGCAACTTTAGTGAAAACTTAGTGCAATTTTTAGTTTGTATGTTATATATAGAGAGAGACGTGGATAAGATGGTTAGATGTTGATCCAACGGTCTAAAAAGTGACTGAGATGTAAAAAAAATTCAGATAACTGATAAATAGACATTCCCATATTCGTGTTGGCTAAATCTCAGTTGCCTGAAATTTTTACAAATCTATGCAGCCTCTTTTATTTTTGTAAAAGACTCCCTAATTAATCCTATTTTTATTTTTAAAGCCCCCACTCTCCATCTATTCATTCACCATCTCCTCTCTCCTGAGTATGAGAGCACCCAGCTAATTCATAAACAACAAAATTATTACTCCTACTTAGTAACATTCGGTGGGGACTTAGTTTATCTAATAGTGTTCATGTTCAAACAAAAAATATGATCTTAATGATCTTTTCCACATTCATGAACAAAATAATCAAGAATAAAATATATTTTTTCCACGTTCATATAAAGAATTATATTCATGATTTTTTTTGTTCATGCATAAAAGTATACACTCACCTATTTCTCTAAAATAATCAAGAACGGATCATTAAAATCATGAAAACAAAAAAATGTAACCGCAAAATGATCATTAAATTGTCCTTCATGAAGTTTGGAGCACTTTGAATGACATAGATAATATGTCAACACCTACTATAACCGTTAAGGTTGAGTGTTTTTTTAATAAAAACAGCTTATATGATATAGATAGTACTTAAACCTTTAATTATAAGTGAAATTACGTTTCTCGCTGGTGCATGCTGGACTTAAGAACGTAGCAGTTGCTGTACCACGCCCCTGCTGACCTGTTCTCCAAACCGGAAAACGCCGCGCTAATACATCAGTTGTTTTTTGGCCTGCCCCAGCCGGCCGAGCCCATGGCTTGACCCAGCTCGATGACAGGTTCAGGAAGAAGTAATTAAAGCACCCCATGAATGATTGCATGATGAAATGTCGATCAGATGCCGCCAATTTCACTTACATACCTGTTTTTGAGGAAATTTCAACTCAGTCATGATCGTGAGCATCCACCAAGACATGCGATCCAAATGGGAGTACAGAATGCACTGTCGCGACCCGTCTCCATTCAGATTTCTGACCATTCACGAACAAAACCGTCGAAACATGGGGGCAGAATATACGGTCCGGGTCCTGCTGCGCTAAGCGACTCTCGCCGTGGGCTCGTGCCTGCGAACACATGGAAAACGCCGCCATTCCACCGTCGTGTCAGTCCCAGCGGACACCGTCTTCTCCCATCAACAACCCCTGCTCTGCTTTTAGTACTGCTATGGAGTATTTTGGCGCTCCTCTTTCTTGGACGGGATATTTTGGTGCTCCTCAATCAGATTACGTCCGTTCTGCTTTTCGGCCTTCAGAAATAGTAGCTCGTTACTTTTCAGGCAGTGCGGTCTGGAGGAGATATTTTTAGGGACTACCTCGCGGAAGGCATTTCCACGTGGGAACAATCTGATACATCTCATCCCTCAGCTAACTACTAGCTGAGTTAGCACCGTGGGTTTGTAACTTTCCCATGAAACGAGTGCAATCAAATATGTAGTTTCAGCCACGTCTAACGTCCGCTGCTGTTTTGCTCGGCCGTTAGCCAGTTTTATAGATGGACTTAGACCGTAAGGTGGCTGGTTGGCCGATAGCCCTATTAAGTGATCGTCTTTTAGTTTAGTCAAAAAAAATGATGGTCTTTTATCCTGTGCCTCCGCCTTTTGTCGTTGTCGGTCACTGTCACACCTCCTATCTCACTCACCGTCGTCTGTGCCTCCCAGCTTTGTCTCCACCTTTGCCACCGCCGCATTCCTCCTTCTACTCTTCCACCACTATGTCACTAGATATAGCCGGCCGCCGTTGTCGGCAGCAAGTCGATGCATCAACACCCTGATCAAGTGCTCCCTCTAAGCCTGAGAGGCCACGTTTGTAGTGACTTTGTTAGTTTTCAATCTCCACGATTTCAGTCTTCATTAAATATTATATATATGTGTGCGTCTATATGTTACACTTAATATTTCTATTAAATGTAAAGAATAGAACAATATATGTAAACAACCGGTGTATTCAAGTCACCTCTTCACTTTGAAGTCTCGAAATTCTCGCATTAATCCGTAAGAGGAGAAATAGAAGATGAAAAATCTGCATCATTTAGTTCGGTGGACTAAGCAAATTTAGGTATTCTTTCTTTTATCAGCATAAAAGTTGTATATAACAAATACAATGCAGTTGAGATTAGTTTTCGCGCCGCATGCAATTTTTGACCCAGGTGGGAGGACAATTAACCCACCCCTATTTTTAACCCAGGTCGGGGGACAATTAACCCACCCCTGTCGTGCCTACCGTTCGGAGTATTTACCTTTATGTCTCATCCGACCTGTAAATATTTTGACAAAATTCGGTGCATACCACTCAATAACACTATGGTTTTTCTCTATACCACTAAATAATTTATTTTAGTTTTCTCTATACTACTCCGATTAAAAAAATTAGCTTACCATCTAATCATCTCTGTTAAGTAGATAAAACGATTGTTTTGTCCCTATTTTAAATCCCTCCGTGCCATCTAAAATAAACAATAGTTTCCTGTTACGTACCACGGAACCCTTGGAGTGGAAATGTTGGTTGGAGTAAACAAATATATTTGAAGGGTAGCAAAAATATGACATGTTCAGGCCTAATGTAAGACAAAATTTGGGCAACATAACTAGATAAAAATATACTATTTTAGACAATAATCGATTGTATATCACAAGTATAAACATTCCAAGGGTTTGTGTGTTGTGCCTCGTGTGGGACATGTACAAAGGCAGTTAACGATGGTAAACTAACAGTAACTCAATGGAGTGGTAGCGAGTGTATTAAAATACATTATTTAGTGGTATATGAGAAATGAGTGTTATTAGGTGATACAGAGGAAACTAGAGTGTCGTTTAGTGTTACGTGGGTAGTTCTCTCAAATATTTTGTAGCTCTGTGAAAGAGCATCTAGGCCCCCAAATTGGTTTTGATGGTTAATGGTAATTCAAACTGGAATCTAATGTTTACAGTGAGTGTAAGCAGGATAAATAGGTTCCAGGAAGAATGGTCATCCAGGAAAGGATGAACACCCAAAAGTACAAAGGTAGTTTCCAGGACAAGGAGATAGCTGCGCTAGGCAGCTGTGTCACAGCTGTGAAGAAACCGGTGCTGTGCAAGGAGTTGCAAGCAAGGCGATGGTGGCTTGATGCGTCAAGAGCCGTGACTGCAGTTGGTGAAAGGTAAAGCATAGGCTTGATAGTTTTCTTGAGTCCTTAGGAAATACCCGTACTATCAAGAGGGATGAAGCAGCAATGATTTTTGGAAAGTTCCTTATGCTCAGTGCTCAGAGTGCTGGACAGTGGCACTGATGTTTTGAGGTCAGTGACCCTGTAACAACAGTCTCAGTCTAATGTGAAACCGGTTTGTGCTAGCACTTTGCAGTGCTAGCTGTCTAAAAAAAACCCTAGAGTCAAAGTCATATGTGTGGCACAGCTGTGTCATAGGTGACCTACCGCTCTATGACTCAGGTACATCTCTGTACCAAGGGAGAGCTTGTAAATGCTAAGAGACCTACACTACAATAGTCTGTCTGCCGAGTCAGAAGACTGTTGGAGGTTCTCTCCTTATTAGGGATCAGAGTTAGTTGTGCGCTGAGGGCATGTAATGTGCGAAGACCGGGCTGAGTAGTTAGGCTACGTCAGTTAAGGGTTCACCTGTGTCAGCCTCGGTGACACAGGTGTCGGTCTGCCTGAGCCGGTTACCGTTGTGCGTTGTGATTAGCTGTGTCACCGGTGTCTGTCACGGGTGATCCACTTAATCCTACGTGGCATGAGTGTAACGGTCGGGTACCTGTGACCCCTATAAATAGGGGACCAGGGGAGGTCTTCACCTCAACCTTGCTCAATCCAGAGAATCACTTTCGACCGTTGCAAACCTCTCACCTCCTGAACAAAAGCCAAACTTCCTAAGAGTTAGTTCAAGAGAGTTAGAGCTTTGATCAAAGAGCACTGGTTCCTCCAAGAGTTGTTGCTGCCGATTCTATTACTCTTGGAGTATCAACTCCTAGACGGGCGTAGGAGTTGCTGGTATCTTCCCAAGTTTGTGTGGGTTAAACCAGAAGTTTGTAAAGGTGATTTCAAGTCTACTTGCTGCAAGGCGAAAGGATTTTCAGAAGTAAAGCAAGAGGCCTGATCACTCAGATACTCGGAGAACAAGCACAATTCAGTGCTGGTGATCTCTTCGGAGTAGCCTCTCCAACGGAGACGTACCTCTCTGAAAAGAGTAGGGAACTTCGGTGAAAAATCCCCCTGTGTCTCTAAGTATTCTTACATTGCCATTATCTACTCATCTGACTGCATGCCTATGTGTTTCTTGATGTACATTGTTTAGCTGTGATATATCACTTTATGCTGTTTAGCTATGATATATCACTTTATGCCTGTGTTAGCTTAGTTGTGTCTCAATTGTAGCATCTCTTATCTTATATATGTGCCAGCTACCTGTTACATAGTTATCTATCTTACATATCTGATTAAGGTTGCTAGCTCACCCGTGTTACACACCTGTGTGACAGCTGCATATTAATTTACATAACATATATTGCCTGAGCTGTTAACCTGTCACACAGCCATCTAAACCTTGCAACCTGTTGAGTCTTAAATCTATAATCTGAGGAAATAATGTATTTTGAGTTAGCCTCCTATTCAACCCCCTCTAGTCGGCACCTGCGGTCCTTTCACTCTGTTTCTTCTATATGAATGGACAGTGCTCCTACCGTGGTTCTAAAAACAATACTACATTGTATTTGGTTGTAATTTCTATCTGTGCAAAGATGCGGAAAATTCTATCAGTTGAACACTAGATATAGCGTAGATTTGAGAATTAACTTTAAATATAAATCCAAATTTTGATTTACATATTACGTGGATAAATAATACAACTCTATTTTGATAATTAATTAATTTTAGAATTAGTTTCAAATGAAAATTAATATGCATAGTACAACTCTATTTTTCTAAATTTAATTCTAGAACTAATTTTAAATATAAATTAGCAAATTTGATTTATGTATTAGGTGGATAAAGAATACAAGTATTTTAGTTAATTTTGGAATTACTTCTCTACGAAAATTAGCTATTTGATTTATATATGAAATATAACCTAAAACTGAAATGCATAATAAAATAAAAATGAAAATTTGCAGTGGATTTATATAGTATGTGGATAAAGAATACAACTCTATTTCCTTAAATAACTGAATTTTGGAATCAATTTTTTTTGTCACACACCAAAGTCCTTGCGTTGCTGCATACTTGTCTATCAACACTAAAAGGGAAGAGAAATGAACAAATAGGATCGAGAGAATAACAGATATGGAGTACTAAGAGAGTCCTTTCAACTAAAGAGTAACAATGTAACACATTTAACGAAAAGATTTCTACCAAACTTCAAAATATACTTTTGGTTACTTTTCCTTCTATATCTTGAGTGACATATCAAATCTAACATATCAGCGAATAAAATCAAATGATACTTGATGAATTAAAACAACAATTGAACGAGCATTTGGCTAGGTTCCTTCATGAAGAAGAGCTTAAATGGTACCAACGTACCAAAGTCAAGTACTTGGTTGAAGGCGATAAAATACAAGTTATTTTGACAAAATTGCTAATGGCGAACTCAGAAATCAACACATATTCCAACTAGAGGATACCACGGGCTCAATAGTGGGTTAGGCACAACTAAAGTCACATATCACCCCATACTATAAGAGTTTGTTCGGACACTCTAATATGAACTTTTGTTCCATGGTGGAATCCCACAGGGATGACATTCCCCAGGTCTTGGATGTTGAGAATGTGGTCTTAACTACTTCGTTTACCGAACAAGAGGTGTGGCCAGCCATATTCTAGATGGAATGTAATGAGGCACCAGGGTCGGATGGGTTCTCCGCTGAGTTCTACCAAGTCTTTTGAGAGACCCTCAAGGATGACTTGGTGGCTTTGTTCCATCAATTTCACCGTTGTACTCTTCCCCTACATAGCCTAAATTTTGTGGTTATAACCCTTATTCCGAAATGCAAAGAGGCTAGGTGGATTCAACATTATAGGCCTATCTACTTACTAAACATGAGCTTTAAAATATTTACAAAAGTGGTGACTAATCGTCTAAATGGAGTTGCAAACTGTGTGCTACGACCTACTCAAACCGCGTTCATGAGTGGATGAATCATTCTTGATGGGGTCCTTGTCTTGCATGAGATCATCCACGATTTTCATAGGAAGAAATTGGGGGGAGTGCTATTCAAAGTAGACTTTGAGAAGGCATATGATAAAGTTAAATGACCTTTTCTCCGACAAACTCTTCGGATGAAAGGCCTCTCACCGCAATGGTTTACATGAGTTAAGAATATCATCTCAGGGGTGGGAGGAGTGTGGGAATAAAGATTAATCAAGAGATTGGCCCGTACTTCCAAACTAGAAAAGGCCTACGTCAAGGGGACCCTGTGTTAGCGGTCCTAATTTGGCGTACTAAAGCGGACGGTCGGATTAGTGGAGTGGTGCCTCATCTTATAGATGATGGTTTATCAATTCTACAATATGCTAACGATATAATTCTTTTCTTGGATCATGACCTCGAGAATGCAAAAAACTTAAAACTTCTCTTGACCACATTTGAACAGCTATCAGGTTTGAGAATAAACTCTCATAAGAGCGAGATCTTCTGTTTTAGGGATGCACGAGCCGATAGAGCCCAGTACACCAGTTTATTCAGCTATGTGATGGGATCCTTACCTTTTTGATATCTTGGTATTCCGATTCATTATCGGAAGCTCAGGAATACGGATCGAAAGGCTATGGAGGAGCGATTCGAAAAGTGCTTAAGTAGCTAGAAATGGAAGCATCTGTCCACAAACGGCAAGTTGGTCCTTATTAATTGGGTGCTAAGTAGCTTGCCAATGTACGTGCTCTCCTTTTACCAAGTCCCTAGGGGCATTCTGGCATGCCTTGATTATTTCCGTTCCAGATTACGTTGACAAAGTGATGACCACAAGTGAATATCGATTGACCAAGTGGAGCATCCTGTGTCGTCCTAAGGACCAAGGGGGTCTGGGCATATGGATTTAGGGTTAAAGAATGAGAACCTACTTTGTAGATGGCTCTTTAAACTCTTAAATGAAGAAGAGATGTGGCAGGATATGATCCGTCATAAATACTTGAGGTCCAAACCTCTTTTTCAAGTTCATTAGAAACCCGGGGGCTCACATTTTTGGGCCGAACTTATGAGGGCTAAACTGAATTTTTTCCGTTTGGGCACCTGTGATCAAGGACGAATCTCAAGTGCGTTTTTGGGAAGATAAATGGTCGGGCATGTCTCCTCTCAAAGATCAATACCCTAATCTTTTCGGCATCATTCGGAACAAGAATAGTTTGCTTGTTGAGGTGCTTAGTTCGCTTCCCTGAGGTATCTCCTTCTGCCGAGACTTAGTGGGAGCTACTTTGGTAGCTTGGAACAATTTACAGGCTCGCTTAGCTCCGGTACATTTGTCTCATGAGTTGAATATTTTTGGTAAGAATTGGCAATACTCTGTCCACCCTATGTACAATGCGCTAATGAACACTAATGCTCCAGTACAAAACAAACAGCTTTGGAAATTAAAAATTCCTCTAAAAGTTTGAATTTTTCTATGGTATATGCATCGAGGGTCATATTAACTAAAGATAACCTTATTAAAAGGAATTGGATTTGGATAAAAAGTTGAGAGCTTTAATCATGGTGGGGGTAGCGGCTTTGTTTTGGTCAATATGGCTTTGTAGAAATGATGTGGTTTTTGATAAGAGGAAAATTAACTCTCCCTTGCAGGTTTTATTCTTATGTACACACTGGCTCTATACCTAGTCTACGGTACGGCTGGAGGATCGACCAATGTGCTTGGAGCATGTACCCAGCTGGATAGAGTCGTAAATGATTTATTTACCAACCATAGGTGGCAGTCTAGTGTGCGCTTTTCACTTTCCTAAGGCTTTGGTTTTTTCTCTTTTGTCACTGTGTGGCCCTTTAATTTTTGCCGGGTTTGTTCTCGTAGATGTTGTTTTGTGTACTACTGTCAGTTGCATGCATCGTCGATAAAGAGGACGTAGATTTGAACTCTTTGATATTCGTATTTCCTTGATATGATCCAGAGAATCAATAAAGCTTCTAGTATCTAAAAAGTATAACTACATGGAAACACTAAAAGCAAATCTAGCCGCATAAATGAGCTTTGTATCTGTGAACTCTAAAATGAAAAGAGAAGTACCAATGCCTTCAATAGTTTGCTAGTACAAATTGGACCACAGATTGTTCCGGTAGTTTCTACATTATATTCCTGATTAACGTAATATTGATCGCTACAATATGCTGTAAATCTGCATCAGCAACGGATAGTCTCTCTTAATCTCGTTCACGAATGACTTGACGTTCCTTTGTGCCAAACTCCTCGCCTCTGCCGTCACGACTTTCTCCCTCAGCCCGTGCATCTTCTCCTGCAAATGCCTCCCCTCTTTGCCTTCCATGATCCGCTCGATGCAGTCCTTCACGTCATCTGTGTTCATGCTCCCGAGCTTGAGACCGATCTCCCACACCCTAGTAATGTACGCGCAGTTGATGAACTGGTCCCCCGAGACAGGGTGGCACAGGAGCCGCACCCCGTGCTGTATGGCCTCGACGGTGGAGTTCCAGCCGCAGTGCGTGAGGTAGCACCCGACGGATCTGTGCGTGAGCACGTCCTCCTGCGGCGCCCAGTCCACCACCTTGCCGCGGCCGGCGATCCTCTCGGCGTAGCGGTCGGGGAGGCCGGCGCGCCACGACGGGTCCTTCTTGAGCGCCCACAGGAACGGGCGGCCGGTGGCCTCCAGCCCCAGCGCGAGCTCGCGGATCTTCTCGGGTCCGATCGGCCCGACCCAGCTGCCGAAGGATACGTACACCACCGAAGCGGCACGTTGCCTGTCCAGCCAGCCGATGCACGTCGAGTCCGCCTGCCACATGCTTGAGCGCTTGCACGGTTGCTGCTGATGTAGGCCCGGTGCCACGCCGGCGCCGTCGCCTTTCGTGCGCTCGACGTTGCCGCCGCCGCCGGCCGCTAGCAACGGCCCGACGGGGAAGATCCGCGGGCTCTGCCGCGCCGGGTGCCCGTCCTCGGCGGCGACGCTGCCATCCTCGCCGGGGAAGGAGTTGACGAGGACCGAGCGGAAGCTCCTTGCACGGTGTAAAGCCTGGAGCCAGAATGCGAACCTGGATCTCTGGGTAGCCAAGTCGCCTACAAGCCATGGCAGTTCTTTGGTCTTCAATTCCACCTGTGCCGGCAGGATCTGGAGGCCGCGAATCATCTGGTCCTGGCTGACCTCATCGTCCGACCGATTTGATGATAATACAGGGATACCTTCACGTCAGTAAAAATCAACAGCTGGTTCAGGGAAACATCGGGCACGTGCATTACAGTACAAAGTTCCTAAGTTCTACTAGTATATTTATACAGTATCTAGTGCTACATTATAATAATGTAGTACATGTACGTATGCAATAATGCACTCGTGCGGAGATGGTGTGCACTAGGCCAGGCTCGAGAATTAGATACTGTCGTACTCACGCATGCAAACTACAAACTGCTACGCACTACAGAGGCCACAATCTTTTAGTTTGAGCCCACCATCGCATCATGGTGTGATTGGTGATGTATAACCATGCACTCCCAGCTCACTCCGATCGAGCAAGTTGCCATCCGCAGTCACGTTGCTAGCTGTACGTGCTTGCTTCTGCACCAGTCGATTGAACGGTCGGTCAGGCCAAGTCATCTTGTCCTCTTCCGCATGCCAAATGAACATTCTGTACTGCACAGTACTCTACTACTACCACTCCATAATCGGAAAGATTATTCCCAGTTCCCTATATCGAAAAAGGTACAGGAGCCACATTGGTGTTTGTTTCCTCGAATAGCTATATGCGTCATGGGCTCATGGCTAAAGAAAAGAACATAGTTCCTTGATTAGATTCTTTTAGAAAATGTTCACCGACAAATAAAAATGCTCAAAACTAACCAGGGTAAAGATTTTCTAAATGCATGTACGCCTCGTCCGATCACTGTACCCAGAGATCGGGTGCCCAGTGCATAGAACCTTCCTAATTAACATTCTCTTATCTGGAGGAGATGACTACTCAAACCTTAGTTATTCGTTATTATCCTCTTTGGACTTTGGATGTGCGAAGGTACTGCACATATCTCGCCATGATATCATACCCTCCGTAAGTACGTAGCATGCTGGAATGACGGAACCGATGACGTGTCGACTGCCGATTTGCCGAGGGAGAGGAGTCAACTTTGTGAGTTCCCTAATGGTCCAGAAATGAGCTAAAAATGCAATAAAAAGTACGCTTCAGAAGTAGTGAGAAGGGATGTGGAGGGAGCTGGCCCCAAGAAAAGATGAATCAGATCCAGAGAGCACTTGGCTGGAGAGGGACCAAAGGGAGAAAGAAAACGAAAGACGGGTCCCCGGCTTGGCTGCTCCGGCGTCAGATTGAAGGCAACTCATGCCAAAATCCAATCATGTTTGGGCACTATTATCAGTTTTACCATATTCCAGACGTAAACTTGCTAGGATCTTCTAAATGTGGCCATTAGTTTGTAAGCAGCGCTAATTACGCTGTACCATGCAACTTCTTTCTTTAAGACATGTGACATGCAACGTGTGCGCTCTCCCCGCGCAAAAACAAAAGAAAATATCTTGTACGCTCAACGCGAACTCCTATTGAACATGCTGCTCAAGCGTGTCAAAGACTAAAATGCCCTTACGTGGTTGGCAACTTGGCATAATGTAGTATCCTTTTTCTTCAAGGAAAGTTTATGGGTTGCAAAATTAATTAAAAGCCCTCTTTATCAAGTTTGAGACGTCGGATAATGTCAGTGGCGGGTGAGGTGGCAGGAGAATAATTTCGCAGCAGTTATTCCTCTCTTTTTTTAAACGATTCTACTAACGCACAGTCTACCATGGTAAGCCGTCGGATGTGTCTTGAGATTCACGTTTTTTGGGTCTAAATTTCGTTATTTTAACCGTCAGAAGGCGATCCGATCAGACTGAGATTTTAAGTAAACCGTCGCCGAACCCTTTTTAAAAATATCAATGGAAAAGAATGAACTATAAGAATGGTTAGATCTCATAGAGGCTTTCCTAAATAATGACAGCTTTTATATCACATATATAGTACGGAGTACTAACATTTGTTGCAGGCTAACAAAAGCATGTGAGCGCGCGGTATGCATGTCACACGGAGCATATGCGAGACATAAGGACCTTAAACTTTTGATTTCCCGATCGCCAGGTCAACTCTAACATGTTACGTGTTCGTGCAGTTCGGAACAAAGGGAGGCGCGTGCCATACCAGATTCTGAGATGAGCCCCTTCTCGATGAGCTCCGGGATGGCGGCCACGACGCGGTAGCTGGCGAGCATTGCCGGCCAGAACCCGGCAGCCGGCACGCCGCACCGCGCGGCCACGGGGACGGCCCACGACGCCAGCACGTCGACCACGAGGCAGGCGACCCGGCAGCCCGTCGCGGCGCGCGCCCGCGCCAGCAAGCGCTCCAGGTGCGCGGGCATGTGGTGCTCCATGGCGTGCGCGAAGGCGGCGAACCCCGGGGGATCGTCGCCGCCGCCGTCTGCGATGCCGCTGGGGATGGACTCTAGCACCACGCCGCTACCGCCGTCACTACCGTCCTCGGTTCTCACGATGCGCCGGTGGATGAAGTCAGGCACGGCGACGGTGGCCGCGACGCCATGCGCCGCGAGGGCGCGCGCCAGGTGCAGCATAGGCGTGACGTGGCCCTGCGCCGGGAACGGGACAAGCACCACGGCGGGCTGGATGGCCTCGACCCCCATGGCGACGTCTCGGTGTTATGGATCGGCTACTCGTCTCCGTTGTTCGTCGTGAGCATCATGTGGGATGGGATTTATAGTAGCCGCGGTGTGCTTTGCTGAGCCACTTCCCTGCTGGCGCTCTCGCTTTCCATTTGTTTAAGCTTCACGTTTTTCTTCCTGATGAGGAGTTTTATTTGGCCACTTGGGGAGCGAGTTAATTTTCAGTGAGTGAGTGGCTGAGTGAGTACGTACAACACAGCGTGCCCTGTCGCTCCCTGCAGGTTAATTGAAGCTTGATAAAGGCCGTTCACGTGTTTCCGGCCGTGTGATCTCTTTTAGGCCTCCTTCATTCAAAAAAATTTCATTAGTAATTTTTTTCTACCTACGTATTTTGATTCATAGGATTGCAAACCGTAGGAATTTTTCTTTAAGATTCATTTTGCCCTAAATTTTGTAGAAAAATTACCACTGACTCTAACTTTTTGGAAAGATTATTATATATTTCCTGTGCACAATCAAACATCCTTTCAATTTCACGATATTCAAGATGGTATGACATTTCAATTCTACGTTTTAACAATGTTACGAATAAAAAAGGCTCTTAAAAGCGGATCACAAAAATACGCGCATGCAAGAGTGTGATTCACCATTCATGTGACGATGTGCATGTCGACAAGCAAATTAATCATTTGCACGATTAGAATAGTTTGTTTGACTTGAACATTTGTTGCTTGGAACATCTTGAATCTTTAGAGTTTGTTTTGAAAGAATTTCACGAGTCATTTGTTCTATGTGCTACTGGCCAGCGTGTACGCGGAATCCCCCCGAATTAACCCATCATAGCATGAATTAACGGTTATGGGGATAAATTTTGCTGATTATATGCAATAAAACAGAAAATGTGATTTAAGAGTAAGTGTCCACGCTATCAGAAATTCAAGTTTTCGTGACAGAGATTTTATTTCTGACAGGCCAACAGAGTATTGTCAGCGAATATGTATTTCCCGTCAAGCACATAACTTTAGTCAAGGATGATGTAATATCCGTGAGACTGTCACAGTTGCACACATGCTCGTCAGGAAATGTGTATTTCCATCGGTTGAGAAGCGCGGCCTGGAAATGTCAACGGATAACCTTGACGGCTCTACTTATATCCGTCAGGATATTAGTATTTCCCATCAATTGCTTTAGTATTTCCCATCAATTGCCATATATCATTGAAAGAATGTGTCACTTCTTTTCAACAGCGTGCACCATTGGGCGGAAACCTGCCATTATGTGCCAAATACCCCATTAACGCTTCATTGTTTTGCTTTCCATGCTACAATTTCATTAAGTCCTCGTCAGGCCAGTGTATAAAACCGTCAATAATTTGGGCGGGGTGGTACAAAATCCTTGGTAAAAATTTCCATGTGTGTAGGAAAAGAAAAGACATAATTTTTATAGAGACAACTTCAAAATTTTAGTCTTTGATTAGAATCATCGAAGGTTATGATGCTCTGCATCTTTCAGACTCGGGCCTTTTACATTAATCATACGTTGGAAATGCGGAAGTATATTAAAGGCAAACACTAACTGATGATTTTCAATCGAACAGCTCATATCTCGCGGTTCATCACTCACTTGTCATGCATTATCATATACTAGCTGAATACTCACACTTTGATACAGATATACTAGCGTGGATCCTCTCTTTGATTCCTTCATTCTTGACGCGGCCGATGAAACAAGCCTAGTTTTCTCAGCGTGGATCCTCTCTTTGATTCCTTCATTCTTGACGCGGCCATGAGACCCAGCAGTCAGCCTCCACTCTCCCGCTCTCTCTTCTTCTCTCTTGCACAAATCCAATCTCTGCAGGTCGCGTTCTTTACATATACGCTGCTTTCCCTACATTACTTGAGTGACCGAGCGCAAGCGACGCTGCTATAGAATATGGCACTATAAGCGGTTTAGAAAAACCTCATCACATATCGTTTTTTGAACTGCAGAAAACCATCTATACTGTGATGAGATCACTTCGTTACAGGTGGTTTTAGAACAGTCTGTGATAAAAGACATCACAGACAGTTTTAAAATAGAACAGCCTGTGATATTTGACTTATCACAAGCGGTTCTACTTTAGAACCGTCCATTATGTATTTTTTAGAAACAAAACAAAATCTATTTTAGTAGCCGACCTAATGAAATGCTAGCCATTAAAATAAACAATGGTTATCAATACATCTACTGGAATATGCCCAGATCCTATTAAGAGAAAGAGAAAGTAAATAACAGAAAATTATTGTCAACATAAGTACTGAAGTCTTGATGTCCAAAAATTGAACAAGCATACAAATATATTGACCCCCATCTAGTGGAACATGTCAAGATGATCAATTAATAACAAACTTTGAATAGTATGAAATTCGCCTGGAGATACAAATTCTGAAAAGAAGGACCAATGCCACATATCTGAATCGAGCACAAGGTTATTATGATTGAGATTATAATTTCAAGCCTTCATTCCTTAAAAGGATCTTATTCACAGGGATTCAAAACAAGATACTCTCAAGCATACACAATTAATTATTGGCTTGATTACATATCATGAGATCTTGCTTCTAGTCATTTTACTAAGCCTAGCTCATGACAATATTCTAAAGCCAGGCAATTAATTAACAAATCCCAACCTTGTGGTTACAAGTCATGACACAACTCTATTTGTAGAATTTAATACTACCAATATTCTTTCTCAAAAAACTACCAGCATCATAGTGAAGTACAATGAGAGCACTCGCTGGTAGCTATCTGGCAGCTCACTGGCGTCAAGCGCTTGGGAGCTATGTGGAGGTAAAGGGTGTCGCGCCAATTGGCACCAATGACTGGTAGAAGTCGAAGTAGTAGTGGTACTTGACAGCCTTCCCAGGCTCTCACAAGTAGAGCCTTGCCTTGTCGCTACCTTCCACTCTGTCGACCTCGTGGAACCCCCGCATGACGTCCACCACCGTGGCCATCGCCATCTCAAGCACCTCATGGCCCTCGTAGTCGTCACCTAGGCCTCTAGATTCGGTGACCGTGGGCGTCGAGACCACTAGATCCAACGGTGGTGGGTCATCTCCCTCGGGTCCGGTACCGACCACCATCGCCTGTAGTAGCCAGCCGAGATGGGTTAGGGAGAGAGAGTACAGGGAAGGGAGAGAGATGGGAGAGAGAGTAGATTGACCTGTAGATCTGGCTTCCTTGACCGACCGCATTAGCCCCCCCTTCGAGGCTACCGCCTAGCATCGTGGCCTCGTAAAGAGGTGCCGATGAGGCTGATGTGTTGGGTGGTGAGATAGAGCTCTTTGTTGAAGGCGATGAGCTTATGCTCGGTCTAGTGGAGATGGATGAGTAGGAGGGAGATGAGCACGGTTGAGGAGAAGAGAGTTTTGGGGAATGGATGGAGGCAGAGGATCCGAAAGAAGGGGATCGATCGAAGATAGCAGGTGGTGTGAAGGAGTCTTAGGGTTTTTCTCGGGGCGACGCGTTGTGATAATGGGTCGGTTAGGCTGGTGGGGAGCTAGCTGATGGACCAGTCTAGATTTGTAGATTTTAAAAAGATCGTGTGTGATGATATCTTAGACGAGTTTTGTAAAAACCATCTATGATGTTAATTTTAATAAAAACTATATGTAGTAAGACATACCATAGAATGTTTTTAATAAGTAACTTGTGATTAGAGGTGTTGTATGACTCTCTACGTAGCAGTGCGAAGTCGTGGCAGCACGTTAATTAGAACCAGCTCTCCGTGTCAACTTAGTACCAAGACACTATATATGCGCGCCGCAGGACCACATCCTAATGGATACAAGTGCCATCTTGCCAAATTAGCCTTTTGCTTTGAACGTAAGAAATTGCCCTATTATAAACTTCAAAACATGCATATGCATGTGCTCGCTTCCTCACACACCATTGCGTGCCGACCTCCGTTGGTTGCGGGTGCAACATCTCATATGCATGCATCTCCTGTACGCACATCGACACTTTGCTGTACTTTTTGGAAAAGGTGGTTAAGCAGCACAATTGTTTTTGAAGAGGGTATTATTGTTAAGAAATTAAAGCAAGAAGAACGTCAAACTTCACGTGTGAACAAACTGACCACTAGCTTTGGATGAACTCTCAATTATATGTAATGTAAGAGAGATTATGTGAATCGAAAAGGAATGTCCTATTGCATTTCTCCAGTCCCTTGAGCTATACATGCCGACGAAAAGCTATAGCTTCTTAGAAGACTACGGCGGCGTTTGGTTCCTATAGCTCATGAGCAAACGCAAAAGTTGTTAGCGCACATGTACTTTTTTTTTGCGGGTAGCGCCCATGTACTTTGGCAAACGCTTGGTTTCCTACAAATAATTGCCAATTGGTAATGGACCTAAAGTTTGGTAAGAGTGTTTCTCGTGAAAAAAACTAGCATGATGTTTCGTGCAATTACACGATTTTTTAAATAATTTTTAATATTTTGAACTTTCACGTGTTATTACATCAGTATGGAAAACAAAATTTTAGATCGTGAACCCATTGATCAGTAGTTGTACTAAGCCGGTAAATTGTTTGTATATAATATTAGATCATGCTTAACTAAAGTTCAGATTATAATTAGTTAATCATGTGTATATGATATTACATCAGCACATGGAGTTAAGGTTCATATCGCCGATCATTAATATTATATCAATACACATAACTTGGTAATAGTGTTTCTTACGAAAAAACTAGTACGGTATTCCACGTACTTGCATGATTTTTCAAATAATTTTTGATATTTTGAACTTTCACATGTTATTAGATTAGTATAGAAAATAAAAGTTCAGATCACGAACTAGCCGACCAGTACTTGTACAAAGTCAGTAGGTTATTTATACATGATATTAGATCACACTTAACTAAAGTTCAGATTATAATTAGTTCATATCACCGGTCATGGACATTAGATCAGTACACATAACATTTTTATGAAGTATAAATTATGAATATCTATAGGTTGTGGCCTATTAATAATTAAGGTACATCAGACCCATGCCGAATAATGTTTATTTAAAATTATGACGATCTATCGGTTGTGGTCTATTAATAATAAGGGTCCACCAAATCAATGGACGGAAGATGTTTGGGTGCAGTTATGAAAATTTATTGGTTGTGATATGTTTAGATGTAAATATGAAGATCTATTGACTCTAACATGTTTAGGTACAATTATGAAAATCTATCGGCTATGAACTGTTTAGATACGGTTATGAAGATCTATCGGCTGTGATCTTTTTAGGCACAATTACGATGATCTATCGGTTGTGATCTGTTTAAGTACAATTATGAAAATTTATTAGTTATGATTTATTTATTTACGGTTATGAAGATCTATCGATTGTGATTTTTTAGGTGTAGTTATCAAAATCTATTAATTGTGGTCTACTGCTAAAAAAATATCGACTATATTAATAGTCATATGTTTTAATTTTTTATATAATTCTTAATTTATCGCGTACTTTAATATATAGGTTTTGATAATAGTGTTATACCTGATCAGAAAGTTGCCAAAACAAAACCATTTTTAGGAAAAACAAAGCGGTCACCAAAATGTCACCATCAATCCTTGCTCTATGCCATGCTGGATGACCAATTTTTATTTATTGAACCGTGTTGTACTAAACATATTTTATGAATTATAAAATAGTAAAGAAAAAACTAAACATATGAAATACCTACACACAGTTACAGTCCTGTTACATAGACAATCTCTCTCTAAACGAGTGCTTTTTTACCTCACTAACAATCGGGCACGTGCAATACACATATTTCACTATATATATATATATATATATATATATATATATATATATATATATCATACTAAAACTATTGTAGCAACGAAACTAAACGATATACTTTGGATAGTTCCCTTCAGATATGGGGACCGACAAGGACTCTTGGGGAACAGAACAACTCTTTACATCGAAACAACTTCAACGTACATTACAACGTGGGAACACATGAGGTCATCCATGGCAAGAACTCATAATTATATTGATCTTTCTCTCCAAGAATCCCTGATGACATCTCCCCATGGACAATACCCCATCAAGCTATCCAACTCCAAGTGACATGTGTATTGACCCGTATGTTGTCAAGACATGGCATGAAAATGTGAATCTTCTCCTTTACACGTGTCCATCTAATCCTACTAAAAATGATATGCTACATTATGCACCTATATTCAGAATTCTTAGGTTAGATCCAAGCGTCATGGAGGTAAGGAAGCAAGTCACAGAGGATATGAATGAAGAATTCTGCACCACGTCAAGTCCCAGCTAGAACATCCATGCCTTGGTGTTGAGAAGCTACAATGATGTAGACATCACCATGGACAACACTGGTCCAAACTCTCCAACAGGTCTAAGCTCTCCAACAAGTCCCATAAGTTCAAGCACATCACAGACACATGTTGGACCCATGACAAGAGCTAGAGTTAAAGCCATATAACATGAGATGAATCTTTTTCTTGATAAGTATCCACTTGATTTAAGCCTGAATTGTGTGCTACCTAATGCTTTGATCATATGCACTCTTAAGTTTGAAGGCAAGGACTTGGAGGTGGCTCGTAGCAACAAGTTGGGAAGCTACAGCTAACTTTCAGAGCCTCTGAGATTCCTAAAGAGTTTGTCAAGCAACTAACCTCAAAGTCTCCGGGAGTGTTGGAGCATCCAACAATGCTGACAAACCAATCCAGAAGTGAATCTCGGAACCACTAGGACCAAGGTTAGAGCATTCGAGAATCCACCAGGATGTACATTGAAGGGTTTCTATCAGGTCATCTCGGAACATCTGAGTGTCATGTTGGAGGGACAAGAAATTCTACTTGCATGTCCAGTTTCCAATCTCGTAACCTCCATAATCCATCTTGAAGTCTCCGAGAACCTACCTGCACGCAGGTCATTTGGACCCAAGGGCATTGTGAGAGAGTTTCGGCCAACTAAATTTAGGGTTAGGGCTGTGACTATAAATACCCCATTTTCCTCCTTTATTTAGGCAGAATTAAGTTTAGAACTAAAGTTGAGCCTTGCTCTTTAACCTAGGGTTTCATCTCTCCACCTCTCACCTTAGGCCTTACTTTTCTCTTGGATTTATAAGGATCGGTTGTGCTTCCGAGTGGAGTTCGTGGCATTTATCAAGAGCGTTGTTGATTTAGTTCCAAGTTTCCTAAAGGCTATCACATTGACATGTATTCTTGGGCTTGGTTTCCATCTAGACTTCCTTAGTTATCGTTTCTACCATGAAGATTGGGAGCCATCCATATCAACTTGGTATCAGAGCTCAAGGTTGCAATGGTTTGGAACGTGTACCCCCTCTTTCCCTTCCCCAATTTCTAGCTTTTGTTTGGTTTGCTTGCCTATTTCGAAAATACAATGAAAAGAGCCCGAATTGAGATCTAGATGCATTTGGAGATTTGGGTGAGCTTTGATAGGTTTGATCCACTAGAACTTTTCTATACTTGTTGATCTAACCTCACATTATATTGCTTTAGCCTATTGTTTGAATCCTCATTCAAATTTGTTGGTTTTGGTCTGCCATTTTTAGCCCTACCTGTAGATCCAGAAATTTCGAAACCTCCATGTTCATCCTGAAACATTTGAGAATCACAGGCTGGCTAGACAGACCAAAGATAGAACCAAATCTCAAACCTTTTGAGTTTATTCCTAGAACTTCCAGCATCAATCCCAGAACTTTCAAAAAATTTCAGGCTGTGCAATGATCACTGTTTTGGCCATAACCTTTGCATCTGGGCTCCATTTTCGGTGAACTTAGACTCGTTTCAAAGCTATTGATGAGCTCTAGGTCATCAAAGTGGAACCCCCTTCACAACCATGATACCAATTTCAGAAGACAAGCCAAAACTTCACAACAAAGGTAAAAGTCTTTGGAGAAAGATAAAATCTTCGAGAAAACTTTTCCTCGCATTTCTTTGTAAGCCATTCTACCCTTCACGAATAGTTTGAACCTATGAAGACTAGATCTTTTATTATTGCTTGAGCTTTTCACACTTGATACTACCTAGAGTACCCCAAGCATGTTGTAAGCGCTACTAGTTCTTGTATGTCTTGGCACAAAGAAAGTAAAGAAAGGGAAAAATGAAAACAGAGTCAAAAGAAAAGAGAGAAAAAGGAAGAAAAAGTGTCTTATCATTAGGAAAGCTCAAATCTCGAATAGGCTTATAATAGGAGAGTGGTACAAGTGTGCAAATCTATAGCCCATTAGTAATTTGCAATGGAGCTAGAGGCTTTCCTTGTATTTTTGCAACACGAGCTTATAATCTTTGGTAGGAACATCTTGTATACCAGTCCCATTTTTTTGGTTGCACAAGTCTCTTTATCTTTGTGCGTGAGTTATCCTGAGCTTCATTCATGTCCGTTGAGATCAACCTTATTTCTTGTTCTATTGTAGTTCACTACTTGACATTGCAATAGCTTAGTGTGTTGTGCTAACCCTTTCTGAGATCCACATAAGTTTTCGTTGTGATAGTGCTTTAGAACTTGGAACTCTATCAATCACACTCTTGAACGTTCAAATGCTCGGTGGATTCCGATCCTTAGATCCAAAGAAGGGTAATATCTTCGGTGGTAAAGAGAGTGAGGTTGAGAAGATTTCTTTTCCACATATCCATAAATTTGTGCTTGCAACACTAATCATGTTTAGGAGTTGTCACGAAGTGGATACCAAGAAGGGGACATAAGGACAAGGGAATGCATGACACTCCACAACTTCACATCGAGTTTCATGGGCTTCATCAAATGTGAAGAGTGTTCTGCGTTCATCTTCCTCAATGGATTTCACCGCCAAGAACCACGACAATCAAAGTTCCAAGGGCTTGAGAAGAAGCTAACACCTATGAATGAATGAAGATGAAGAAAGCCACACAAGCATCCATTGCCAAGATGCTCCTCGACGACAGGGTCGCCATGATGAAAATGTAAAGCTCGGCAAGTCCAAGACCACCATGCCCAACCCGTCTGGCGGTCAAGATCCCAATGAGTACATAGAGATTCCATTCCATTCCATGGAACTCAAGAATCAAGACCTGGAGGAGTACCTTGAATGGGAATGGCGGATGGAGAAGTCCTCAAGCTTCAACGAGTACCCTCAAATCAAGAAGTTAAGCGAGCCATGATGGACTTTAATGATTACGTTTCAAGATGGTGGTGTCTACTCCCTATGAAGGAACTCATGAAGAATTGATCAAGCTTGAAGACGGTCATGCGAGAAGAGTTTGTGCCAACCAAGTACTCAAGAGAGCTATTTCGCCAAGTGGGGTGCATCAAGCAAGGAACAATCCGATCCAAGCCTACTTCAATGAGATGAAGCAAGCAATGTGGTGAGCTGTTGGCTCTAGTACATGCGCGGAGAATAAGTACTTTGAGGATGGCTTGAACTTTGACATTGCATCATCACTTCCTCTCAAGAACTTCAAGAGCTTGCTAGATATCTTGAATGGTGCTCTTGAGGCGGAGAAGCGTGTCAAGGTGACCAAGGCCCTCGATGAGAAATCACTATAGGAGGAGCTCATCAAGAAGACCAAGGTTCGAGAACAAAAGATCATCAAGGAGGCCAAGTGCCAAGGGAACCTTCACAAGGGTGCTAGAAGTGGCGATGGTGGACAAGTTACTCAAGAAGCAACCTTTGGAGACAGCGGAGGAGGTGATAGAGCTTTGCAAGACATGACATTTGGTGGCGACGAAGGAGGCAGGGAATGTGCTAAAGCCACTTCAGAAGCAAAATTAGAGTAATTTGCAACGAAGCCACTCAAGGCTCGGCCTTTGAAGGCAAGAATGAAAATGGCAGAGCATGAGATTTTTCCTTCAACCAAGGTGGCATGCAATGCGGACCAAGATGATGCTTGCAAATTTGGAGGCGAGGCGAGTGAGAAGATGGTTGAGCATTGAATTTTCCCTTTGACCAAGGAGGCCCATGGAGATGAATGCACCAAGGATACCCCAGAGGAGAGATGCAACCGATCCTATGTGCGGATTAGAGCCACCTTTAGGGAGAATGGTAAAATGCAAGAATTATGTGACTGTTAGACGTGAGATTGAGTGCATCAATATTGAGGGAGAGAAAAAACAACTACAAGAGTTTAGAGAGGTAGTCAATAGGGCAAGTGAGGCCATTTTTAAACTAATGACTTACTGTCGACTTTTTGTGTTTTTCACTTAGTGTAGGATTTGGAGGCCCAAGCAGCACCCATTCTCAACAAGCCAGCCCCATCATTGGAGGTGAAGAAGTTCACCACAGTTGGTGATGAAGAAATTACCACCCTGTGGTTATATAAAGAAGACAGTAAGAAAATGCCACCTTCGATACCTACATCAACCGACGAGGTCAACAGGTAACAACAAATGTGTTGACATGATTGTTTCACGAGCAAATCTGAGAAATTTTGATTACTGGCATGATGTAGTTGAGCTTAATGTTTCTCATGTTAATTTGAGTTGCACATGTAATTATTTAATTGAAAACCATGTTGATCATGTGGAGGTAGTTAGACATGATGAAATTCTTTCCAAAATCACACTTGCTCATTCCATATACTATGTCATTTCAATGAACCATTAACTTTGTCGTGTGCTATGATCAATATTTCCCAATTGACATCTTTGAAATCTATTAGTAGTACTTATGCTTGTCATTATAAAGTATAATTTGATTGGTGAATATGGTGTAGATGACAAGTTTGTGGTGCGTGACATGAGTATCATTTGTAATGAAATTTCCATGTTCAATTTGCATATTTTGGACAATCCATCTTGTATGCCATGCCATGAATAATTTAACATGCAAAATGATGATAATGCCATAGAGAAACATGATGACTAGTTATTCTTTTCATAAGATTTCTTGCAACCATGTTAATATGTTGGATGTGCCGTGTAATGGATATTGACAAATTTCTCCTTCTGTTGCAACAGATATGTTGTCTACCTGATCTTTCCATAGATTTTTGCAACTATAATTGTATGCTTGAAAATGGGAAGGTTCCGAAAACTTTCTCATATAGTGAGGCAGACATCGCCATGAATAACACTGATCCAAGCCCTCCAATAAGTCCTTAAGCTCAAGTGCATCACCGACACATGTTGAACTCATGACTAGAGTTAGAGCTAAAGCCATCCAACATTAGGTGAATATTTTCCTTGATGAGTATCCACTTGATTTAAGCCTGAATAGTGTGCTGCCTAATGCTTTGGTTATATGCACTCTTAGTCTTAAAGGAAAGAACTTGGAAGAGACTCAAAGCAACAAGTTGAGAAACTATAATCAACTCTTGGAGCGTCAGACCCCATATCGGAACCTTAGATATCCTGAAGGGGCTATCGAACAACCAATCCCAGAGCCTCCAGGAATGTCGGAGCATCCCAGATTGTCGACATACCAATCCAGAAGTGAATCTCGGAACCACCGGGGCCAAGGTAGGAGCATCAGGGGATTCATTGGACGTACATTGAAGGCTTTCTAGCAAGTCATCTCGGAGGGTCCGGGAGTTCTACTTGCATGTCTAGAAGCCAATCTTAGAACTTCCAAGATCCATCTCGGACTCTTCGAGAACCTGCTTGCGTGCGAGTCATTTGGGCCCAAGGGCCTTGTAAGAGGGCTTCGGCCCATTTAAACCTAGTGTTAGGGGTGAGATTATAAATACCCATTTTCCCTCTTTTCTTTAGGCAGAATTGAGTTTACAACTAAAGTTGAGCCTTGCTCCTTAACCTAGGGTTTCATCCCCCGCCCTCCCACCTGAGGCCTTACTTTTCTCTTTGGATTTGTAAGGATTGGATGTGCCTCCGATTGGAAGTCGTGGCATTCATCAAGAGATTTCATGTTCCCCAAATGCTATCACATTAGTATGTTTTGTTGCGGTTGGTTTCCATCTAGGCTTCCTTATTTATCATTTTTACCGTGAAGATCGGAAGCCATCCATATCAGTCCTCCTCCCAAGTGAGAGAGGGTGCCCCCCTATTTATAGGAAGGAGGTGAGCTGATGTGCATTTACTTGTCAACCCTAGGTAGTTTATGGTTTTTACCCTTAGGATTATCATATTGCTGAGTTTACATTACAATATTTTCCACTCTACCTCTACAGAATTTCTACGGTACATTCCCCGAGTCTTCTCATATCTTGGTGAGTTGTTGCAGCACCTCGGGTAGCAGCGTGACATGTCGTCATGATGCGTGTCTTGTCGATCCAAGGTCTCGTGTTACAATGCTTTGTGACATTGCACCCTTTTTTACTTCGCTTGGCGTCATTGAACCTTGTTTACAATGCTTGGTGCCATTGAGCCTGGTTTGCGGTGCTTGGCGTCGTTGAGCCTTGTTTACAACACTTGGTGTCGTATGGCGACGTGTATCTTGACATGTTGATCAACTCCACAAGACAGTATTAAATTCTTAATAGAATTGCTGGGTATTTGCATCAATTTGGGGTAGGGTGGTGATCCTTCGTACAACAAAAATATATAATCACATTTTAAATGTAGAAATGATATCTATTGTACTATATATTTTGGAAACCACTCACAAGAAATAAAACACAATCTGAAACCACCTGATGAGTATTTCTAAATTTTCATAGGATTATATAAATGTTTTTGCAGTGGCTGGTAAGCAGAAGGAGTAAATGCGAGTTTTATGGGTTACTGAATTGGTTTTGATTGTGCATTAAGTGAGAGTAATTATAATTATTGACTCTCATAAAAGTGAATTTTCAAGGCTCTACTAAAATATCGAGCTGTCGGATTAATATTGGATAAATGGTTTATTGGATTCCACATACTCTTTTATAGTAATATAGAAAAAAGAAAATGAATATTGCCTTCCTCCCAAAGCTCTCCACAGGGCCCAAGTTCTCCTACTAAAAGCCTAAACAAGCCCAGCCCAGCCCACCCCCTAACTGATAACGACCGCAACCTTCGCCCACAATATCCCAACCATAGTGGCTTGCTGTTCCTTCCATTCTCGCAGCCTGATCTCTCCGGTCTCACGCTCACCTACAAGCTACCCCCACCAATGGCGTCCCCTCGATCGCACCACCTCCCGGCCCCAGCAGCATGCATCCCCCCGTCCCCACTCGTCTGACTCTAACGGCCTCCTCCCCTCTCCCGTCTCGGTCTCACCTCGCCGCGCCGGGACCAGGCCCAAACCCAATCCCCTAAACCCCGCACCGAACCCTAGCGCCGCCGCCATGCTGCGCCGTCTCGCCTCCGCCGCCGCCCCGCGGGCCTTCTTCTCGTCCTCCTCCCCGGCGGCGGGGTACTCCGCGCGCCGCGAGTACGGGCTGGTCCCGATGGTGATCGAGCACACATCCCGCGGGGAGCGGGCGTACGACATCTTCTCGCGTCTCCTCAAGGAGCGCATCGTCTGCATCCACGGGCCCATCGCCGACGACACGGCGTCGCTCGTCGTCGCGCAGCTGCTCTTCCTCGAGTCTGAGAACCCCGCCAAGCCGATCCACCTCTACATCAACTCCCCCGGCGGGGTCGTCACGGCGGGCCTCGCGATCTACGACACGATGCAGTACATCCGCTCCCCGGTAACCACGCTATGCATCGGCCAGGCCGCGTCCATGGGTTCGCTCTTGCTGGCCGCCGGCGCGCCAGGCGAGCGGCGCGCGCTCCCGAACGCCCGGATCATGATCCACCAGCCGTCTGGTGGCGCGTCGGGGCAGGCCTCCGACATCGCTATCCACGCCAAGGAGATCCTCAAGGTGCGCGACCGCCTCAACAAGATCTACGCCAAGCACACGGGCCAGGCCATCGACCGCATCGAGCAGTGCATGGAGAGGGACATGTTTATGGACCCAGAGGAGTCGCACAGCTGGGGGCTCATCGACGAGGTCATCGAGCACCGCCCTGTTTCACTTGTTTCTGATGCCGTTGGCAGCGATCCGCCAAACCTTGGTGGAGGCGCAGGCGGGGAAAATAAGGGAACGGAGGAGCCATCTCCGGCTTGATGGGTGGTCACAAGGTGCAATCTTTTTTTGCGATCCTGTAGCTGTGTTATTGGATTTAGTGCTTAATTCTTACATAAGGTTACAACTTGTTATTCTGGCAGCTGGGGGATTATCCACTAGCTACCCTGTTGTTTTGCTACTTGAATTAATCTGCTACTGATAGTGGATGCAATTCTTGCATACTTAGCAGCATTGATCTTGATAGCTGCAGTGTTAAGGGCGTTTGTCTGAAACCAATGAAGCCCATCTTAAAGGATAAAAACTGCAACTGTACAACATTGTGCTCGATTTTTACCGGCCTATTAGGGCTAGTTGGGAATACTGTAGCACAACTGAATTGCTGATTATTGCATCTTGTGCTCGATAATCTTTTAGTTATGCCTCTTTGATTTATGCAATTTTATTCTACTGAGTTATCCATGAATACTGAGTGCCGTACCACCAGAGCCATTTGTGTTTCGTACAAAAGAACAACGTTTATTGTTTATTCTATCGAATTGCGTTAACTTATGGTTCATTTCACATGGTTTTACCTGTGAAATGCAAAAGCAGTTGTCATTGAGAAATAATGGATATGTTTTTGTTTTTTATTTTCTTTTAGTGTTACATTCTGATAGCTAGGTATTCTTCTATTAGAAAGGGAAGGTACTATTACAGAATAATTCGCTTGAAAGATATAGTGGTTAAGTTATCTGTGCTATTACTCAGTAGTCAATTAGTCATGCCTTACAGAGCTTTTTTAGTGTTGTCCTGGTGCTATCCTTATGCAACATATGAAACTGGCGGATCTAGTATTTTCTTAATAGTCATGCCGTATGGACTACATGGTTGAAATTGAAATTGTCCAGTATTGGAATAAAATGAAAGCAGTTAACCCCCATCTGTTTGAGCTCCAAGTCTAGCTTCTCTGTTGAAGTGTACAAGCGTGGACATCAGGTTTGAGATTTTTGGATCATTAGAACCTAATGCTATTGTCTAATGGTTCATTTAGAGCTTAATAGGCCAATGGGGTCTATAGATAGGTTGCTATATGTTCGCACATCTAATTATAATAGGACTTCTAGCAGTTCTCCAGTGCTCTACAAGACTTAGAAATCATCCATTGAGATGCTTCACCTGGCTGGCAGCAATCTTTGGCTCATTTATTTATAGCTTAATAACACATGGCACTGATAATTAATGCTTAGTGAGTACCATTCATATGCTTCAGGCTTTGAAATTTGAAGGCAAACCTATATTTCTAACAACCAAAGTTTTGGCTCTTCCCCTCCTCTCCTAGATCCCATGTACACCGAGGCGTTCTAGGTCCTCCTTCCCCACCGGTGAGATCGCCGCTCCATCGTGCCTCCCGCGCCAGCTCGGGCGTCGAGAGGCGTAGGGGAGCCCCGATCTGCAGCCATGGGATGAAGATAGGTTTTTGTCCCCTTTTAGTGGAGGTTCGTGTTTGAGGGAGGCGTCCTAGCGGTGGAGGCGCTGTTGCGGTTGAATAAGGTCCCTCCAGTCTCTTCTGCTTTGGCCCTCCTAGGCGGTGGCTACAAAGTAATACGGTCTGGATTTTGTCTCTTCGATGGCGGGAAGCGGCTTGAGTCGGCTGGATCCAGATCTTCCTGATCTGGGTGGCGGAGTCTAGGACTGGTTGTTCGTGCGTGTTGGTTGGTGCACTTGGGTGGTTTGGCTTGGGTTGTCGGTGTGGCTTTGTTGGAGTGGCGGCGATGAGTCACTACGCTGGCGAGCTTGGGCGCTGCCACATCAAGGTTCCTTCATCGGTGTTTTTGTTCCATCCTACAGGGCGGACTTCTATTGCAGTCGCTAAAAGCCACATAGCGATTGGAGCTCGTCCAGGATCTGCAGAGCCTGCTTGGTGCCCTCTCTCTGTCCGGAGGCTGTTCATCGTTGGTGGGGAGAGGCAACGAGAGGCTACTAGGTCTGCGGTGGAGATCGAGGCCTTCAAGAACTTGTTCGTTTTTTTCTCTTTTTGCAGGGCCTGGTCTGTATTTTGCAGGGACAGTTGTTCCTTTCTTGTAGTGCTTGTTTTCCTTGATATGAAATGCCCTTTGGGTGTTTCCTTTCAAAAAAAAAGTCTTGGTCACCTTGAAGGTGTCACAGAAATTCTGCCTTTAAAATTCAATAGAGTAGAAGGTCAAAACTGAAAACCAGTTTCACTGGCCAGGCTTATAACGCCTACCGTCAGTAGCTCATTTCTCAACTAATTCTTGTGCATCTAGCTGGATGACACATTTACACCACAGTCCTGTTAGATCTGAAATTGCATTTTAGTGGTGGTTAGTTTTAATAATGTAACTGTGCATCATGAACTTTTTGCCTTCATGTTGCTTTCAGTTATGCAAGGATAGACTACATATTGTTTGACCGGTAACATAATAAGAATTGTGTAAGCCACCACCATGGTGTTACTGTAGTAATATGTGATAACTCAACTGGATGTTCAATTCAACCAGAGTTCCAAATAATATCAGCTTGATTTCCGTGGTGAACTAGACATTATATGTTACAAATGGTGTTCCCCTGTCAATATAGGTAAGCATTGATAGGGTCAGTGAAAGAAGTCTTAACCATGGTAGCATGGCCCATCATCCACTGCCCCCGTAGAAGTACATTTGCCCCAGATGTATATTACTGTTTGCTGCTTCGATTGTTCTTCTAACAACTAGGAGCGCTCTAATTAATCGACTGTTCTTACGCGCTAGTCTCCTATGCCTGAGTTTTGGAATGACCATATTTTTATTTGATGTGGGATTTTGGTCATGGCCAAGGATTTTTAGGGCCTCTTTGATTCGCAGAATTTCCAAAACGTAGGAATAGGAAAAACTCTCAAAACGTAAGAATAGGAAAAATGTATGATTGAAGTGTCATGCCATTCCAAAACGTAGGAATAGGAAAAACTCTCAAAACGTAAGAATAGGAAAAATGTTTGATTGAAGTGTCATGCCATCTTGAATGCTACATTATTGAAAGGATGTTTGAATGTGTATAGGAAAAACCCAAGAATCCTTCTAAGAGGTTGGAGTCAATGGAAATTTTCTAGGAAATCCTGTGCAAATGAACCCCAAGAAAAAATTCCTATAGTTTGCAATCTTATGAATTAAACAATCCACATTGAAAAAAATTCCTAAGGATTTGAATCCTCTAAAAATCCTTTGAATCAAAGAGGCCATGTTTCTTTGTATTATGTCAGATCAGCAGTGTTACAGTCTGTTATCTCCTGATGCTATTTTCTTACAACTGGGTTGTGGTTTAAACTCTTTTCATGTATCGATTAATAAGGGTGGAAACCAGAGCTGATTCGGACGGATAGTGGTCTTGTCATATCCTAAATCATATTTTTGCTGGATTCGAAGTCGGAGTGGATAGTGTCCAGTGGATAGTGTCCGGATCAGATGTCAAAGGCATTAGACCTGTGTTGCTTCTGCGGGTAGCTTGTCACCTGTGGAGGTTGATATTCTGATTTTTATAATCAGAAAAAACTATGCTTACCGAGTTCGAAAGCTTTCCGTGTTTTTATGCAAGTTATTGATTGCTATGATTCTGCTGCTGTGTTATGTGACTTGCAGTTCTATCTGGGTTTTAGGTAAGAAAATTTCCAGTTTAGAATCTGAGCCGTTAAGTGGTATAGTCGGTTCTAGTCCCAATCCCAGTTCCCAGCGGAGCGAGAGAGCGAGAGCAAAACTCCTATGGTCGGCTTAGCTTTTCTGAAAATGGATACATGAACTTTGGATGGCAAACCCAATTTCTTAATGATAAAAGTGGTGGGCAAATGGAGCTAATTTGGTCGCTCCGCACACCATACAGTTGACGTGGATAATTTGGAGCAAATGGAGCCCGTGTACCATTAAGGAGCTGCGCTGCTGCGCGTGTGACCATGCTGCCTTCTTTTATTTTGGCGACCAATTCCTCTTGACGCAACTTGCCGGTTGGTAAACTGATATATGACACCGTTCTGCAATGGAGGGCCAATAATTGCATAGAACGCTACGCCTTATCTTCCCATTAAATCCCATATAGTAGTAAGGAACGGTGTTAACGAGAGTTACAACCGTACAGCAACGCTACCCAATGGGAAATGCAGCTCTTGCTTGTAGCTAAGCAAAAACAATGGAACACACTTGAGCAGCGGAGGCACGCAGCTAGCGGGGGCGGGAGGACGGCAGGGGCTGGCCCCGGAGGAAGTGGTAGAGCATGGTGAGCGACCGGTCGGGCGCGAAGAGCGGCACCTGGTGCCCCGCGCCGCGCACCGTCACCAGCGTCAGCCCCTCCTCGTACTCCACCGCCCAACCGGCCACCTGCTGCCTGTAGTACCACGCCCTCCACCCGCCTAACTCCGCCTCCGTGGCGCCCGCCGTGGCCTCCCTCTTCCTCTCCCGCGGCCGCAGCCCCATCGCGTTGATGCTGTACCGCGTCGACGTCACCGGCACCCTCCCGTCCGTGTCGCCGCTGTGCCATACATTGCACGTCAGAATAATTAAGATCGCCACAGTTTATGACAGGCGGTTGTTCCGCTAGGTTGAGTACCTGTAAACCCAGATGCGCAGTCCGGCAGTCGAGAGCTTCTTCAGGATGGGGAGTATGGTCGCAGGCGAGTCGTTCCATTTACTTATGACCTCACTGCAGCACCAACATACAATTCGTCCACTGTAATTACTGATTACATCATGCAAGAGCTACGCAAGTACTGTAAGGATACTGAAACTGTGCGGCTTTTGCATGCGGTAGGGAGATGGTAAAACGCATGGTCTCAGTACGTGCAACACAGGAGAATCAATGCGCGTGCAAGTTGAACGATCAGATCTGAGGACGGGCCGGCTGCCATTACACTTCATGGCAGCAGCAGGTGGATGGGTCAATCAATAGGAGCGAGCGAGCAGTGCACGCGCTGGAAGGATCTTAGGCAGGGTACGTAGCACAGTATGTGGTAGTATTAACCGCGGGGCGGGATGGGGAGAGCAGAGTAGAGCGTGCGTACCTGCAAGGCGAGTACGGGTACGGCAGGCCCGTCCAGTTCGCGTGCAGCGCCCGCTGCACCTCCCCCCGGTTAAAATACTTCTTCACGTACTCCTCCGTGCACGGGTCGTATCCCGCTGGCACACGCTTCATCATTTGCCATGCCTCCTACGTATCACCACGTCAAGGCAATTAGTTTCATGATATGTTTTCTTGAGGATATCGTCGGTGTTGGGGGAAGAGCACATGTGGAGGGGGCCGTACATGCTTGGAGAAGAGGCGAGGTGCGGCGACGAGCCTCGACGGCCGCCGCGACGTGGCGCCGCCGTTGTGGGACAGGCACGTCGGGGTGTAGATGCTGTAGATGTCGATGTCGTCGTAGGCCCTCAGGAACGCGCGGACGGCCGGCGAGCAGCCCTTGCTGGCTTGCCGCCGTCGGCCTCCTCCTTGAAGGAGTCGCACTCCCGCGTCACCGCCGAGTGGAGCTCGTCCGAGATGATGGCGTGGCTCCAGGCGTACTCCACCATGCCGAGCTGGTCCGTCGCGTCGTTCAGCACCGCGTTCCCGATCTGCTTGCACATTAACGCACGCCACCAAGTGAGGAAAAAATAAAATCGTCGTACGTAGCTCCAAGTACAATGCAGAGATGTATCTGCTTTCACAGCGCGCACGATGCATGCGTGAAATTATTACGGCGGTTAAAAAGTTTTGACGGAAACAATGATATCCTTTACATGCCGTAGTTATTTGTTGCCTGCAAATGCAAACTAAAGCGAGTAAAGGTACGTAGAGCGGGGTATATCCGTATGCACGCTTATGTCCCATCTTTAGAATCATCTTCTTTTTCACAGCATTGAACCTTTCTCTCTTTTCCTTTTCCTTTATCTTTCTAGAGCACTAATTAATGTTCGATTTGCTGCGCGGAAGCTGGTTTACCTGCCACTTAGCAATCGTAATGCTATGATTGCAAGCATAAGAGGGACCAACTTCTTTTTGGGGGTTTCCTTGGGAAGGAGCTTACCATGAAACCTTTGATGTTGATGATTCTGTCTCTGCTCGCCCCTTTGTTTCCTTCGTAGATAAGCTCTGCAAGCTGTGGGACGTAGTGCCCTACAAAAGCGTACCACGGCAGCTTCAGCAACAGAATAATCTATCTTCACAGATTACCATGCAGATTAACATAATATAACACACTCTACGACGTAGATATGGGAGTAAAAGAAACAGGGGATGGAGGTTTAGGGCTGTACCAGCATAGCTCTCTCCGGCTATGTAGAAGTCGCGGTTCTTAAACTCTGGAAACCTGTTGAGCCAGTTCAGGAGGAAGCTATACGAGTCCTGCGCCGTCACACGGTCGCCGAGACGTCTCAGGTCCGACGTCCGGTTCGTGTAGGAGAACCCCACACCCACCGGCGCTTCAAGGAACAGCAGATTCACAGCTGAAAGCAGCAACCACGATGTAGAAAAGCAAGTGCCCAATCAGACATGATTTCAGGGGTATTTCCAGAGTTTAGCTAGCAAGAATGGTACGGTTTAGTGGTTGTGTGCTTGCCTTTGTTCCAGGAGTAGGCATTGCTACTGAGATTTGTGCCGTAGCTCCTGACCAGAAACGGGCCCAGCTCCTGGGCGGCGCCATAGGCAACAGACGAGCATCCGGGCCCTGCATTGTCACATTACACAACGATTGCTGCATTTTAGAGAATTCTTGTTTTACCAGTTGATTACTCCGTAGTACATAGTAGTTTACTGCCCTACACTCAGTACGTACAGCCTTATCCACTGTCCACTGGGCAGTCTGCAGTGCCGGATGGCCTACGGAATTGTTTAGTCTCTAGATGCATAGGCTTTTTGTGTACTGCATGTATCTCGTAGTACTAATTATACCGTTCTTTACTGAGAAATCAAATGCAAAGGTGAGGACGGAGAGGTGGACAGGAAGATGAGACAGCTGATTTGCCAAGTAGAAAGGCAGGCCCCTCTCTGGCGTTCCCTGCCAGTCAGAACGTCAAAGACTCGCATTTCCACGTAGTTACTACAGTAGTAGCTACTCTGTACTAATTTCCGCCATTTTTTCTCACTATTTTTTATGCAAACAAAATATCCATGCTCACGTTCCTAGTATCTTCCGTGTAAAAGAAAAGGATTATCACTGGCATCCCTGACACTAACACGCGCGAATTGAATATAGTGACAAAGGTGTACATCAAACCGTAACACCTAGGCAGGATTCTCGTATGTTTTAAAGGACAACATGCTCTTATAGGATAATTAACATGATCCTTTGTAATTCCATAAGGATCCAATGGCACCATTTCTGCTCCCTATCTTTTGTTCGTCCTTTAATGTGATGTCCTTTGGTGGTGCCCCATTAGCCTCTCTAGAGCCATGTGAATGGATGCTAAAGGACAAGAGGGGGGAGAGAGAGAGAGACACGATGTTAAGTCTTATGATCTAACAGTGCTGGAGGGCAAAAATCTAGGAGAAAACTACATGGCACTCGCTATGTCCCTCTAGCTTTGTCCGTGTCGCTCGTCGGCGCAGGCAAAGTTTCTCCCGAGCTACTGCAGGATCTGCTCGTTTGTACCGCTGCCTTGCGCCTTCTTTTATCCTTTTGCCATCTTTTGCAGCGTCTTTTCCTGCACCGGGAGGCTATGCTCCCCACTGCTCTGAATGCATGCCCTCCTCCCCTGTGGATTCTGGTACCTTTGCTTTGGAGCTTTTATTACCAGAAAGCATCATTCTTCCGTTGCGACAAGGTGGCCACACGGCCTGCAGGCTTTTGCTTTCCGAGCCGTGGCTTGTCAATACGTTTTGATGGCAAAAATGACCAAGATGAAGAGGGACATTACGAACATGTCAATCAAAAGCTATGATTTTGCCTTGGGTTCGTTCTACCTATCGCATTTTCTGTAGCTGTTGTTAGTAACTTGATATGTCATAAGCACGTTGGGAACTGGAAGCTCGCTAGATCATGCCAAGAAATTAACGTAGTCAAATTTGCAACGAACAGCCGTATTTACCGTCAACATTTTTCACATAACATGGTAGGCGCTACGAGAGTAAAATAGTTGAAAGATTTTGTTTGAAAGACTGGAAGCCAAAGCAAGAATCACAAGAGGACAGCAATCACGGGATCTGCAGAAGTAGGGACGAGCGCACGTGTACCTCCGTTGAGCCACAGCAAGAGGGGCTTCTTGTCCGGCTCCTTCTCGGCCTCGAAGAACCAGTAGAAGAGCGCCTTGTCGCCGCCCGTGCCGACGTCGACGTAGCCGGCGTAGTGCCTGAACCCGACCTCTGGTTGCCCAGGGAGCCCGGTCACAAGGTCGGCCTCTGGCCGCTGACTCCAGGACGCGGCGGTGACCGCAGCCGACGCTGTAAACAACGCCGTGGCCAGTGAGAGCAATGCCATGGCCATAGCCATGGCTGTTTCTGTGTAGAGGCGCTTGTGTATGTGTGCACGCGCGCGCTCTGCTCAGGGCTCTCGAGGTGTGCGGCGAGATAAAGAGGGAAGGTTGGTTTAAAAACAAAGGGAGGGGCCGAAGGGACAAAGCTTAGGAGAGGGGGTTAGCAGTAAAAGAAATGAGAAGGTTAGGGAGCAGTGCTGGTGGTAAATTATTTGGGTTAGTGGGGTGGTTCGAAAACGGTGAGTTTTTGGTGGGTGGTTTGGGCGTCGTGGCCTCGTGGGCACTGGGCAGGAGGAAGAGCATGGAGATTGCAGTGACTTGTTCGCTGCCAGGGGTCAGTCAAAACTGCATGTTTGGGGCGGCATTTGTCTTCTCTTGCAGTTTTGTCTCAATGTTTAGATGATAATCAAATTTACTAATTACATTAATCTTTTGTTCAACTTGTTGCACTGATTTGCTTTAGTCATTGATTTGCTTTAGTAATTTTCACTAATATTGATTTGTTTCACTAATATTCCGATTCAATCTGTTTTCCGCTAAAAGTACTGAGATGTTCCACGACCGCATTTTATTTGTTCCAGCATTTTTCATATGTTCCGGTAACTTTTTTCTATTTTTAAATATCCCATGCACATTTATTATTTGTTTCCTTAACCTTTTTATGTCTCTATCTTTTATTTTTGTTCCACTGCTCTAGAATTGCTGGACCAATATTGATTTTGAATTGTTCCATAAGAACGTACGTTTGTTCATTTTCGTCTTTTGCATTTGGTATTACTGGCTGTTTTCATTTATTCCAATAATATTTTTAAATTGTTCCAGATTTTCCTTCGCTAATATTGAGTTGTTCTAGTTTTACTTTACTAATAAGGTTTATTTGTTTCACTAACTAGCATGGTGTTCACGTTGTTAGAAACTAGCATGGTCGTTGTTAGTTCACATTGTTTCACTAACTAGCATGGTGTTCCATAAAATTGCGCACCAAACCTTTTTAATTATCTTTACTTTTTTACCTGCATCTATGATATTAGATCAGTACTTAAAATAGAAGTTCAAATCGCAAGCCGGCTTGCTAGTCGTTGTACTAAGCCATCTATTTAGATACAGTTATGATGATCTATCGGATGTGATCTGTTTAATTATCTTTATTATTTTACCTATTAGGTCAATATTAATTGCATGAGAAACGTTTTAAATTTCTTTTACCTATACGCATCTTTATTTTTTTTACCTATACACGTGATATTAGATATGTACGGAAAATAAATGTTCAAATCGCGAGCCGCCCTAATATTAGATCAGTACAGGAAAGAAAAGTTCAAATCGCGAGTCGGCCTGCTAGTCATTGTACCGAGCTGTCTATTTAGGTACAGTTATGATGATCTATCGGATATGATCTGTTTAGATACCGTTATGAAGATCTATCGGTTGTGATATATTTTTGTGCAATTATGAAGATCTATCGACTAAGATCTGTTTAGATGCAGTTATGAAGATCTATCGGTTGTGATCTGTTTAGGTGCAGTTATGAAGATCTATCGGCTGTGATCTATTTAGGTACAGTTATGAAGATCTATCAGTTGTGATCTACTAATAATAAAATAGTCCATCAGATTAATGGTCGGATGTTTTGCTTTTTTTAAGAATTTCTAGTTTTTCTCTCTTTTTTCTATTATATTCTACTTTTAGTACATAGTAGGTCAGATTCTTTCCTTCTTATTTTTATTGTCTTATATTGTTTCAGGAACTCAATTTCGATCGTTGCTATTTTCTCTCTTTCATTCCACTAATAGACACTAATTTTTCTATAACACTTTTCATATTTTTTGCTAATTTTAATGCGATCCATTGTAGCCTTAAATAGTCCGACGAGCTGTTTTGATTTGTTCTGACATTTTTTCAATATTCCATCAACAAATGTGAATTATCACGTGAGTACTTGTCATTTTTTCTCATAATTTTAAATATTTTGTTCCACTATTAGTTTTGACTAAGCACTTTTGATTTGTCGTGCACGTCCACATTTTACTTTGTTCATTTAGTTGTTTTGGCGGCTCTTGGGTTATTTCATGAGTAAATTTCAATTTGCTTCCTAATATTTAATATTTTTTCACTAATAGTGTTGAATTGTTAGCCAAGAACTTTTGATTTGTCCCAAAGTTTCTTATTTTGTTTAGGAAAAAGTTTACTTTTCTCTCTAAACTATTGGCATGGCTCACTTTACCCCCTAAACTATTTTTGGGTTAATTTAACCCCCTAAGTTATTTGAATTGAAATCACTTTACCCAGTAACCGGTTTATAGAAGGACAAAATCACAACTAGAAGTGTTAAAAAAATCTAAAAAAAATACATACATAAAGGTTGTTGGGTGAAGTATATACATATAAATTTTGGTTAGAAATTATGACAACTTGTGACTTGTGAAAAATAACAAATTTGTATAGTAATAAATTTGCATAGGTTGCAAATAGTCACATATTTTTGATCAAAATTTACAAGTACATACCTACCCCACAATCTACTTGTATGGATATTAGCAAAAATTTTGAAAATTTCTAGATGTGATTTTGTCCTTCCAAAAGCAAGCAGGGGTAAAGTGTTCCCAATTCAAATAGTTTAGCAAGTTAAGTGAGTCCAAAAATAGTTTGGGGATAAAGTGAGCCAAACTTATAGTTTGGGAGAGGAAAGTGGACTTTTTCCTTTTTTTGTCTTGTAGTTTCGATTATCTTTTCCATGTGCATGTTTAATCAAAGGGTTCTTTTGTATATACAATCTAATTTGGAGGTCCGATGTAAAAGATAAGAATGTTTGGATTTTTGGATTGGAAAATCGAAAGCTCACAGCGAGCTTGGGCTGTCTTTTCCCGATCGCGACTGTTATCTAGGCTAGGTGTGTGGTTACCTGGGCCTGATGTGAGGAGAGAGAGTATCGGGGAACAACTATGCGTCAGACGACCGATCCAAACATGAGATTGGATGTCGGCCTGGCCATCTGATTAAGTTGTTCCCAACCGCGTGATTCCTTCCCTTATCAAGCACAACTCCTCCGATCTCACGCACCCGCGTCCCTATGCACACCCCATGTTCTCGAGGGCATTGATTGACGCCCCTTGCCTTCGTTCGTCCATGGCCTTACACGCTCCCTCTGTTGCTCGGGCACTCCCCACATGCATCGCACTCAATACTCCAAAAGATATCAACAGGATGAGAAGAGGAAAAGACACACCAACTCAACATCCAACGACCAATTGGTGCAACAAAATAATTGCACACTACAACATGAGAGAATCAATTCGTGCAACATTGGAAATTAATGTGCTGTAACATTTGAGAATTAACTGGTGTAACCATAGAAATTCACATATTGCAACATTTGAGAATGAATAACTGCAACAATGAAAAGGATTACACAAATTCGCATGCTGAACATCTGAGAATCGGTTGGTGCAACAATGGAAATGCTGCAGCATCCAAGAATGGATTACTGCAACATCAAAAAGAAATGCACTGCAACATTATGGATTTTTTTACCGCAACTAATGGAAAAAGTACTACTCCCTCCGTCCCAAAATGTAAGGCACGCACGTATTTCAAGATTTACAATTAGGTCTATAACATGTTAATTATATGATATAAAAATGATATCATTGGAAAGTGCTTTCAAAAACGAATCCAACAATATCACTTTTGTATCACATAATCAAAATATTATAAGTCTAATCGTAAATCTTGGAATACGTGCGCGCCTTACATTTTGGAACGGAGGGAGTACTACACAGGATGGTAACAAGACATATATTTGTATCGTAACTATGGGCATTTTTCAATGGCAACTGTATGTGTTGCCACAATCCTATTAAGTTTTGTGTATATGTGTTATGGTACTGGGGGGGGGGTATGGAAATGGACTAGCTAACCGGGGGTGATTTGATAGGATTCCAATGGGTAGGAGCTAGTGGCATGTGAATATTCTGTCCATGCACTAGAGCTGATACACCTTCTCCTTCCGAGCAAATGTTCAGATGTCAAATTCAGATTGAATTTCATTTTGAACATGATAGAGAGCACCACAATTTCAAATAGTTAGATGAAGTAGGAGGATATGATTTTGCACACAAAAAATAAATATGATTTGATATATAGGACCTGCATGATGCTTAGGAAACATATGTAATCAAATCAGACAATGTCAAAGCAATTTTTATTAGGCAACATGTACTAATATGCTTATATTTTGTTGCTTTCCAGGTGGATATTGAGTGTACTATGGCCCCCTTCTAGATGGCCAGTTTCGGCTTGTGCATAAGCCGGTTTAAGCTTAACGGTGTAGGGAAGCTCCAGTGTGGGGAAGCTCTGATAAGTTCTCATCCTCTTCTAAACAGCTTTTGAGATTTGAGCTTATGGCCAGAGACGGATTGTAGAAAGTCTGTAATACCCTTTGATTTATTTGTTTGTTGTTTGAATGATAATAACGTTATTCTTGTTAGTTTTTTAGTGGTTCAGCACAGAAATGAGTTATTAAAATAGGAAAAACATGGATAAAAAATATTTAGTTGCCATAAACAAAAAAAATCCACATAGAAACATCTGGTTCACAATCATATATGTTTATGTTATTTGACAAGTCCAAGTATATAATTTTTTGACTGCCTATAATTTTTTTGAGTGCTCTTTTCTGAATTGAGGAAAACAATAATAGCAAAGTTTAACTCATGCCTACACAGAGCTAAGTCCCGCCAGATCATCAATAGCCAACAATTTCTACGCTGCATACACACATGAAATTAATAGCAAAATTGTTCTAGCATATACACTGCATACACATAGACACATAAAATTATTAAAAAAAATCATAATCCATACATACGTCTTCTACTCATATCCATCTCTACAATTAAATGAGAATCATCTAACAAATGTTCATCCATCTCTCAAATTAAATGAAAACTTGCCATCTAATAAGTGCTCTACTACCAACAAGGGTCTCCAAAGACATATTTGAAGCAAATATTACAGAATCCTTGACGCCTACTAGAAAGGAGCGCTTCATTTTGGCGCCTGCAGAAATAGCAAGATGCTAAAATCACTTTCAACGGCACATTCATTATCTAAAAAGAAAAATCTTTGGAACATCGATATATGGAACACAAATCTGAAATCACCTTCATTCCCCTGTAAAAGAGTTCAGTTGCAGGGTAAGACATTAGTCATGCTGATGCATAAACCTGACAAGAGTGCTAACTACAGAAATTTTGAACCAGAGAAGAACTCTAACATATACTTCATAAAAATCAGACATATGTATATATGAAGAATAATTAAATGATGACAAGTTCAACATCATCTGCATATGTTAAGCTCGCCATGTTGAAACTTAATTTAAACGCTGCCCTGTGACCTATTAGCTGACGCATTAGTCGTCCTTTGGCAGAATTCACGTCAGGTCCCGGACAACAGCCTCAGATATTTTCCATGATCTATCTTTTTGTCTCCTCAGCATGTATTGAACTTCATATGTACTGCAATTATAACCGTATAAATCATCAGTGCCATGTTTAGTTTAGAGCAGAATGGGAAAGAGTGATCAGCAGGAACAACATCTTCTAAAAATACCCATAATAGCTAAATTTCTTGGGCTGGGTTTCATCAACAAGCTCAGCCGCTTCCTCAAGCACAGCATCAATTTCTGCCACTTCACTAGCACCAACCTCATCCAACAGTATCTCAGCTCGAACGACAGAGAATCAACAAAACAAATCTCTAATAACATGACTGATCCTTTGCTAATAATGCTAAACCTTGCCACTGCTCAACAAGAGGGTCATTGATTATGCACAGCAAACGCATGAACTCCATATGCCATTGCATGCTTAATAAAAGGAGCATAACTTTGAGAGCACTGAATCGTCAAGGATCTCAGGGAGCATATCAATTTGATAATCAAAATCAAAATCAGGCCAAGGACGCCTCTGCCGCGGGGTGCCGACCTTCTCCGCGAGGACGGGGACCTGAATCCATGGCTTTGTGCACACATCTATGCAGATGAAGAGGAAGAGGAGGCTGTGCTCACCTTCATGGATCTGGAGGCGTCGAGTTCATCAGTTAGGGCAGCGGGGAGGGCATCAGGGTGGAGATCGAGGCGTTGGATCCCAGTCTCCTGAAGCGGACGATGCTGCACACGGCGGAGGCGAGCCGGAGGATGTAGGACTGCATGGCCGGTGAGCGCTCGGCGGCGGCCAACACGTAGGCGTGGCCGAGCATGTCGGCGAGGAGCCCCGGCAACGCGTGGTCGAGGGCCCGCAGCGCGTCACAGGCGAGGGAGCGCGCGGCGCGGTCGGTGGCGTGGTTGGGACTATTGGCCGCGGCGAGCGGCGCGGCCTCCTCCTCGGGGCGACCTCGGGGCAGCGGCGGCATATCTGGGCGCGGCGAGGGCGGGGCGACGGCGACGGCGAGCGTGGCAGAGGTCAGGGTGAGGGCGAGCGTGGCAGAGGTGAGGGCGAGGGCGAGCGCGGCGGCGGAAGGGCTCGGGTGGGCAGGTGAGGGCAGGATCGTGCGTGAGGGAGGAGACGGGCTGGGCGAGCGCGTGAGGAAGATGGGAGGCAGGGGAGAAAGCATTTCGGGGTCTCTGAGGGCATTTAGGCCGTAAATTTTTTCAACGCTAGGGGCAAACTCGGGATGGGTAATGTTATAAGTTCGAAAAGCCACTCAAGTGCAGCTTCTAGCTACCAACGTATATTTAAAAGAGCTTTTCCCTAAAGCTACGTAGCTTCCAGCCCTTCTAGAAAGTTTATAGCTTCCTGAGGCCATAAGCCACCCCATAAGCCGTCTAGAAAAGAGCCTATGAGATGGATGGCTACAAAGCTGGTAACTTTTCCAAAGAGACTACTCATTGGTTATTAATACATTAGTAATCTGAATGTGGTTTGTGATGTTTTTTCTGTTTGTCTCGTTGTTGTACATCGTAATGGCACTTTTATTCTCTTTCTAGATATCACTTTGGCTTATGCTTCCATACATAAATTTGAATTTGTAAACATGTATTTTTGGATGTTCTTTTTCTAGTACTTGAAAGTAAATCTGGTCTAATAAGGGTCTATTCTATACATATCCAATCCTGAATATGTGAATATGTCAAGTTTTGCTGTTCTTTCTCGATATTCACATGTAAATCTGGACTAATACCGGGTGTCCACTATAATCAGATCAATGTTGTGATGGTAAAAAGCAACAGGAAGGTGGGAAGTGGGGGAAGGGGGAATTAGGGTTGCAATCTCACTTGATATATTTGTTGATTGAGGATTTTTATGCGGACAGAAGCTATGATCTCAGGGAATGTTTCTTCTTTCTTTTTCTATGGTTGTTTTAGCTGGTAATTTTTGGTGTCTTAGCGAAACAGATTGGTCGCTGCGTATGCTGCCCCTGGGGGAGGACAATGGAGTGGTTGGGATCTGGGGTGAGGAGGATTAGTGATTGGAGGGGAAGCATCTGGTAACAAGCCCAAGAAGTCTAAACCCGTTTCGGTCCAACAAATTCGCTTTGGGACAAGCTAGTAGATTTGGCAGGCTCGGTCTCATGGACAGGCTGTCAGCAATGCGCCCAAAAAAAGGTTCGTGCTCATGGGGTGACGCGTTTTTGACAGTATGTCATGTCGGAACATTCGGTGGTTAGGCTATCTAGGGTACTATCGCCAGGTAGTCACGTCCTTGCATAAAAGTACGTGTGGCATGCTTACCTATTGCGTGTCATTATATTTTTCTCACTTGTTGTCAAGTAATTTCTATGAAATTATCTGGGTTACACCAAATTCATGTTACTGCTAAAACTGTAGTCTATTAGCCCTTCGTTTAGTATTGTACATGATAGCCTGCATTGTCCTCCATACGGCTACATTAGGAAAATCAAGATGCTGATTAATAGATAGGCTAGTAAAAACTATCTAGATTACACCAAAATCATGGTAGTTCTGAAATTTTATTAGTTGTCTGCATTTTTGTAATCTAGTGTCTTATGTTGCAGCTTCTGATATGTGGCTTGTTCTCATTCCAATTCAGCGATTCTGTAGATAAGGAATCTACAAACTTATACTCCATATGTCAAGCGCACTGGGTTAACAATGTGATTCACTTTTGGCAGTTGTGAGCTGCTAAACATTGTTGGAGGTGATGCTGGGGCAAATAGGAGAACAGAGGAACCATCGCCAGCGTGGTGGATGGTCATCTCTATATATAAAAGTGCCTGGGATTCAAGCTACGTGATTGGTCCACGTGGCAATGCATTGGCCGTTGGATTCTGCTTGATGTGTACTGCGTCCGCAACTCCCCCTCAGTTCCGGACTCGAGCGCCGCCACCCACCAACTCGAGGCGGACGTCGAGCTCGGCGGCCGCGGCCGATGCGGTCAATCGCGTCTGGCCCGAGCCCGAGCTCCGCCCCTAACCTGCCGAAGAACCTCGCCGCCCCTTGCTCTCTCCGCCACCGGTCTTCCGCATCAATACCGAGCTCCAGAGCGCTACCACCCACCAACTCGAGCGCCGCCACCCACCAACTTGAGGCGGAGGTCGAGCTCAGCAGCCGGGGCGGATGCTGTGAATCCCGTGCGGCCCGAGCCCGAGCTCTGCCCCTAACCTGCCGAAGAGCCTCGCCGCCCCTTGCTCTCTCCAACACCGATCTTCCGCGTCAATTCCGGACTCCAGTGCCGCCACCCATCGCACACAGAGCAAGAAGGTCGAGGAAGAACTCCATGACAGTGTCGGCGACCTCCTCGAGACGGTTGGCATCGATGTGGGCGAGGCGGAAGCCGAGGTCGGCGGCCACGGCAGATGCGGTCAATGCCGTCCAGTCCGAGCCCAAACTCCGCCCCTAACACGCCAAAGAGCCTCGCCGGTCCTCCCTTCCTCCACGACCGGTCTTCGGGGCGCAGTGCACATCACCCCTCCGGGCGCCGTCGCCTCTCTTCCTTCCGTGGCCACCTTCCCGTCCTAATAGTTGACGCATCGAGGCTGACGGCAAGTGGTCCGAAGAAGGGAGGCTACCAGCGATCAATCAGGGCAGCATCGCATCTCATCTCATCGAGCTCAATCGTAGGTAACATTCTTGCCCCTGATCTCTGAGTTGAATCCTTCGTTAGTCCACAAGAGATTTAGTTAACAGAAAACTGTTGTGCTGAAACACTTTCTAATGGGCCACAAACAGGCTGATATGAGACAGCCCAGACCATACCTCATACTGCAAAGCTCCGGTCAAAGTGTACTATTGTTAGTCAAAGAATACCAGAGTATTCCAATATAAGTCAGAAGACTACGGCCCTGTTTGTTTGGGCTTTTTTTGGCTTCTGCGCTTTGGCTTCGAAGCCAGAAAAGCACCTATTTAGGTGCTTTTGGCTTTTGGCTTCGAAAAGCCTGAAACAACTTTAAAAGTTATTTCAGGCTTTTTGAAGCCAAAAGCCAAAAGCAGGTAAATAGGTGCTTTTCTGGCTTCGAAGCCAAAGTCCAGAAGCCAGAAAAAGCCCAAACAAACAGGGCCGTACAGCCTTAGCGTGTCACTTCCTTCATTTAACAAGCAAAGATTAGGGTTAGGAAACCGCCGTCTCAGCATCGCTTTCGTCACCATCGTCCAATCAACGTCGCTGCAAAAATCCAACTCTATTGGTTCTCATGTAAGTAATTTTTCTTTCCACTTTGTATATACTTTTCTTTAAAATTGGATTTCTACTTCTCTTTTATTTTTGTCTGGTTGTTTTCTGCTCTTTAGTGTCAAAATTGGGATGAGTTTTATCCTACATTAACATTTGCAAGAAAAGATAATAATTTTATAATACCTAACCTTCAGTCAAACTGCATAAATAAAAAAGGTTGCATATCTCAATGGCATTATCTTTGTGCTCTAAACTTTGATCTTTCTCTACACAAAAGTGAACACCATTAATGATTAATGAAATTAGGTAAACCTGATTTGATTATTGATAAATACATATTGGTACCTATCTTCAATATATTTTCTACGTATTCAGATATTATCTTAAAAGCTAAGAAGAGGATTAAATGGTCAATTTTATTTATGAACTTTCATTGGATTATATTAAAAAAAAGAATATAACTATTTGTGTTTGAATTTTAAAACACCTAACCATAAAATATTTAACTAATCAACACTTGACTTTCGTCAGTACTTTTCTTCAACTTTATGTGATCATTGGTTGCATCGTGGATTGGTTTTGGATATGGTTATTATTGTATTTAGTTTGCCAAACTTTTGTTCTACGATCAAAAATATCGAACTATACTTTCCTCTAAAACATAATTATAGGTTTGTCAAACTGATAAGGTGTCAAGAAAAAACAAAAAATAATATGAGCACATGGAATCGTGATAATCCACTTGATAGCTTTGGTGCAATTTAATCTCTGTTCAGTTAGACGAAAATTTTGGTATCATACACTGTTTACTATTTAATTTCAATCCACTTCCTATTCTGTGAAAGGATATAGTTTTAGTTCATTGCATCAAGCTGACACTATAGGTATTATCCTTAGTCTGCATTTGGACCAGCCTGCGTTGTTGGTTATATTTATAGATTTGCTTCTCACCAGCTAATAGTGAATAATATCAAACTGAAACGCACCACCTTGCTTAGTGTAATCAATCAAATCGAAATTCTGATTTAAATTCCTTTTCAGTTACTCACTTAAATTTCTTTTGAGTCAACATAATATTAGTTATGGTGTCACGCTATCACGCAAGGTTTTCAGTAGTGTGATATATTTCATAGCATATTGCATTGTTGTATTTATTAAAGTTCTGTTGTTTGTTGTTTTTGAGAGATAGATAATTAGACAAATTAAAGCAACTAAATAGACACACATAGGTGCAAAATAACTAATACTTTTTAGTTCAAATAAAGTTTTTGACCGAAGGAAATATACTGTTCTTCTGAATATTTTTATTCCCAAACAAATTTTAAAGCTAGAGCCACTTTTTGAAGTGCAGCAGCTAGCCCATTCATAGTACTTTGCAGTAGCTGAAGTGAATCCGTCCACAGCAGACGTACGGAGCTAAGAAAAATAAGGTATGAGCTTGAACTGTAAACTATGAACTGTGCAGCACTATTGTCACTTTAATTAACTCTTATACTCTACATTGTCAGTAGATATTCTGAAAAGAGGAGAAAAAATACTTAACCTGAGGTACTTTTGGCCAAGGTAAAACCATCTATTCATTTTATTTTTAAAGTAGAAATTTTCATCATCGACCATCATTAATGATTAGTAATTTAATATAAGATATACTATTTCGTAGTAGTGAAGGGTGGAGGAGTTAAATTGATTTGTAATTTTGTGACTTATCTCATCTGCAACACTATTGCTACTTTGATTAATGCTTATACTCTGCACTATTTATAGGTATTTTAAGAAAAAAAATTATATCGTCATCTCTACTTCTGGCCAAGGTAACCATCACGCTTTCATTTTATTTAAAAGCATTATTATATAATGTCAAATAACCGTATATATATTATAAGGAAACTACTATTACAAAAATAAAATATATGTAGTCTATATATGCACCTAATCCATCTTTCCATCTCCCGGTTATTTTACCGAACATAATAGCTGCCATAAAATGCAACTAATGTGCTTCACTACTATTATTTTTGTGTTCTGTACGTTCACATTTATTTTTGAATATTTAAACCAACTAACAACTACCATCTTTATGATGTAGATATAAAAAGTATCACTAGGTCAATACGTATCATTATTAGTTACAATGGCAACGGGGCAGCTACGGCGCAATACCGACATGTATTTAACAAGTCAACAAAATGATGGAAACATGAATACCGAACATGATCGTAAAAGAAAGAGTATGTTTTGTTTATAATAATTTTAGTAATAAATAAATTATCTCACTTTTAGTACTTACACTTATAATGTTATTAGGACAAATACGTCATCCAACGACGTGTCAAGAGCACCAAGAAATAGAACAGAGTAAACGTAGACGCTTAATGACGCAACAAAGTTTGTTAGCACAATCACATCCAGGTCAATATACTTTTTACTTTGTTTAATAAAATATATACAAAATATACGCTTAGACTTCTAATTTTTTTATTGGTAATTTCACAGGCCTATATAATGATCTCGCTTTAAGTCCTTATGCACTACGTTTTACACATGACCATATTGAATACTTAAAAGGTATTTTGTAAAGTATTTTAATATTTTTCCAAATTATGTTTACATAATTATAACATGTACTAACATATCATCTATTTGTTTATTTTCTTTAAAAAACTACGGCACACAGTATCCTATAAAGGCAGATCATATTATGGCAAACCAAGTTATGAATGTACACATTGCGGTGCGATCTTTTGGTATCAAGAAAGAGTGAAATCACTATCTGCCAGTACAAAAAGTCGTATTATATATAATTCATGTTGTAAAGGCGGAAAAGTATCAATACCTCCTTTCAAAGAGCCACCTGCATTTCTAAAGCAATTATTACAGTACAATGGAGATAGCCGATCAAAAAAGTTTATCCAAAAAATAAGACAATATAACTGTCTTTTTGCCTTCACGTCTATGGGTGCTAATATTGATAGATCAATAAATAAAGGAGGTGGACCAAATGTTTTTAAAATAAATGGCCAGGTTCATCATCGTATAGGATCCCTTCTTCCTAATAAAGGCAATGACCCAAAATTCATCGAGTTATATATATATGACACAGATAATGAAATTCAAAATAGAATTCGCGCGTTAGACCCTGACGAGAAAAAAGAAGGCGACCTCGATCTCGATATAATTTCTGGCCTAATGAACATGTTAGATGAATATAATCCTTTAGTAAAGAAATTTAGAATGGCTAGAGACATGCTAAAAGAATATGGCGATGAAGAAATAGCTATACGTATTATTGGAGCTAGAGACGGTGATCCTATACAATATGAATTACCATCTGTTGATGAGCTTGCTATGATAGTTGTCGGAGATTTTTCAATGGAAAGTTTTAGACGTGACATAATAATTCGACGTAAAAATGAAGGTCTAAAACAAATATCTTCCTTACGTCCTGCATTTATGGCACTCCAATATCCTCTCCTATTTCCATATGGAGAACGAGGATACCAACTTGGAATTACATATAAAGAAACGAAAAATAACAAATCCAAGACTCGAACACGAGTAACAATGCAAGACTATTACAGATACCAGTTCCACTACAGAAAAAAGCAGCCTAATCCGTATCTTTGTTATGGAAAGCTATCGTCACAAGCTCAAGTTGATGCTCGCGCATGTATAGATGAATGTAGACTTAATTTCTTTGTAGACCTCCAAGATAAATTAAGAGTAGAATATTTACAAGGTATCGCAGATGCAGTAGGTAGTGGATGTATAAATGGAGAAACTATAGGTAAAAGAACAATTCTACCTGCAAGCCACACTGGTAGTCGCCGCTACATGATTCAAAATTATCATGATGCGGTAGCTATTACTCGCGAGTATGGAGCACCCAGTTTATTTATAACATTCACATGTAACCCCAAATGGCCAGAAATTATAGAAGCTCTTGAGCCTGGACAAAATCCTAATAATAGACCTGACATAATTGTTAGAGTATATAAGATGAAACTAGAAGAGATAATTGACGATATTAAAAAAGGCGTATTTTTTGGTCCCATCGATGCGTTGTTGTATTCAGTTGAATTTCAAAAGAGAGGTTACCACACACACATATTCTCACGTGGCTATCTAACACTGAACAAATTTTCACTCCACAGACCATAGATAAATTTATTAGTGCGGAAATTCCAGATGCATCTAAAGATCCACTAGAATATGCATTGGTTGCAGAACATATGATTCATGGACCTTGTGGCGATTTAAATCCGAATGCACCATGTATGAAAAATGGCAAATGCTCAAAGCATTATCCAAAAAAGTTCAATGAAGAAACAACGATCGATGAAAATGGATTTTTCATATACAAAAGGTCTAATGATAACTGCTGCATTTATAAAAATAATATTCGAATTAATAATAGTTGGATTGTACCATACAATATAGCTCTTCTAAAGAAATATCAAGCTCATATCAACGTCGAATGGGTTAATAAAATGATCGTTGTTAAGTATCTATTTAAATATATCACCAAGGGTCCTGACACAGCAAAAATTATCTTTGAAAGGCTTAAAAAGATGAAGATGTACCGTTTGATAAAAGCACAAACTCTATAGATGAAATAAAGGAGTATTTACAATGCCGTTACATATGTGAACAAGATGCAATTTGGCGTGTCCTCGAATATGATATACACAGTCATTTACCTTCTGTTGAACGTTTACCTGTCCACATGCCTCAAATGAACAACATAACTTTTCGTGTTGATGTTGATTTATCAAAAGTTCTAGCAAATCCTTTTCTTCAAAAGACCATGCTAACAGAATGGTTTACGGCAAATCAACACTTTCCGGAAGCACGATCCCTTACATATTGTGAATTCCCTAAGCAATGGTGTTGGGATCAGAAAAATCGAATATGGAGAAAAAGAACACACGGAAAAAAAATAGGGCGACTTTATTTTGTTCACCCTTCAGAAGGAGACCGTTTTTACCTTAGAATGTTACTAATGATTGTTAAAGGTGCTACAAGCTATGAAGATTTGAGATCCTATAATGGCGTCACATACAACTCTTTTAAAGAAGCTTGTGCTGCGCGTGGCCTATTAGGCGATGACAACGAATGGTATCGTGCTTTTAAAGAAGCAGCTACATGGGCAACACCAGCGCACCTACGGAATTTATTTGTCACGATGATTCTATTTTGCGGTATAGAAGATGACTACTCCTTTTTCGAAAAAAATTGGAATCTTATGGTGGATGACTATAAATATAACCTTCAAAAATTATTTCCTAGTGCAGAACATGATGTAAAATTAGATGAATTAAGAGATATGCTTCTTGATGAACTACAGATATTGTTTTCTAAGAGTGGCGCTACTATAAACTATTATAATATACCTCAAAAAGCAAGCGGAAAAAATAATAATACATGTAACAGATTAATTGATGAGGAAATGTCATATAATATCGGCAACCTCGCTGAAAAAGCAAATATATTACTTGAAAACCTGAACAACGAACAAAAAAAAGCATTTGACACTATTGTTAATTGTGTGCTATCTGATTCACCCGGGTTTTATTTCGTTTCTGGATATGGTGGTACTGGAAAAACATTTCTATGGAATGCAATTGTTTCTTACTTAAGAGCTTGCAAGAAAATCGTGCTTACTGTTGCTTCTTCTGGAGTTGCATCATTATTATTGCCTGGGGGAAGGACAGCTCATTCACGTTTTAAGATCCCGGTAGACATTGATGAAACTAGCTTATGTGATATTAAAGAGGGACACACTTAGCTGATTTAATAAAAGTTACATCATTAATTATTTGGGATGAGGCTCTCATGACAAATAGGACGTGTTTCGAAGCGCTTGATAGAACTTTAAGAGATGTTCTTGCTGTTAACAACCCAAATGCACATTTACTACCATTTGGAGGAAAAGTGGTCGTGCTTGGTGGCGATCTACGACAAATATTGCCGGTAATAAATGGAGGGACACGACACGAAATAACAAATGCAACAGTAGTAAAATCACCGTTATGGAGGCACGTGCAAGTATTAGAATTAACTACTAACATGCGTTTAAATCAACCTAACATAAACAATGATGAGAAACTTGATATTGCTTCATTTAATCAATGGATTCTAGATTTAGGAAACGGTAAATTACCTGCTACGAAAAAGGATGGTGAAGCTGAAGCGACATGGATCAACATACCTAACGAGTTTCTTATCCACACAAATGGACCAAAAATACCAGCTATTGTGCATACTATATACCCAGATTTTATTAAAAATTATAAACATGCAAATTATATACGTGAGCGAGCGATTCTTACAACAACTAATGATATTGTTGATAATATTAACTCATATATCTTATCATTAGTACCCAATGAGCCAAAAGAGTATTTGAGCTGTGATTCAATCTGCAAATCATCTGACACATCAGAAAATGCTAATACACTATATCCCGTCGAGTTCTTAAATACATTAAATGCAAATAATTTTCCACAACATAAATTGGTTCTTAAAAAGGCGTTCCTATTATGCTTTTGAGGAATTTGAACCAAAGCAATGGTCTATGCAATGGGACACGACTTATTATTACTAATCTTGGAGAATCAATAATTGAGGCAGTTATCATAACTGGATCTAATATAGGAGAAAATGTATACATACCCAGAATTACGTTAACAACTAAAGATTACAAATGGCCATTTGTGCTCCAACGTCGACAATATCCTATTAAAGTTTGCTACGCAATGACCATTAACAAAAGCCAAGGCCAAACTCTAAAGTCAGTTGGTCTTTATCTTAAAAAGCCAGTTTTTACTCATGGCCAGTTATACGTTGCTGTTTCAAGAGTGACATCAAAAGTGGTCTTAAAATACTTATTGAAAATGAAGATGGAACCTGTGGATCAAAAACAAAAAACATTGTGTACCATGAAATTTTAAAAGCAATGTGACAATTACTTTTTTACAATGTAATTATATGTATACATGTTACTATTCTTTGTAGATGTCGCTTCAGCTACTCTCAGAACTAACTATTGGATTCAAGTTTGTGACAATTTGTGTGCGGATATCAAGAATGTGGGACTTTCGTGGTACCACCGATGAGGGGCCTATCAAGCACACTGATCTCATTTTGATCGATGAAAAGGTATTCAAGAACACATACACATAAATTATACTTTGCTTTGTTACTTAAAAACGCTTCTCTACTTTGTTCCTAACCTGGTATGTGGTGGTAAAGTTGGGAATTTTTAGCTTGGTACTCTTCTTCACTTACAAACTGTTGCAACATGGTAAATTAAACATTAATATGATTCATGAAAGGTTTTATTTCCTTAGAAAGTATTACTTATTTGGAGAGAGTGATGGTGTTACTCCAAGATTAATTGGTATTACTACATGTTCGTATAGCAGCTTATAAAAAGTGCATGTCAACACCTTAGACTTAGCAGAAACATTATGTTGCTTGCCTATCTAAAAAATTTAAACGAACAGATAGGTGATTGGAATAAATTATTCTTGAAATCAGGACTCATATGTAGTGCTAAAGTGTTATTCAAGTTGAATGCATGCCTGTATTTTGTCAACTGAACTAGAAACCTATAGCTCCTTCTTACTCTGATTTTTAGTGAACCATCTATGGACTCTAATGCACAGGAACTTAATAGAGGTATCAATTTTTAGCAACACTAATTTGATTGTAGAATACACTTTTTTTCTTTTTTTCTTCAAGTCTACATCTATATGGAAATACATGTGTAGTTTTTACTACAACAATCTAAATAAAACTATTTACATTGACAACAGGGCAACCATATGTATGCTGAAATTGGGAAAAATGATGTTGATGCTAAGAAGCCACTTCTTGAAGAGGGGAAAGTTTACATCATCAAAAAATTTGGTGTTTGCAAAGCTAGAACAGATTACAAAGTAGTTGAAAATCCTTTTATGATCAGATTTACCCACCACACCATTATTGAAGAAAGAACAACTGTACCAGCTAACTTCCCGCTATACACCTTCAGCTTAATGCCTTTTGAAGCACTGTCGTCTTATGTAGATAACAAATCACGTTTTCTTGGTAAGTATGAAACTTATAGCATACTTTATACTTTATTGATTAAAGTTATATGGCATTAACAATATTTCCTGCTCCATAGATGTGATCGGTGCTATAGTGGCGGTTTCAGATGCTGAATGGGTACAATTTCCAGGAAGAAATACACCCTCACTTAAGAGAATTATCATGCTAAAAGATATTAGGTTGGTACTATAACAACAAAACCTCAATTACATGTACACTCCTTTCTAAAAAAAACATACAAATAATGGTAACTAATCAATTGTTGTATACAGTGAGAATCGACTAAAAATAACTCTATGGGGCCATCGGGCAGAGCAATTTGATGGTGACAAGGTACATGAGATTGGACAAAACCAGCCAGTAATTGCTATCTTCGTTGGTTGTCTTATGAAAACTATGGCGGTATATCTCTACACAACTCATGTACGAAATGCTATACTCTTTGTGTTTTTATGTGCTATTAATCTTAATCATATTTTCTAGGTGAAGACACACTTAGCGGCAATTCAGCCTGTCGTTGGTATATAAACGAGAATATTCTGGATATTCACAACTTTTATCAGAGGTACATTTTTGTAAAGACATCATCTAAAATAACTATTTTTTATCATCTACTACAAATATTGCTAATAATATTAATAAAATTTGTCAAGATTGGAGGAAGATTTTGAAAAAGTGAAAAAGATTCCTCTTAGTGCTCGCGAACAGCGACGTTCTATATTGGTGGATAAACTCCAAGAAAAAGAACTCATAGAGTTAAAGGGCCTTGATCCTTACATTCATAAGGTTAGTGTTTATCTAAACTCTAAATTTTTGCTAAATCAAGTATTTGCTACAACAAGTAGTACAAAACTTTCAATTTTACCATATAATCAAACACTTTCAGAAGCTATAAATATTCTATTGCCTCTGATTCCAGCAAAGACAAAAGACACACAAAATCAAGGAGATCAAAGAAACATTCAATCTTTGTGCTGTCAAAAGCACTCCCTCAAGCACCTATTTATTTTGATTATGATAGCTTAATGGTCATACCCTAGATAGCCACATAAATCTCATATTTCTGCTTATTCTGCATAGCTGGATTTTCAATGCCATTATAATCATTTAGATGTTTTGTTACAATACTTTGTTGAAATAAAGCACTTATACAAAAAGATAATCAAAATGTTTCCAATCTAATATATTGACATTTATGAATCTACATATTTGGTCACCATCTTTTTCAGAAGTTGACATTACCTATACCATTTAGAAATTGGCATGACCTATATTTTATCTAGATTACTCTTTTTTGATTATTTACTGGATAAAAAATTTCAGAACCTAACTAAATACTTGGGCCATTTAACACGGTTGTTACATCCAGTGATATATCTACATGGCATATTGTAGAAGTAACATATGTTATCTATTTTTTAATCCAGGATGATATTTACCTTACCACCATAACAGTAACAAGGCTTAGTCCAAACCAACAATGGTGGTTTGCGCAATGCAAAGGATGTGGGAAAGGAGCAAGACGTCAAAACGACACATACAAATGCAAACAAGACTGCCAGACTACAGACATTAAATTCAAGTACTAACTCTTAAACTAAATCTACATATGATTCATTTCAACATTTTTAATATGAACTTTGTTACTCAAATTCCATTAAAATACAGGTACAAATTATGCATAATGGGAACTGATGGAACAGCTGAACTGGAGTTTATTTTATTTGGTGAAATTGCACAGGAAATCATTAAAAAACCATTTCACCAATTGCAAGCAAAAATGCATGCTAATTATGTGCCTGTTGAAATAAAAGATATCATATCACAAAAATACTCTTTTGCTGTCAGTATCTCAACCAACAGCTACTACAACAAAGATCCATCATTTGAAGTCAAGAAAGTTATCCTTCAATTTGGAAAATCCACTACGCCAACATGTTTAAATACTATTGGATCAAGCAGTACGGCAAGCACAAAAGCCCACATCTTACCCCTTACTCCAATCAAATCATTATCTACAGAGCAACGACGCCCAAGTAACCAAGAAAAGGCAAGATATTGTTTGTACATTTACATTTTACTTTAATTGTAGAACTTGATCTAACATCACTATAATGCAGGACCCAAATATTGATAGCCAAGTAAGAGAAGCTAAGGGATCTTATCAGCACAACACAGCTCAGAAAAGATTGTTAGACCTTCCTCAAGAAACTGAAGACAGAAAGAACATCTCCCATAGTGAAGATGAAAGAGATGATACTGCTCCAATAGCTGACACTTTATCTCCACTTCAAGATAATAGGTTTGTCATTAAATTTTATACAAACATGGAATATCAAACAATCATGCTATTGACAAGTATACTAAATAATTTATTCAATTCAAATAGCAGAACCTCAGAAGATATCGTTACCAATGCTCAACCCTCCACGGGGAAAAATCCTCAACTCAAAAAGGCTAAACACCACACAAATTAAGGTAAACATATTATCTCTTATGATCCTTCATTGCAAAATTAATAGCTTACATATAATTTACATTTTCTGTTTGCATCCTCTCAAACATCCTAAGTGCTTCTACTCCTTGACCATGAAGCACATAGCCACATATCATAGCATTCCATAACACAAAATTCCGTTTCTATGCCTTCTCAAACATTAGCAGCGAGTCTGGCATGTCTCCACACTTTACATACATGTCTATAATTACTGGATATATATTATCTAACTATGGATCTATTTCCCAGTCTCAATGGTAGCTGCATTAGCACAAGTATCAAGAACAGTAGCATATGTGAAATGTTCAAGCTTTAGTCCCATATCTAACATCTGTGAGAAGAATTACCTCCCAATTCTGTCATGAAGTATATAACCACTATTAATTTCTGTAATGACAATGAAAAAAACAGAAATACTAATTTTAAGTAGCAGTTAATTATTTCACTGAGCATTTATAATACGTGCTCAATGTTTTAATGAACAATTCACATTCTTATGGTTCGGTTCAGAACGCATCAAGCACCCCTAAATCACTAATATATCAGATAAATGTGCTTATAGCGTAATTATAAATGGTCACTATATAGTTTATAACGTTGTCTTTTCCATATCGGTAAATCCTGGGTTCCTTCACCCAAGCCTCAGCTGTTCTCATGTTTATAAATTTATTTACTAGCTGCATTCATGTAAGTACATAAATTATGACCCCTGTTTCACATAATTGCACACTTGCATGTGCTGTGCTTTGTTACCTCCATAACAGTTTCAGAACTTGCACATGTTTGTAGACATGCCATGGTTCCAGTGCCCTATGATTTGGCTCAATTAGGGTTGTTGTAAGTGATTTAGCTCAATAGCTACCATATATCTGATCTACTCCTGGCCAGAACCCCTATCTCCTTGACAAGAACATGATATTACTCTTGATCTTCGTCTCCTTAGGTTTTTTCTTCATGCATATATGTATCTCCACTTGCTCTACTGCAGGAACAGATAGTAACTTAAATCTTAGCCCATTTTCGTGGTGGTTAAAAACTGAGAAAGATTTGAGGAATGATGCCAACTTGATAAGAACAGTATTCATGTATATATATATGTAGCTATCGTAATTTTAGATGGGGTTTTTACCTTATCTCAACATTGGAGAGAAATAAGCTTAGCCCCTAAACTGGCTGGTTTTGTCTTCGAGTTGGACCCCCTTTCCTTCTATGGTTCTTCCCTTGCTGGCTCACTTGCTATGCAGTGGTAACTTAGCTCTAATTTTACCAACTTGGCTCAAGTGGTTTGTTGTTTCCTAATGCTTACTCCAATTAGTTGTGACATAAAGCTTGCTGTACTGTTTTCTGTAACAACTGATACGAGCAGAATTGCACTTCATTTTGGTCCCTATTATTTCTATATATGGCTGCACTAGCTTGGCTTGATAGAGAGCTGATGCTATCATTCTTTGATTCTTAGCTTGCTATTTAATCATGCTTGCATTTGAAAAGAGTTTGTATTTGTTACTACTTTTTATGTACATTAGCTCGCCCAAGTTAATGGTACAATTTTTTCACACACAAATTGTAGTCGTCATTACTCAAATTACACATGTACAATTTTTTTTTCTTCCAGAGCTGGTATAAATGTTACCTAATAGATTAAGGAAAGTGAAGCAAACACGTGCTTTCTAACTAAATGCTCACTGAGAAAACTATTTAAATTTAGTCTCTTCGTGATTCATGATTTTTTTGACACACAAAGTGTAGCCATGATTAGTGAACTTGCACATATACAATTTTTTTTTCCAAACCTGGTATAAATATTGCCTAATTGATTAAGAAGGATGAAGAAAACGCTAAACATACCCTAGATCTTTTATCTTCAATCTGACTCAACTTTGGCTGTTGTAATTACCTTCTGACTTCTAAAGCTTATTTCTCCTCATATGCACATCTCTTGAGTTCCTATAAACGCAAAAATTATAACATCTTTTTGGATATCTAAATTTGTTTGTTAGTAGAATCAACTATGTATGACATTACAGGAAGGCTGTAGACATCTTACATGCATGTATTTGATTCTTTCTTTAGTGTTCATCATATTCTATTCGTGTTTCTGGATTGAAAAACCATAGTACTCAGGAGTCAGGAATCATCAATTTAACTTTAACATTTTAGTTCTATCATTATAGCATAAATATTCCTTAATTGTATGAAAAATTTCATGTATGTCGTGTATAGCAAAATGAACATGTATAGATTGTTAGGATCCTAACCTCCTAACCATTCCTAGCTGATGTGAAGATTCATACGTATGCATATACTCCTATATGAGAAGGAGCCGGCAACCTATTGGTGGTGCAACACCAAAATATCCTAGCTATCCATCGAACTCTCATCTAGGTTTTTGTTTCTTCATGGTATCAGAGCCTTCAAGCATCTCCGACGAGATGTCGCTCACGCCTTCCGCAAGCACTGCTGTCGCCGGCAGAGGCGGCCCTTCCTGTTCAGCGCTTCCACGGTTCGGCTGAATGGCATGAACTATCTTCTATGGAGAGCACAAGTCATGACTGCCCTTCAGGGTCATGAACTGCTTTACGTCGACGGCACGATGGCTGCACGTTGCATGACGGTGGCTCAGACCGTCGGTACTGAGACGTTGCAAGTCCCCAACTCAGCGTACCGCACTTAGGTGCGCCAGGATTAACAGATCCTCAGCGTTCTTCTTGGGTCACTGAGCAAAGAGGTGCTCGCTCAAGTTATCTTGCTCACCACGTCCCGGGATTAAAGCCGAAGAACGGGACAGGAGGTTGATCACTTCTACATGGCCCTCTCCTTCGCCGTCAATAGCGGGCTAGACGCCGAGGAGGCCCTCTCCCTCGCCGTCCACCGCGGAGGGCGAAAGGCCGAGGAGGAGATACCACGCTCACCTACTACAGCAGCTACTCGCCTCCGTCGACAGGCGACGTGAGGACGCCGAACTGTATGAATGGCAGTACCCCCCGCCCCCCCCCCGATTCTGTCAGCGAGAGGAAGAAAAAAGGATCTTTTTTATAAATATTATTTTTAAAATAAAGAATTCGAGATCTATACGTCTGATTTTAGAAATTACAAAGTATCACCCTGTCGTCCGACGGTTGGACGACAGGGGCCTTATTGTTCAACCGTCGGACGACAAGCCGCTGTCGTCCCACGGGACTCCGATAGCCCACCGAAAGCGCACGGAAAAGCGTAACAAGACGCCTGTCGTCCGAAGCCGTTGGACGACAGGGGCTTGTCGTCCGACGGTTGAATGATAAGCCCCCTTGTCGTCCGACGGTTGAATGATAAGCCCCACAGGCGTCCTTTCGGTCCACCGTGGGATGACAGAGGCTTGTCGTCCGACGGTTTGGACGATAAGCCCCCTGTCGTCCAATGGTCGGACGACAGGGTGATACTTTTGTAATTTTTGAAACCGGACATATAGATCTCGAATTCTTTGTTTTAAGAATAATATTTATAAAAAAGTTCAAGAAAAAAGACCCCAAGTGCCCCTTCTTCATCTTTTCTCTTCAAGATGAACGCATCAGCAAAGAAAGAGCGAGTGTCATGGTGGCAGAAGAAGTACGCCCGCTTCCCTCCGGAGCGAGCGGGCTGCACAATGCTTTGCGCATGGCACGCCTGGTGACCGGACCAGACGGACTACATCTGGAGCAGGCAGGGGATGGTGGACAGCCGGGTGCGCTCTCCTTCCATATCGACATCACATACATGGGGAGGCGGCGGCAAAACGAGGGTGTCTTCGAGGAGGGCTCCTCTGTGCCGTTCAGGGAGGTCGCTGTTATCAAGAGGTTGCCCCGCGGTGACGGGATTTCTATTATGTCCTATGTAGATGGACTTGGTGTAAGCTTCGTGACATTCTCTTTGTGTTGCACTGCCCATCCATCACCTGGCTCTGAGCTTCACCGAGCGATGGTTCTATGTCTCTCCCCAATTTTGCGGAGGAGCCACTATACGCCAGGGCTGGTCTTGATTTTATAGACATTACCGTCCCTGTGGAGGATGTGATCAAGAAGCTTTACCAGATGTATGAGCAAGAGGAGCAATAAAAAAAGATCATGGTTGAGAAACAAAATCATCAGGAGAGAGAGAGAGAGACGCTGATGCGGCAGCAAAAGGAGCTAATGCTCCAGAGGGAGGAGCAAGAGAGGAAGAAGTTGGAAGGCCTGCAGAGAGGAGCCGAGAGCAAGAACTATAAGAATCTGCGTAAGGAAATGGAGGCAGTTCGTCGGATGAAAGAGGGAGAAAGAACCGAGGAAGAGCAAGGGCATCATGAAGAATATGATGATGCTTGCTTTTGCACCCAATATTTCTACTTCTGGAAGAATCCGATTAAGAGGAGCTGCATGTGCCAAAGTGAGGTGAGGGCGTGAGGCACAAGGAATTGTTTTGAGGCTATGAAGCCCATAGTACAAATGTAAGTGTGCAACTCTTACTCCTACCACGTGATATAACCATAATTTTTGCACACTTGTGCTGTCAAGTAAATCATGTGAACTTATCTGGATTACACCAAATCCTATTGTCTCTGAAATTGCAGTCTATTAGCCCTTAATCTAGTAATGTGCATGATGACCTGCATTATCCTCCATAAGACAACATTACGAAAATATCACATGCTGTTTTACAGATCGGGTAGTAAAACCATCTGGGTTACACACCAAAATCACGGTAGCTCTGAAATTTATTGCTTTTCTGCATTTTGAAATGTTAGTTTCTTATGCTGCAGATTGTGATATGTGGCATGTCCTAACAGTTTCTTGGGAAGAAAAGTTTCAGTTTAGGATCGTTAACAAGGAAATATAATAAGTTATACTCCGAATTTCAACGCGTTAAAGATGTGATTCACTTGTGTTTGATGCTGTTGGCAGTTCGTAATCTGCTGAATCTTGGTGGAAGTGCAGGCGAGGTAAATAGGGGAACAGAGGAACCATTGCTGTCATGATGGATGGTCATAAAGGTGCAACCTTTTGTGTTATTGTGGTCTGGTTATCACTGATGAGCGTGTTTATTTTGTGCTATGGCGATGAAATTATGTCTTATGTTACACTAATATTTTTTGTTTCTGCCTAATATATTTACCCCAGCCAAAGCTGGTTTTCAACAACAAAAAGAATTCCATTCCCATACACAAATTGGAATATGTATAAGATATTCTTGGTACCTTGCCTCGTTTCAAAAATTCTTGGTACCTTGTCTGCTTAATGTGTATCCCCTTTTAGTAATACTTTCATGCACCAAAGTGGTAAATTATCCGTTTGTTGATTCATACTTCTGCATACTCAATAACTACTTCACCGATCGTTAATCTCACCATCTTGTCATGCACTTCTGCTATTCTAAGACAAAACTTATATTGTTCCACTTTTTAAGAACCCTGCTTTCTAACTCAAACTAATTTTGGAACTTTGTGAGCTAATTTTACAGTGGTTGCTGTTATTTCAGGGTGTTACAACTTGCAGCTATATTTTCTGTTTTTTCATTCACCATCACCACTTTGCTTACTGTATTTTTTCTTTCGATTCCCCAGAAAGTAATCAACATGACAACATCTGGGATTTGTCATCCTTGAAATTCTGAGATATTTGTGAAGTCAGCTGTTACTTTTGATCCAGCTCTCTGTTATCCTGCATCATGAGATGGGAAGCTTGCACCGGACTGACTGAGTGCTGAAGGATTTCTCAATCTGGTCACCGTTTAGAGGTTCCCTAGAGGTTTTACATTTCCATGCTGGTCTATGATTCTTACTACCCTGAAACTAGCCGTAAATATAGATGTGAAGTCAAGCTGACATTGTGTGGCAGCTGAATAGCTCAATACCTCTTCACTGCAAATGATATGGATCTTTTATTTGTGTAAAAACTATTATGTGCTGGCCTTGTGTTTCTGTTTTACTTGTGAACTATATGTGCCAGAGAAAAAGGGGAAAACGAGAAAGGATCAATGTAGTGAGATCCAGAGTATGAGATCAATGTAGCGAGTTTGAGTGGTTCAGATACTTCTAAGTGCCATATTTGTGGTCCACTTATTTGTCTTAGCCACTGTGCATGAAGCATAAAGCTTACTGTTCGCACCTCACTTGGCCTTCCCAAACGCCGCCTCGAGCCTCCTGCAGTCGACGATGTACGCGAACCCATACGCCATGTTCATGAGCGTCGCCTCGTGCAGGTCCCGGCTCGCCGTGGCCGTGGCGTCGGCCGAGAAGAACACTCGGAATCCCCTAACGAACGCGTCCCGCGCGGTGGTCTCGCAGCACAGGTTGGTCATCACGCCCGTCACGATCACCTCCTCGACGCCCATTCCCCGCAGCGCCTCCTCGAGCCCCGTGCCGGCGAAGGCGCTGTACGTGCTCTTCTCCACGACGAGGTCCCCCGCGACGCGGCCGGCTCTGGGGAGCAGCTGGGCGGCTGGCGTCCCGGCGGCGATGCGGTCGCCAGCCCACCACTCGGCGAGCGGCCGGCTTGGGGGCACGGGGTCGACGTGGCGGGTGTAGACGATCGGGATGCCGGCGTTGCGGCAGAGCGCCACGGTGGCGGCGATAGCCGGCATGGCGGGCGCGGCCAGCGACGCGAAGTGGCCCTGCACGTCGATGACGAGGAGCGCCGCGTCGCGGGGGTTGGGATCGCGGCGGCGCGTCTCGTACTTGGTGTACGTGGAGTAGGAGGCGGGAGGCGGCATGGTGAACGTACGTACTGGGATGGGTGGGATGCTGCTTGCGCTGCGCCGGCGCGGGAGGGGGTGATGGACGAGGAAGGGATCGCAGTGGATGGAGAGTGTGAGAGGCTTCCAGACGCGCAAGAGTGAAAACTCGAGACACGTACGTTATCCAGGTCGCAGACGGCAGATCCTTCCCATTGGATCCTCGAGGAGATGCACACACTAGACACCTGGGGGCAGCGGATGACACGGTCTTCAATTATTGATCATTTCCATGTACCTGCAGGAATGCAAGGCTGCACCGTGGGCGCGAACGAACGGTTTGTCTCCAGTTTCCACGACGTCGATTTGTGTCACGGTCTCACTTCTCCCACCTGCGACGGTCTCTCGGCTCCTTTCCTCCTACGCCCTCGTCATCGTCCTCCGCGTGTGCCCCTAAACATCCCACCGATCCTGTGCGTGCGCGTCCTTACGTTCGTCCCCAAACCAAAACATGGCTTCTTTTCTTTGCAGAGGAACTGAATAAGGGGAATCCTAATTTGAAGCTGCGCTAGCACGTTTTGTCGTATACGTGTCGGAAACCCTCGCTTATACTTTTGGCCACCAGTCGCAACCGCGCGTGTTTCTTCCTGCTTCACGTCCTTCCTCTCCCAATCCGTACCTCCCTTACCGTCGTTTCCGGCGCCACCGCCGGAGCAGGAGAATAAAACAAAAAACTTTCAACTCCATGATTCAGAACTTTTTACTATATTATTTTTATTACTTTCAATCTCTACATAACAACATACACACAGCCAATACAAGAATGAGTTTTAAACAGCATCCAAGATCACAAGAAAATAAAAAGTCACATAAAAAACTAAAAAACTAACAAAATACCTCCTCCAACACTAACAAAAGAACACGAGGCTATAAAGCGGCGCAATCATCAAGTCTAGGTTGCTGCCTACACCCACTAGACGAGAACAAGTGTAGAACCACCCGTCTCAGCCTGTCGCTCCCCGCCTCGAATGATTGTCGATGATCCGCCACCTGCATCGGTGTTAATGTACACAGCAGAGAAGCACATAGGAACACCACCTGATTTGGATGATAAAAAACTTTTTGTCAAAAAACTACATCATTACAATATAGCCAAATGGCAAAACACATAGTCAAGACTCCAGAGAAAATGAGATCTGTGAACTTGGGCTCAAAAGAATTGCGCCATGATTCCACCATATGAGCAATAGACCCAAGTACAGTTAAATTAAAAGCTATTTGTACGACACGCCAATAAAATTTAGCCACTTTATAATGAAAGAAAAGATGTTGGATTATTTCATCATACGTACAAAAACAACAGATGGGACTACCCTTCCAATTTCATTTGATGAGATTATCTTTCGTTAAGACAACACCCCTACCCAAATACCATAAGAAAATCTTGAATTTGAGGGGGACCTTCAGCTTCCAAAAGTGCTTATGGCGAAATTGAACGTTAAAATTCATTAAAAGTTGATATAAGGACTTAACAGAAAATTGTCCACTAGAAGTAAGAACCCATCGAACTTTATCTTGGCTATCCCCAACATCAACCGCGACCATATGATCCATCAGATTATTCCCTTCCACTAGCTTAGCTCCACTAATCGCTTTGCGAAACGACAAATTTAAAGGAATGGACTGGAAACACCGATGCGACCGTCACCTGTTTATTCCGGGCAACATTAAAAAGTCTCAGATATCTATCCTTCAAGAGGGTGGCGCCATTCCATAGATCTACCTAAAAGCTAGTTTGGCAACCACTGGTCACCTAAAAGCGGCAAAGCTAAAAAAAAACTATCTTTTACCGCCATAAAATCAGCCCAAAAATTAGAATCACCCTGCTTAAACTCAGCCTAAGATAGAGTTTTAGACCGAAGATATTTGTTTTGGAGCAAACACTGCCATAGACCATCTTCATTTGAGAGCTTAAATAACCATTTGCAAAGTAGCACCCGATTTTGTTGCTGTAAATTAAAAATATCCAAGCTGCCTTAGTCCTGTTCGACGAGTATTTGTGCATGGCAAGGCTACGTACTAGTGCTAGATTGGTTTCCTACTAGTGCATTGCATGGCAAGGTTGGCAAGGCTTCGTATGATGCATTGTACCAGATTAATCAGCTTCCTAATTACGTACTAGTGCATGCATGCAAGAGGGCTCGTGTGGCCGACGGACTCGTACGCATACCCGCGCATAGCCACAAGCTGGAACAACCTAAGAGATAAACACGACGCGTCGCATTTTTGAACGGACTCAAGCCTTCCCAGCTACACACAAGGATTCTAGAAGCACCAGAGATAACGTCAACAAAAATTCGAACGACATCCAAGTGATGCGTACGGCGGCCGGGCGGATACGATCCGTTGCAACCACAGCCGAGATTCACGTATATGTCCTCATCTAATCAGCCTGCCCACGGCCTATATAAAGGCACAAAAGCTCTTGCTCGGGGGGACAGAGAGATTGCATCTGGCCAGGTACAACACCAATACGCAGGAGACGAACAGAAATCACATCTGGCCAGGAGAGGAGACGTATGCAGGGCCGGCCGAAGCCTCACGCAAGAACACCGGAGGTCGTCTCGTCCTAGCAGCCAAGAACTTCTCCAGCACAAGGGCGTACAAGGAGCAAGAAGAAGGAGAAGCCGGCCACAACATGGAAGCGAAGCTTTCCTTCCCAGATGGTAAAGCTGCCGTCTAGCTCTTCTCCCTCCTCTCTTTCTCCCTCCCTCGCATCCAGCATGCACTAGGCAGAGAGCACGCAACCGCCGCCAGAGATAACGTCGGCGTGATTCGGCTACCGCTGGAGACGACGCCACCGGGCAGGGGAACCTCGTCACCACGCCTACCCCATGCCGGAGCAGACCTCACTCGGGCGCTCGTTCAAGCGGGAGATGGCGGACGCATGTGCATGCCTCGGCCATGTGCGCATATTTTTATTCTACAGGTGCGGGCGTCATCACGCCGTCGGAGCTTGTCTACACCAAGCCCATCGTCTTCGCGCGCCTCGCTCCTGATTGGAGACAACTTGGGTGCGGCCAGAGCTCGCCAACGACGCAGCTCGCTGCTAGCTCCTCCTGTGCTTTACCATGTCGGCGTACCTGTCCTTGGAGTACAGGTCCTCGGCGCACAGGTCACCGGCGAACAGGTTACTGATGAACAGGTCACCGACGTACAGGTCCCTGGCATACAGAGCGTTGGCGTACTCGCTGGTATAGTACCTGCCCGAGGCGACGCGATTCTTACCTCCACCAGGCTGCGGGGCGGCGTTCTTGACTAAACAAACTGCCATAGACTTGGCGTTTGGCCGAGATGAGGCGCACCCACAATCGTGTACAGGTCACCGGCGTGCAGGTCATACTCGCTGGCAAACAAAGCAGCCTCCCCATGCCTTGGTTTCTTCGTCGCCGGCGTACAGGTCACCCCTTTGGCGTAGTACCCGCCGGAGGCGACGCGGCCTCCACGACGCCATCTCTCCACAAGCCCGTGAGGAGGTGCCCTTGCCTAGACAAACTGTCGTAGACTCGGCGTCCAGTCGAGACGAGGCGCCAACCACACCGGCCATGCCGATGTGAGCGTTCATTGGTTTTACACCAACGCCGGTCTTCACCAAAAAAATACTTCCGCGAAGTGTACCCCTTGCATACCCCGAAGAGGCCGTTAGGTCGTCGAGAAGTCCAAGCCAGGCAGGACCTATGCTACCCCAACCCCAGTTACTTCAGCACCGCCAAGACCGATGAGGCGCGACGGCGAGGGCGGGCGTGGCTAGCGCAAAAGCCACGTCTTGAGCGGCGCGTGTACTGACGAGGACACGGGCTCTACCGCCGCCCACACACACACACACACCACCACCACCATCATGCATGGAGAACACAAAGCGAAGACGACGAAGACGACCACATGGCTTAATCGGAGGTATCTCGCGATGCAACCCGCGGGAGTAATTAACTGGGAGCCTTCCGAGGCCCCGGGAACCAGGAGATCGCACATCGCCACAGTCAGGCAGGCCGCGCTAGTAGGCCTCGGAGCTCATTTTATTATCGGGATCTTGTAATTTTGTTTCTCCAACGAGATTAATGAAATACATGTTTCCCTACCACTTCTCTTCGTGTACTACGGTGCACTGGCACGCCCGCATACTTTTCTTTTTCCCCGGCGCATGAGAAAAATACACTTCCCTTTTCCCAAGTAGATTTTTTTCTCGTGTCAAACAAGTCCCTGGAACGATAATAAATGTTTTATTTAGTTAATCTATATTTTTATTTTACATCATCATTATGCCAATAAAACTTAGAGCGATAAAAGTCTAAACGCTTTCGAACAGCAACAGGATCCAAGTGATTTTAACAACCTCAAATCAACTTTCAACTAGACATGGTCGAACTTTCAACTCACACGAGGAGGAGGTTGCGAGCAGCGACGAGGCTGGACCGATAACAGCAACGCGGGCTGCTGGCGATCTTGCCGGTGAAGGCCCGTGGCGATTCATTTTGAGGGCCGCGGCACATGCGCAGGCGCGCGACCGTCGCGGTAGGGGAGAGAAATCCGCTGGCGGAGGAAGGCGAGCAACCCGGGCGGAGGAGGAAGGGCAAGCAGCTGGCCCGCGCTGCGAGTACTCGGTGGGGAATGAGATGAAAGCGACGCAGTCGGTAGAGGAGCAAAGAAAAAGGAGAAATGAGGGATGCAGAGAGAACGGGAAGGAGATGAGATTGATGGGGCCCACGAACACGCTGTCCATGAACATGGAGGAGACGACGACGCTTCGCGTATTAGATACTACTCCTATTTCGACTGGATAATGCATGGGTTGTTTCCTGTGACGGCAAAATCTCACCTAGCAGAATCTAACTACACTTAGCCAGTTAGGCCCTCTTTGGAAGCCCGGTATTGATCTAAATACCATTGTAATTTACAGTCCACGACGAAAAAACGACAGGGCCGAAAATTACTGTTTGGATGCCCGGTATTGGGCCGGCCCATTTCCGTCGGTTTCTCATTTACGCCTGAAAAATGATTCAAGCCTCCAGTGGTCCGTTTTCTAATCCGATAGATATCGGGCTGCTCCTGCTCGTGGCGAGATCAGGTCACCGCCGAGAGGAAGGCGACGCCGCCGCCGCGCGCGAGGAAGGCGACCACCGAGCGCCGCTTCCTCGCTGCCACAACCTCCCAATTCGCAGCACTAGATTGCTCCCGTGCGCTGATCCGACCCCAACCCCTCACCAGCCTACCAATCGATCCCCCTCTCCGCTTCTCTCGCTCGCGTCCGATGCCCTAGCTTTGCTGTCCCCGCCGCTTCCAGAGCTCCCACCGCTCGCCTCCCCCAATCCCGCGCTGCCGTTCCAGAGCTGGCTTGCCGCAGCGTCACATCCCTGCAGCCGGCCCGCCGCAGAAGCACCATCTCCTGCTCCTCTTCTCGCCGCCTCACGACGTAAGTAACGGCCCTTCTCCCGTGCGATCTCTCTGCTTGAGTTTCCGCGTGTAAGGCCTTCTCTCGTATTCGTATCTATGATCCGTGCGGGTGGCATGGAAGCTGCGGTTGTAGCTGTGTAGATTTGTGGGTTGATTCAACTTGTTGTCCATGTTCGTTCTTGGTTGAATACTTGAACATGCCAATTGTCAAGTGTTTTTTCTGTTCTATTGTGGTTTGTTGTGTCGCGTATTGCTTAGGTTGTACGATCCATAAGGAGAAGGTAAGTAATGTTTGGTGATTTGGTGCAAAAGCTATGGGATTGATTGGTATTTTGTTCTGGTTGATGAGTATTTAGCAACTAGTTAGCTGCTGCTGGACCACCGACCTTAGCCATCTGGTATGCTACAGCACTGATATGGACTGTCCTGATACAAGTATACTTCCATCATCTTGCCCTTTTTATGTGTTAATTTTGTTTAATCAATCAAGCCTTTCATGCTCTAAAGAATCTGAGCTGGCATGATGGATAGTTGTCTGCAATGCCTGTATTCATTGTTGCTCCGCCTCCTATGAGAGGATGCTGCTGCTGTGCCTAGTTTCTGTGCTATAGAATGGCGTGTTTGAATTTTCTTACACTGAATCAATAGGTCGTTCCTAATGAAGTAATTGAAATTGATGGTGATGATGATCCTGATGGAATTGTGATTATTGCTGAGAAAGCACCAGTTGAAAAGAATAGTAATAGTATTTTTATAGTATCTTTGTCTTAGAAAAGTATTCTCTCTTATGAACTGGCATTACCATTCTTTCCTTTTACATGCTTTCCCTACCTTCTATATAATCTCAATTCTTGATAGTGACATTGATGTACCATCCCTTTGCTGTAGAAATCATTGCTTTATGTAGAAACTTTGGATTATTTGAATATGGATAATCTTGTTCTTACCGATTCCGAGGAGGAAGAGGAAGAAGAAATGATGCTTTTAGTTTTCCCGGCGTTATACCAAGCTTCTAGGAGAATTAAAACTCCATGCAATATATCGATCCTTACGGGTGCAAAGTACATCGTTGAGCTATTGGAAGGGCACCCGGACAGATGTCGCAATATTTTTAGAATGGAGTCCCACATTTTTCAGGCACTTTGCAACCATCTTAGAACAAAAAATCTTTTGCAAAACATAAGAGGTGTCACTGTCGAGGAGCAATTAGGAATCTTCATATACATGCTTTCCCGGAATGCTAGTTTCCAAACTTTGACCGATCGATTCCAGCATAGCCCAGAGACCATCCACAGGCATATCGGTGCATGCTTTGATACAATTACATCGTTAACATCTGAGCTTATCACACCTCCATCTATGGACACCCATTAGAAAATATCCTCGAGTCTACAGTTTTGGCCTTACTTTCAAGTACATGTCATCTATGGCTGTGAAGTCTAGTAATCTCTATCCTCTCCTATTTTATCTCAATTAGTAACTCTAATTTCCTCATTGCAGAACTACCTAGGGGCAATTGATGGGACTCATGTCCCTGTGACAATATCAAGTAGTGAGGCTGCACCTTACAGGAATAGGAAGGGGACCCTATCACAAAATGTTATGGTTGCATGTGATTTTGATTTGAATTTTGTATATGTCTCCACTGGTTGGGAGGGATCAGCATTAGACGCCGAGGTCTTAAAGTCTGCTATCCAATCAGATTTTCAAGTACCTGATGGGAAGTACTATTTGGTGGATGGAGGCTATGCAAATACACCAAGCTTTCTTGCTCCCTACCGAGAAGTTCGGTACCATCTCAAAGAGCAAGGTCGGAGCAACTGTCGACCGAAAGACTACAAAGAACTCTTTAATCTTCGCCATGCTCGTCTACGGAACCATATTGAGAGAGTTATTGGAATTTTAAAGATGCGTTTTCCTATATTGAAGGTGGGTACATATTACCCGATAGAGACTCAAGTAAAAATTCCTATAGTCGCAATTGTACTACATAATGTAATCCAGAGCCACAATGGTGACGACAAATGGCTTAGTACAACAAAATCCCCAATTGACCCTCATAAATTTGTCACTCTTCCTAGTGGTGATGATACACCACGAGAGGGTTCTACGCCATCAAGTAACCAAAGAAACATGGGCAATGCACTGAGAGATGACATAGCAAAGAATATGTGGATAGATTATGAAAGAAGTAGGAATCGAAAGGTGCAACGGAGATCTGCTCGATGAGCATCAGCACTAGATAATGTATTGTTCTATGACTTGTGTTGTTAGCTTTGTCTTATTTTATTATTTCTCTTATTGCTAATCCAAAAACTCTATGTTTCTATGATTCTATGTTTGATCTTTTTTCTTATTTTGTTCTAGGTTTTAATGGCACAAAGGGCGAGGTGGACATCAAAGTATGAAAAGGGACTGGTCGAAGTACTCACTGAATATAATCTTTCTAACTACCGTGGCCAGAACGGATGGTGTTCGGAAGGTTGGAACCGAATTGTGAAGGATATCAACAAGCTATTTCCAGAAGTTAGTTTTACCAAGTCACAAATTCAAGATAAGGAAGCCCAATTGAAAAAGGATTACAAGGCACTTAAATCAATCGTCAAGCGTAGTGGCATTTCATGGAACCCAACTGCATGCATTATAAACACCACAGCTGAGAAATGGGATGAGATCATTGAAGTAAGCTTCTAACCATTCTAATTCAATCTTTTTGGTTGTACCCAAACTATCTTTGATCCATCTATTATTTGGTAGAGTGACCCGAAACTAAGGAGGTATGAAAATAAGAGCTTTCCATTGTTTGAGGCGCTGGATCTCTTGTATGAAGGTAAGTTAGTGCTTTTTCTTTAAATGATCTAAGGTAGCTATTGTTTTCTTATAGACTCACTTGATGTCTTAATAGGTCAATTGGCTCAAGGAAAACATTGCTTCACTTCTAGTCTGCCCACTCAATCGAGAGAAGAAAGAGAGAGCACCTTGAATACAAGTTCTGACGCTGGAAGGAAAAACAAGATACAGTCAAGTGCTAGTAGGAAACAACTTAGAGATGAAAGAGAGAGTACCATAGATCCACCTCCAAAAATGGCAGTCACAGAAAGCCAAGGAATAGACAATTACGCCATTGAAGTTGAAGATGAAGAACAAAACTCCATGTATGAAGTTGAAAGAAGGCGTGCCATGTATGAACAAAACTCCATGTATGAAGACTATGATGAAGAACATGCTAATTCAAGGAGCAGGATTGGTGGAGGACAAGGAGCAAGACCCAAGAAGCAAAAAGTGTCAACATCGGCACCACGCATTGAAGATAGCATGCTAGCTTACGTTGAACTCAAGAGAGAACAATACGCAAGGATGAAAGACCAAGCATTGCAACAAGGACAACAATACTCAATTTGCAAATGCTTGGAAGTGTTGAATGCTATGGTTGATCTGTCCGACGAGATCAAGGTGCTTACTTCCGATGTCTTTAAAGATTCAATGAACCGGGAGCTTTTTCTGTGTTATGATTCAAGGCTTCGAGGGCTGTGGTTGAAGAAGAAAGTGACGAAGCTTGAAACTCAATTGCCTCCATGTAAGTGACTTGACAATTTTTTACTTATGTATTGAGAATTGTACACTAATATTGCTTATGTTGATCCATATTTGACAACTAGCAATGGCCTCTCTTCTACTCCAAGTAACCCAACACAGAGAGACCCCAAGATTCAGAGACTGATAAATGACTGTCCTTCGTTTGACCTAGGCCTGCAATCAATGGTGATGAAGGTACCGCTCTACTTTGTGGTACTCTTTTACCCTTATTTGAAATGAGCCAGTTTTTCTTTTAAATTGCAATCTGCAAGTGAGATCAAGTGGACAAGCAACCATTCGGACAGGGTGGGCATCTGCCAGGGTATGCCAGGTTAATAAAACATCAACATGTAAACAGATTGTATAATACCAATTAGAAAATTATATCTATGCTCACCCTAAGGGCCATTTTCTTTAGTTTGTTCATTGCAGACCATGTCAGAGCTGCAGCTCACGGTAAACGCAATTTCCCAGTAACTGAATCTATGTCTGCTTTCCTCCCTGCGCCATAAACTCATGCTATATTATGCTCTGCCATAGTGCCAAATTATTCTAAAACCATAATTAGGCTTCATGTGTTGGCAGTTAGATAACTATCACTCTGTCAGTGTCACATACTCCATACAACACCTGAGGATCATGCTCTTTTAACAGAATTCCTACTCATGGTAAATATACAGTTTGCAGCTCAGAGATCAAAACATATATTCTCTTTTAACTGAATCATTTGAGCATTTGAGTATATGTTCTCTTGGTTTTGTAGATGTTATTTTTCTCTTTTGTGTTGATTGTACGGTTGTTCGGCACAATTTTCAGATAAGAACGAGAACAAGGAGGTTGCCGTGAATGAGGTCCTGCCTGCGAGACAACGTTTTCACTGTGATGGCACCTAGGCGTTTTAATCCAAGAACCTGCACTTATTAGGCCTGTTATTGTTTTAGTTCTATCAAGAGTTTTGCACTTTCGGACCAATCAGCTATCATATGAACGTGTATGGAGCTTTATTAGCTGCTAATATTCAGCCATCAAGTATTTCATATGTTGGTTTGCGTCCTTTTTTTGCTTGCATAGCGGTACTATTTTTGCTGTTATGGTGCTTTATTTTTGCTAATATAGCGGTACTATTTGGATGCTCTATCTGTTGAACACTGTCGTCTGTTGCATGGACAGTATCCGTTGTCATTTGGTGATAGTAGATGTAGAATTTGATGGATGATGGTTCGTGTTTGAAATAGATTACAAACACTGATAGCTCAGTGCTGTTCTGAATATCTGATGCTGACCTGATTTCAAACACAGTTCGTGCCGATGTTCGTGTTCGTGTTTGTAAATAGAGGCTGTTTGGTTGAAGAAATCAATGCTGTTCTGAATTCTCCTATTTTTGCTCTTGTTTAGCTCAATACTTGTATTTACAAGCCTTTACCTAAACACTATTTACAAGGGTAATTAATTATCCTTGTATACAAAGGTTTTTATTATGACAAGTAAATTACAGGTGTAAACTATTTATAAGTGTAAAAATTTACACTACACTCAAACAGGGTCTTAGCAAAAAAAAAGAACTTCAAAACTGAATCAATCGAAATACTAAAAGAAAATATATATGAAGCAAGTGTATATGATATGCCAATGATTGGACCGTTGCTCATCTACTGACATAAACCAGCAACCCCACTCAAGATCAAATTGACGGAGAGGCGGTCAGTCAATTTCATGCTTGCCGCTCCCAAGTTCTCTCATTCTTTCTCTGTCATATCTGCACATTTACACTTGGTATAGCGTTGGTGAGGCGCGTGTACTCTGCGCCCGCCTCTGTTCCCCCTTCACGGTAACCATATAGTAGTACCATTGAGCGGTAATATACTGATACATATCATAGTAACTCAATTCGATCCAGGATTCCTTCCTGGCACCGTGTTTCAGACAAAGGAGACAGGTTGCAAGCTTGCGATCATGCAGACGTGAGGTGAACCATCTGCCTCATGTACCTGAATCAACCACCTGTACCTCTCGTATTTTTATGAGTAGAAGCTGTACGGGAGGACCCTACCGCGCGTAACCACCGGCCCGGCTATCCTAATGACATTTTAAATACCACCGAACACGGCAGCGTTGGACTGCCATCTCCCTCTTCGTTGCTCCTCAGCCGTGATCGTCGCAGCGTTGCCGCGCAGGTGATGTGTGTCATGAAGGCGGGGTTCGCCGATATGGACATCAACGATGGAGACGAGACTGCTCCTGCCACCGTAAGAGCCACCGTCGTGCAGGCCTCCACCGTCTTCTACAACACACCTGCCACCATCGGTATGTACCAGCATCTGCCTGCCGTGCTTGCTTGCTTAAGGTTTCTTGTTCTTATGATTTTATGCTTGTATCGCGTAAACACACCATTAATTAAGTTGCCGTATCATGGGCACCACTAGTGATGACTCCTTCGATCCAAGACTGGGCATCAATTTGGATAGACATGAGCGTGAACTGGCTATTAAATTTGCGCTTTCTTTAGACAAGGCAAGGAGATTGATAGCAGAGGCTGCCAAGAAGGGTTCTCAGCTGGTTTTGTTCCCTGAAGTCTTCATCGGCGGCTTCCCTCGTGGATCCACCTTCGGAGTGGTCATCGGCACCGGCGGCCCTGGCCTGGCCAAGGGGAAGGAAGACTACTGCAAGTACTATGCATCTGCCATAGATGTCCCAGGTATGCCATTCTTTTTCTTCCACTAGGAGCATTATTCTTGGAGAACACAATAATTGCAACTTTGGAATCTTATTCCTTGAAAAAGAGCTTGGCCAACGTGATTACGTGACATCCCAGTCCCAACTAACACGAGTTTTTTTAATAAATATTATTTTTAAAATCAAAAATTTGAGATCTATAGATCTGGTTTCAGAAATTGCAAAAATACCGCCCTATCGGCCGCTGGTGAGCCGACGGGGGGCTTATCGTCCCACCGTTAGCCGATAGGTGGCTTGTCGTCCAACTGTTGACTAACAGGTGTACTTATCGTACTTATCGTCCGACCGTCGAATGACTATCGTACTTATCGTCCGACCGTCGAATGACAAGTACGTCGAATGACAAGTACCGACAGGTGTACCTATCGTCCGACCGTCGAATGACAAGTACCCTGTCGTCCAACTGTTGGACGACAGCCCTACTCCGAAATTTTTTATAAATATTTTTTTTAATTCACGCGGTTTCGGTGCGCTATCGGTTGTCCGTGGGACGACAAGTCCCCTGTCGTCTCACCGGCAGCCGACAGGGTGGTACTTTTGTAATTTCTAAAATCGAATCTACAGATCTCGAATTCTTTGTTTTAAAAATAATATTTATAAAAAAAGTCCAACTAACACATTGCACGCAAAGCACGCAGGTCCGGAGGTGAGCCGCTTAGCTAGCTTTGCTGCGAAATACAAGGTCTATCTGGTGATTGGGGTGGTTGAGAGGGACGTGTACACGCTGTACAACACCGTGCTCTTCTTCAGCCCTCTCGGGGAGCTCCTGGGGAAGCACCGCAAGCTCGTGCCAACGGTGCTGGAGCGAGTCATCTGGGGGTGCGGAGACGGCTCCACGCTCTCGCTGTACGACACCCCGGTCGGTAAGATTGGCGCCCTCGTCTGCTGGGAGAACAAGATGCCCCTCGCCAGGACCGCGCTCTACGGCAAAGGTACTAATCAATTTCACTGCAATTTCTTTGAACTAAGTACATTTTTTTAGATAATGTGGAACTAAGTACATGGTCAACGGTATAACCGACAAGTACAATACACACTTGTACTGTTGCACAGCGCAGAAAGATTCTTATATAGTACTATATATGTCGGTGCAGGTATTCAGATATACTGTGCTCCAACTGCTGATGACTCGGAGCTTTGGCAGGCCTCCATGAGGCACATCGCCCACGAAGGAGGATGCTTTGTCATGTCGGCTAACCAGTTCTGCCTCAGGAAGGACTACCCTCCTCCGCCTGCCTACACATTCGCCGGTTTCGACGTGGAGCCTTCACCGGAAACCGTCGTCTGCCGTGGAGGAAGCGTGATCATCTCCCCGTCCGGCACTGTCCTGGCAGGCCCCAACTACGACGGCGACGGCCTCATCACGGCTGATCTAGGTATGTAGAGCCGCGTCATGCATCGATCTTTTCTTCTGCACGTACGCGTCGGCACTGATGCCACATTTAAAGTTCGTATATGTTACAAGTTTTTTCTCATGCGTTTACTGGTTGGGGCATGCAGACCTTGGTGAGATTGTTGGATCCAAATTTAACTTCGACGTGGTGGGACACTCCGCGCGACCTGAGGTGCTAACATTGATCGTCAAGGACCAACCGCAGATCCCTGTGTGCTTTACTTCTGGAAATGCTTCAGGCTCCAGCAGTGCGTAAAGGATCAGAGCACTCCCCGTCACTCTTATCACTGCTGTAAAAAAATGTCATCCAAATTAAATAGACGGTTGGTTTTTACTTAAATATCTATTACAGATGTAGACGGTAAAAAAACCGTCTATAATAAATATATCATTTGATAAAACTGAATATATTAAAGCTGGTATTTAAAAAAAACCAGTTGTGATTTTTGAGGCCCAGCTTAGCTGGTAAGAGACCCAACTTGGTTGCTAGCCCAACCACCTTATAACCAGTATAAAATTCTCTTCAACCCTAACTCCGTTGACATCCTTATGCCACTGCCATTGCCACTTCACTCCTTCTCCCCGAACAGCCTTACGTCGCCACCACTCTACTCCTCTGTCCTCTCCCTCAACAACCCAGTCGCCTCCCTCCCTTGTCTACCTGGCCGACGAGCACCAGATCCACTGCGGCGCCCCGATGTCCTGATCCGCCGTGCCCCGACCACCGGATTCACCGTTCCCCTTACCTTCGGATCCACCGCGCCCCCAACCTCTGGATTCACCGTTCCCCTTACCTTCGGATCTGCCGTGACCTCGACCACAGGATCCGGCCGCTCAAAGACCAGCAACGCCGTTGCCTCCTCCGTTGGCAGCACGGCTTCACCTGGAAATCATGTGCTGCCTTCCGCTTCACCGCCATTTGTGAGAGCCTCCTTCTCCCTTTCTCTCACAACCTCTCTTTGCATTAGTTCTTGCACCTATTTTTATGTTTTCTTGGTTCATCCTATGGAGTGCCTTCTCCTCCACCAATGGTGTTATCCTCGAGACTCAACTCCACCAGAAGTGAACAAGTCCTGTGCAACCATCTTCAAGTGGTTGCACCCGGTAGACAAAGAATCCCGCATCTCTCCGCACCTTGAAGTAAGCACCACATATGGATGAAGATGGTAGCCATATGAATAGCCTACAAAAAATTAGAAAGTATTCTATTGTTAAAAACTAAATCGTTCGGACATAGTCAGATCGACCAACATAAAGCACACACCCACTAGTATTTGTGCCCGAAGTGGTCTACTCATGCCTGATACTAAATTTCTAAATATATTTGTAATGCTATGGGGTGGTGAAAGGTTATATGCAATATGAATCACTTGCCACACCTGGCATACAAACTGACAATTAAAGAAGAGGTGTTGAATTTTCTCCTCTTCATCGTAGGAACAAACATTGCTTACTCCCCTTCCATTTTTGTTTGTCTAAATTATCTTCAGTCAAGGTGACCTCACGACAGAGGTACCAGATAAAGATTTAATTTTCAAGGGAACCTTTCATTTCCAAACTTTTCTATGCGGGAACCGACAATTTGCGTCCACAAGAGCTGCATACATCAACTGTACCTAGAATTGGCTAGACGGTGTAGGTCCACTAGAACTTATCTGGTTCCAAATTAGATTGACACTTGTAAGACGATCCATGAGTTCATTTCAAGCCTGGAGCTTGGGACCAACAAGAGCATGCCAGAAGCTAACATTTAACGGGACGTACTCATTACTTCTGCTAAAATGACATGGCATTTTCATAAGATATGGTAGAGAATTGGTAGTCTTTTCATTAACCTAACCTTCCTAAACATTAGTATTTTTTCATTTTTGAGGGAAAAAGTGTCACATCCTAGTTTTTGGAGACTTTTGCAATCATAACATTTCATGGAAGCACACATGTAATAAGAATCCGTCAATCCCTGCATACGATATCAAACCTCATACGCTCCCTACGAACCCTAACACGAGTACACGCACATATACACCAACTCTACCGACGCCCTTTCAAACTCTAAACTCAAAACTGAACGGTTGAGCCCCGATCATCTTTCCAGACTTGTCATATACCACCCTCCTACCTCCGGAACCCTAATCCCGAGTTTCGACCCCTCCCTTCTTCCAATAGTTCTTCTTCCGAAGAAACCCTAATATTAAGATCACATGTGTTTTCAGTACTCCTAAATTCTAGAAGGCTTCCAGGAACACCCTAAAAGAGTTTTCAACTCAGTTATGGAATAATAATAATATGGGCCAGCCCAATTCAATTTTTTTTTATCAATACACTTAACTATAGGGCTAAAAAGGGCATTGAACTACGACATATCAAAATAAGTTACAGAAAAATTCAAGAAAATTCTACAACAATTATTATATCTCAAAGAGTCTAGATATACAAAAATATTGGTATCACATGTTCAAAAAAATCCAAAGTAAAATGCATCAAACACCTTTTGATCAAAATTTTCTTTTACATGAAATCATAATGTTCCTACCAAATCAAGTTCTTCAAATTTTCGTGGGATCTCACTTCTGATAAACCAGCCTACCTAACTCCATTACTCCACCGACAGAACCCTCTTGTCTTCTTCCATTTGAGTGCTAATCCATAGCATGCAAGGAGGTCAAAACATTTCTGACGAGTAGGTATCCAGTTCACGTGTTTTCCCTTGTCCACCTCACCACACCTACTCCTTGGACTCCGATGACATAGCTAGACACCCTTTTGCTGTGTGCTACCACTCCAGAGCAAGCCACGCCCGCCAGGACGCGCACCAGAACGCGCGTGCACCACACTGAGTCGTGCTAGCCACTGGCATCGGCGAGCCGGCCGTCGCTTGCCGCGCCGCCCGGCCTGCCGCCTTGTGCCACGCCGCCCCTGGCACTCCTCGGCATAGCGTTGTTTTCGCCGTCTTGAACCGTCGTATCACCCCGAGCTTGCGCGGCAATGCATGCTGCCACGCCAACCGGCGCACCGCTCGCTGCCCTGCCGCGCTGCTTGTCGTTCCCCAGAACCACCCAATGCTCCTCCAGGTGCCACGACGGCCTGTGGACCTCCCCGGCGCCACGCCATGTTGCATCCTCCGGTACCGAGCATGCGCAACACTTTGAACGCAGGCGTCGACGCACTCCTCGTCGGCACCGACACCCAAGGCCTACCTCGGCATGCCACGCATCCTTATCGCGACCCTCTTAGCCCTGCGCAGCGCTGACGCGCGCTTGAGGCGTAGGGATGGTTGGCATAATGGCACCCAGTGGCCGCTCTACAGCATCAGCACCGGCGGCCTATAAATTGGCCACCTGAGGTCCGTTCCGACATCCAAGCCATAATCCCCAAATTTCCCAGTACCACCGCAAGCCAGAACTCAGTCCTTAAGCCGCCATATTCCTCCATTCTTCACTCTCCTTTTCAGTTCATCGCTACCCTACAAAAATCGGCCAGCCTAAAGCCAACCGAGCTAGGCCATCTCCCCCTTTTTGTAATCCCCACACACCGCCGAGCCCAATCCCCGCTGCAGCTCCCCAAAGCACCCACCGCCGCCGGAAATCTTCCCTCAAATTCCCGCCGGCGGCGACCACCGCTTTCCCTTGTCTCTGGTGCACCCAAACAGGTAAGAGGGGCCAAGTTAGCCTCAATGGCATGGGCCTTAAGCGAAGGAGTAGCCCACCACCGGCTGAAGTGGCGGCGCCCTTGCAATTCCCACCTCCTCCACCCAGAAAGCGTACTTCTATTTAGATGAAAGTGTAAAGTTTTTCAGGAACTCGATTTTCACTTAAAACCGAACCAAAACTTTCTGGTTTATTTGATTCGTGGTATTTTAGACCAGTTTTCATAAAAGGTTCCTCCGGTTCTGGACTTCTGTAAGTTTTTAGGAACTTTTGTTCAACACAAACTTCAAAATCACTCAACCGTTTGGGAATTAAAATAGAAGTAATGGGCGTAGGGATACGAAGTATATATAAGGTATACATGTCAAAATCCGAATCTTAGAATATTTTCTTAGCGCTTCTAAACCCTAAACCTTCTAATAGCTCTCCGACTGGCTTAAGGCATAGGAGAGATTTAAAGTCCTTTAAATACAGGAACCATTATTTCATGTCATATAACAATACTTTAGAAAATCATCCTTAAGTCTTTTAACCAAAAGTCCAGAAGTTGAAAACCCATCATACCTAAGTCTTCCTATGTTCCAATTTTTGGAGCCTAGTATACTAAAACCCTAGGTATGAGAACTCGAAATGTGAATAAGAGTTTACTTTCCGGTAAAACCCTAACCCTAACGTTAACACATATATATATGCATATATTTGAACAACACTTAAATAAGATAAATTCTTCAGAATAATATGGAACCAAAATGCATTGCTTAACTGGTCCCTTTTGAATTTCCATTTGGTCTTTCGTTTTGCTAGTTATTTATTCGATGTTTCCCTCGACGTATAGTGGACGGAGTGAAGTACGCTCGTCAAGAGGAGCCGGAGACATCCCCGAGCTAGGAGCAAGTTCAAGAGTTGCCAGACAAGCTTTCCTCACATTGACCATGTTGAATCCTATAAGTGAGAAATATAAGTATTTTGTCTGCCAACTTGTATGCTATGTTGAGTTAATGCTATGATGAAATAAGGATAGATATTCCCTATAGTTGCATGGCCTAGGATCTGTTATCATGTGCCCTCGTAACCCTAGCATTAAGACACCGGACAAGGTAGTTCCGGTGGCATACTAGTTATATAGGCCGTAGGCCGAGCTTAGACCCGCTGTAGTATAAAAATTCTTTTACGGATATTGGAAACACTATTTCTAGGAATTGGGAAAATAAAACCCTTGGGGTGACGTGTGTCACCCAAGGTGGATGTTGAAATGTTTAACGAAACAACTTCAGAATGGAGATGTTTGTGATTCGGGTGGGAATGATAAGAGGAGCATGAGAAATGGTGTAGCATGAGTGATATGAAAGGAAGGTGGAAATATGGAGTCCCTCTCGAATCAACCAAGGACCGAGCCTAAGTGCCGCTAAATCAGATCCACCTTCGTACGTCCACATGTCCTTATGGGAAGGACTTGGCTTAGTATCCCGTCAAATACTAGTATATGGACCCGTGGGCAGTAGGAAGTATGTGACTAGGCGCTTAAAGTCCTAGAGGGCCTCTACCGCATGGCGTAGGGAGTTGTCCAACAAAAAGATGAGAATAGTCCCATTTTAGAGTCTGCAAGATGAAAATAAAGTTGGATAAAATATCTAGCGGGTCCAATTCTAGTATGGAAACAGGCGAAATGTCTCGTTGTAATAACCCTGTCAGTATACTTGCAAAGTACTCCCAGGGTGACTTACATCTTGTGGGTAAAGCCGTACAACCTCTGCAGAGTGTTAAAATCTATTCGAATAGCCGCGTCCTCGGATATGGACATGATCTGGTAAAGCCACACCCTGGTTAGACTATGTTTCGTTTGCAAACTCTGGGCAATGGGATTAAGGACGTGGTCTTGATGAGCCCACAGGGTGCAATTTACGCTACAGTCAGGTAGCCAGGAATTGCTGGAGATGGTCCGTGCCGTAATACGAGGGTACTACGGACGGGACCCCAGGAAAGAGTAAAAGGGCGATAGACGGAGCTATCGGCCTTAGAATGGTAAGGGTGGCAGGTGCCGCCATATGTGATGTTTACTCAAGAAATTTATGCCGTTTTCTAAATTGCTTTTAAATTTATTATGTTATTGCCCACTGAAAACTTACTTTTCGCACAACCCGCAACATAGGGTAGAGCTTCTTTCTTGAACTCCATTGCATAAAATATAGCCGCTATCATTTCCTGTGAGGAAAAGCTTGCTAGTACATTCAATGTACTCACCTGGCTTGTTGACATGGCCAAGCAAAGAAGAATAATACTCTGACGCCGATGACAGTGACTTCGAAAGTTAGGGCGTTACCCCAGTCAGTTGCCTGTGGGATAGGCATAATGACGGGCTTATCTACGTGTTTTTATTCCGCTGCAGAACTTTTATTCAACCAATCGGCTTTGTGTGTAACTGAGACCATAATGGCTCTGTATCTATATAATATTCGGTAATGTATGACTACGTTATCAAGTGCTTGTGTGTACTAGCCACTGATCATAGGACTAGTATGGTAAACATAGGGATTTATCCGGCCTTAAAACCGGGTATGTCACAAAAAGTTAGTCTTGTTATTGATTGTTGGGAGCGGCAGGCAATAAATACACACATACACGTTTCTCTTTCCCCTTTTCTTTTCTCTCTGGCCACAAGAAATATTTGTCTTGTCAAATAAACTTATCCATGTTCCCTTTTTAATAGTGAAAGATAAATACTCTCTTGGTTGTTGCATCACGAGATGTACACAAATATTTATTATAGAGTTTAGAAATGAGAGAAGACATGGCTAAAAGGTGTGACGGGCCACTAAAAAATTGTAAGTACTACATAGCCTAAGATGTGGTCATCATCCAAACTATGATATAGATGCCCTGATAACCAAGTCCACCTCGTCGCTCCAGCCACCATCGCTTTCTTATCGTGTAATTGATATAGTAAATACCATGATCACAGTCAGTTAATATGTAAGATTATATGATTTCTTTTTTATCAACTCATCGTGTGGTACTCCTTTTTGCGATTGGTTTGTGATTTCCCATAACTAAGCTCGTTGGTGGCAATGAATCAATCCACAAATCCACGTCACTCTCACATGAGTTTCCCTTTGTGAACTCAAAGAACATAATTCTTGTTCTCACCTTTTTCTTTTGAAACCTTGGGGTGGGGGAGTGTTAGGCCCTTCCCAGTGCTCTACGGCGTACAGGTGCTAAGAATGCCACATAGGAGAAAAACTGACGTGGCAAAGCAATTAAAGGGGAGAGAGAGCACTTTGGTGACCCCAGAAAGAAACGATGCTAAGCGCGCGGATCTATGCAAAACGCCTATGTGGCATCTATGCATTGGGGAGTTTAGTTGCTAAACAATTAAATGAAGGAAGCTTAGCTACAAAAAGCTAAGCACCTATGCATTGGAGAGTTTAGTTGCTAAGCCCTTTCATGCACTTAGCACCTCATCTAAGCACCTGTGCATTGGGAGAGGCCTTATAGGAACAATCTTAGCTTCCACGAGGGGGCTCCTCTCCTACGACACTGCGTTGCTAATAGGAAAAGTCTCTTTTCGAGATCTCAGGAGTGGAGGAGTGTTGTATGAATAATCTTAGCTCTCATGAGCGGGCTCCTCTCCTACGAAAATCTGTGCTATTACAGAGAAAAACCGAAAAGAAGAAAGAAGAAAATACAAGCATAAAAGAGAAGGTCAGATCCAAGCTCTTAAAGCAAAGAAGCTCGTCAAGGAAAAGAGAAATAAATTCCTCCAAGCCTAGGGGTCCAGCATGCACCGTGGACCAATAACTCAACTGAAAACATACTGTCGTTGAGGACCTTGTCGTAGGCACGATGTCGAGAAACTAAGCTCGCGGCCATGCCGCGCAACAGGATTTCTCAAATCTCCATCCCATAGGAATTACGAGATCACTTTAAGGACGCCTTTATTGTGTTAGTGAAGGACGCCCATCACCGCCAGTTATCGTATACGCCGTTGTAACACCCTCACATAAATTCGCTTAATGCCCAACCCATCTATGGAGAGGACTCACGTATAGATAGCACCCCTCGTACACTCTTTTCCGCTCTTTGTGTAAAAGGGTTAATCAAAAGGTGCTACATTTGAAATACAAGAGTATATATGCTAAACCAACTCTATTTAAACTCTCCATATGAAACTAATCCTATCACATAACTATACTTGGACCACATGAGTATCCACTCTTACGGGCTGGGGTATTACACCCCGCTCTGGGCACACCCCTCGTCTTTGGTCATTTCTCGCTAAGACAATAAAAAGATTCTGCACCTTTTGATTAAGCACGAAAAGCAGTGAAAGATTGTCACAATCTTCTCCAAAAAGAAAGAAAGATCGTCACATAGATGTTACACAGCATTACAACAGAAAATAGCGGTGTCGAGCGCAAGAAAAAGGTTAATTACATAGCAGAAGTGAAGATAGAAAACGAGATATGAGATCACCAAGCTGACAGGTTGTTTTTCTCAGCGGCGAGATAGAACCGTAGCCCTAGTTTTCAATCTTGGTCTACTTGGAGTGGGTGAGGGCTTAAGTACCCATGTAATCTCAATCGGTATTGGAAAGTACGGAATTAACTTTTTCAACTAGCTCTGAGATCGCTAAACTCTTTTCTTTTTGTGTGTAACTAGGTACTTATTGGGATAATACTCTCTCTGTCTAGAAATATAAGATACACATACTTACTAAAATCTATGTTTGACCAAAAGTTTGTTCAATAATATGTAGATTACATGGTAAAATTGATATCGTTGGATTCGTATTAAAAAGCACTTTCCAACGGTATCAATTTTATATCATATAACCTACATATTATTAAATAAATTTTTAATTAAAAATATATTTTAAAAAATATATACGCTTTATATTTCTGAATAGAAAGAGTAGTCATTTTTAATGTACAACCTTAACAATTTTTTATGTACATTCGACTAACCGGCACATGTAGCTGACTAGCACTTGATAGTGAACATGGAATCCTCGATGTAGGCCCCCGATTTGATTCCGGACTAGGTCTGCTGTGCTGCCGTACGGCTGGTCCTGAACAGACCGACCTATTGATCGCACTTCTCAGTTTAGCTGCGCCCGAAGATCGGTGTCGTCAGCCAGTACTGTCCGAGCACGGGTACCGTAAGTTCACCAGCTCATTCGGTTTTCGGTATACGAATGTGGCGCGGTTGAGCTCGAACGTGGTGATCGCTGATTTGGACGCGAACGCCGGAGCCAAACTGCCGATTGCTGCTGCCACCGTACGGTCATCTTCAACGTGACGCTAACAGTGTGATGTTAGGAAAAAAAATATCAATCATTCTGTCAATGTAAATCACTCTTGGTCTTTATATTAATGTTATCGTTTAGAGAACTGTCGGATGCTTAAAACTCTTATAAATTATCTAAACGTCCATAAAGTAATTGGTTGCATCGGAAGTTGTGGCTCTTAATTAGGTTCTTTCTGATGTAGCATTAGTCTCTTTCTTTAAGCGTCTACATAATCATTTTCAGGCCGGCCTATAACCCAGGCAAAAGGGGTGACCGCCCTGCACCCCCCAGAGGCAAGGGCCCCAGTTCAGGTAGTTCCTCTATATAGTACTAGTACGCTTCTAGTCTGTAGGCCCGAGTAGTAGTCCAGACCAAATTGTAAGGATAAACTCACGTCACGCACCAATAGAGTGCATATGTAGGGAGCAACAAATTAATCGATAGCTGCTTAGCCTCCTCCTATCTTTCTCCTTGACTCGTCTCTCCTCCAAATTTCAAGAATAGCACTACCACTCTTGTGCTCTCTAAGTCATGGCCAACTATTAATGGAGGCAAACGGTGTGATTCCATCGTTCTCCAAGAGCTCTTCTTTAATCCTCAGCGGTTCTACTCCTTCCCATCAATTATCTCTTTTTGAGATGGTATGTGTTCATCCTTCCTATTCCTTAATTTGTTGTTAAATAGCTCTGCTTCGCTTCAAGATCTTCACTGGCAAAACAAAAAACTGAGTAACCTATTTGAGTACCGTTTTGTGCTTGATTCTAGAGATCTTCATTAGATTTGAGGGAGCACTCTCTCAAGAGAAAGCAGAAATTTTTATTCAATTCATGATGAGATCTTTTTATTGTTGCTTCAGATTCAGCCTCATTATCCAGATTCACCCATATCTAGGTGCTTTTGTTCCTTGTTTAATGATATGTCTTCTAAAAAGTATTTATCCGGTGTAATAAAAGGAAAAAATAAGAGGAAGAAAAGATGGAGAAGGAACGTACACGATGACAGCACTACTACAGATTCTATTTAACGGGACGCCACCTGCACAGACGGCAACTCGGAGCCGTCTGTACAATGCTTATCACAAACGGTTCCAAACGTGAACCGTCTGAGAAAATGACTACCAGTGATGGCGAACAAGCGGGACGCTACAGTACAGACAATTCCTATGGGGAACCATCTGTACAACTAGCACAGACGGTTCCCAACTGGGACCGTCTGTACTAATACCACAGACAGTCCCAGTTGGGAAGGATAGCACAGACGGTCCCAACTGGGACTGTCTGTGGTATTAGTACGGACGGTACCAGTTGGGAACCGTCTGTACTATCCCTCACAGTACAGACGGTTTCCGGTTGGGAACCGTATGTGCTATTTGTACAGACGGTTCCCGACTTGGAGCCGTCTGTACAAATAACTACATATGCTCACTCCCATCTCGATTCGCCGCTATCGCCATTGTCGCCGGCCCTTTTCCTGACCTCCTCTCGAGCCGCCCGCACACGCGGCCGCACCAGGAAGAGCCGGCGAACCTCGTGCTGGAAGGAATCAAGATCGGGGCACTGCAAGCCTTGCTCGCCGACGACCTCACCGAGCTGCCTCCGCCGCTCGCCGTCGCCGCCATCATCTCCGGCCTCCCCAGCGTCAGCCGACTCTTCCTCTAGCACCACGGTGAGCCACAGAACCTTCCTGTGCCCTCCCCCTCCCCCTTGATTCCATGCTGGATGATCGAGTCCCCTCGCTAGCTAGCTAGCTCCCTACTGCTCTGTGCCATTCAGCTAGTTGGGAAAAAGAAAAGAAAAAGAAAATAAATGTGGGACCCATGTGTCATAGAGAGAAGAAAAAAGAAAAAGAAAAATTAATATGATAGAGGACCCCACTTGCCATGCTCAATGGCTAAGTTAGGCTGAGTAACAAAAGTTTTTCATATTTTTTATTTTCTAAGAAAAAACAAGAAAATACTAAAAATGCTTTAAACTTCTAAAAATCATAGAAAATTCATACGAACTCGAAATGAAGTGATTCTTTTTTGTAAATTCATCATTTAGTCTGTAGAATTTTATGGTATAACATTTATTCATGTTACAGTGCTGTAAAATTTTGAAAATGATCAAAATGCCCTTAAACCCTAAAATTGAAGTATGATTTTTAGAAAAATCATGCTAGCTCCAAAAGTAATATATGTTGTACCAAAATTCAACTTTTGATATATGTTGTATCTTGGCTTCATTTTATTCGTGCATCAACATATAAAATTTACTCATTGTGCAGCGCGTGTAGCAAGATGGATTGGGGGTGGATGTACGTTTCTCGTACGAACCAAGGGTACCTTGATGGTGTGACGAATTTTCTGACAGCTGCCGAGAAGGATAGGTTGAAGAAGGATGTTCAATTTATATATTGTCCTTGTTGCGATTGTAGAAATGAGAGATCATTTCTCGGACAGAACTCAACCCTACAGATCCAAGCGCACTTGATTATTAGGGGCTTCAAACCGGACTACACGTGTTGGACCAAACATGGTGAAGAGCAGAACATGTTACACGAAGACGTTGGCATCGTCGAAGAACCCGAAGTCAACAAAAGGAGAGAAGATGACGAGGAAGTAGGTGCAGACGATGATTGTGGCCGCGCGGAGGAAGTAGGTGCAGACAATGATTGTGGTGGCGCAGAGGACAATGATAGGTTGGATCAGATGCTGCGTGATACTGACGTGAACTTTAATACTGAGAGAGACTTAAACAAGTTCATGTACTTGATTGAGGACTCCGAAAAACCTTTGTTCCCGGGTTGCAAGCCGAAATACACAAAGCTGTCATCCGTGCTCGAGCTGCTTAAATTGAAATCAAGCTATGGTTGGTCAGACAAGAGTTTTACGACGCTCTTAGATCTCCTAACAGAGATGCTTCCAGATGGAAACGAGCTGCCCAAAAACACATACCGAGCAAAGCAGGTTGTTTGTCCATTGGGGATGGAGGTCGAAAGGATACATGCATGTCCGAATGATTGTATCCTGTACTGTAATGAATTATCAAACTTGCGTTCATGTCCAGTGTGCAAAGCATGTCGTTACAAGCGTAAGAGTCAACCAGACAACATGGAGTCTTTCATCGAGTTGAAGAAAGGAATTCCCGCTAAGATGGTGTGGTATCTCCCCGTAATTCCGCGTCTGAAGCGTTTCTTTGCGAATCCAAAAGAGGCCAAATTGTTGTGCTGGCACTCGGAGGACCGTAAAGAAGATAAAAAGCTAAGACACCCCGCCGATTCCACGCAGTGGAGAAACATCGACATGATCTTCGAAGACTTCGGTGCGGAACCGAGAAATATAAGATTCGCGTTAAGCACAGACGGAATGAATCCTTTCGGCAATATAAGCAGCCGGCACAGCACTTGGCCAGTTGCTCTTAGTGTGTACAACCTACCATCTTGGCTGTGTATGAAGTGGAAGTACATCATGATGTTGCTACTTATCCAAGGACCGAAGCAACCTGAGAATGATATTGATGTATACCTAAGACCTTTGGTGGAAGATCTGAAAACACTGTGGAACGAAGGGGCGTAGGTATGGGATACGTACAAACAAGAGAATTTCACCCTACACGCCATGTTGTTCTGCATGGTCAATGATTTGCCTGCCCTCTGTAACCTTTTGGGCCAGAGTAAAGAACCAGACAAGGATTGCCCTCAGTGCTTGGATGGTACTACGAGTAGGTGGCTGGCCCACTCCCATAAAACAGTGTTCATGCGCCACCGTAGGTTCCTTAACAGGAATCACCCGTACTGCAATATGAAGGAACAATTTGACGGGACGAGGGAGAGTAAAGAACCAGACAAGGATTGCCCTCAGTGCTTGGATGGTACTACGAGTAGGTGGCTGGCCCACTCCCGTAAAACAGTGTTCATGCGCCACCGTAGGTTCCTTAACAGGAATCACCCGTACTGCAATATGAAGGAACAATTTGACGGGACGAGGGAGAGAGGTTGAAAGGACCGAAGGTGCCGACTAGAGGGGGGTGAATAGGAGGCTAATTAAATTTACTTCTTTTAACTTAGTTGATCAGATTAAGACTTAACTAGTTGTAGGATAAGCTAACTGTGTGACAGGTAAACAGCACAGGCAATATATGATGTACGAATTAGCACGTAGCTGTCACACAGGTGGCTAACATAGGTGAGCTAAATACTTAGAAATAAATGTGCAACCTAAGTGGCTGTGTAACAGGTAGCTGACACATGTAAGAGATATGATCTATAGCAACTGTGACACAGCTAAGTTAGCACAGGGGAAAAGGTGATCTACAACAGATGAATAGAATATGTCTAAGATCATACAAACAAGCAGATATAGCAAGGAACTATAAGCAATACAGAAAGTACTCAGATAGATAGGTGTTTTTCACCGAAGTTCCCTACTCTTCTCAGAGAGGTACGTCTCCGTTGGAAAGGCTACTCCGAAGAGATTGCCAGCACTGAATCGTGCTTGTTCTCCGAGTACCTGAATGATCAGGCCTCTTGCTTTGCTTGTGGAAGTCCTTTAGCCTTGCAGCAGGTAGACTTCGATTCACCTTCACAAACTACTGGTCCAGCTCACACAAGCTTGAGTGATACCATCAACTCCTACGCCCGTCAAGGAGTAGACTCCTACGCCCGTCTAGGAGTAGACACTCGAAGAGTAATAGATTCAGCAGCGACGAATCTTGGAGGAACCTAATGCTCTTTTGCTCAAGGACTCTAACTCTCTTAGAAAGGTTGGCTTTTGTTCCGAGTAAGAGAGGCTTGCAACAGTTGAATATAATTTACTGGTTTGAGCTAGCTTGGATGGTTGAGGTCGAAGACCTCCCCTGGTCCCCTATTTATAGGGTTCACAGGAACCCGACCGTTACACTGTTGCCATGTAGGATTAAGTGAGCCACCGGTGACACAGCTACTCACTACGCCCAACCTATAACCGGCTCGGGCAGACCGACACCTGTGTCACCGGAGGCTAACATAGGTGAACCCTTAACTGACGTAGCCGCACTACTCAGCCCAGTCTTGGCACATGACATGCCCTCAGTATACAACTACTCTGATCCCTAATAAGGAGAGAACCTCCGACAGTCTTCTGACTCAGCAGACAAACTATCGCAATGCAGGTCTCTTAGCATTTACAAGCTCTCCCCTAGTACAAAGATGTATCTGAGTCATAGAGCGCTAGACCACCTGTGATACAGCTGCGTCACACCGGTGACTCTAACCCCTAGGGTTTTCTACTGCTAGCACTGCAGAGTGCTAACGCAAGCCAGTTTCACACTTGTGCAAAACTATTGACACAAGGCCACTGACCTCAAAGCATCAGTGCCACTGTCCAACACCCTGAGCATTGAGCAAAAGATCCTCCACAGATTATTACTACTTCATCCCTCTTGATAGTACAGGCGTTTCCTATGGACTCGAAGAAACTAGTAAATCTAGGCTATACTTGCCACCAACTGTATTCACGGCCCTTGACGCATCAAGTCACCATCACCTTGCATGTAACTCCTTGCACAGCACCGGCTTCCTCACAGCTGCGACACAGCTGCCTAGCACAACCATTCCCTTGTCCTGAAGACCACCTTTATACTTTTGGGTGGTCATCATTCCCTTGATGACCCTTCTTCCTGGAACCTATAAAACCTACTTACACTCACTGTAAACATTAGATCCTAGTTTGAGTTGCCATTAACTATCAAAACCACTTAGGGGCCTAGATGATCTTTTAGAGGTTTATTTCCAAGGCATTACAGCGGGCAAGAGGTGTACAATATGGTTAAGGATATCGATGTTGTCCTTGGAAAGAGTGGTAAAAAAGTGAAGGTCAGCGGCATGTGGAAGAAGAAATCAATATTTTGGGAGTTACCATATTGGTGGCACCTTGAAGTTCGCCACTACATCGACGTCATGCATGTAGAGAAAAACATGTGTGACAGCTTGATTGGTCTCTTACTTAATATTCCGGGGAAGACGAAGGACGGCCTTAACACACGTCTCGACTTGGTTGACATGAAGATCAAGCCTGAGTTGGCACCTGAGCCCTCCCAAAAAGGTAGAACAAGGCTTCCTCCGGCTTGCTATAACCTGAAAAATGCCAAGAGGACCGAACTGTGCCGGTGCTTGCAAGGTGTGAAAGTTCCGTCCGGTTACTCCGCCAACATCTCGAAACTTGTTTCGATGGAAGATCTGAAATTAGTTGGCATGAAGTCCCATGATTGCCATGTGTTGATGACACAGATGATTCCTGTTGCAATCCGAAATATCAAGCCGAGCTATCTCTGAGACACAATCATTAGGCTGTGTTACTTCTTCAACACAATCTCTCAGAAGGTCATCGATCCCGAAGCACTAGACGTTTTGCAGGCCGATGTGGTGAAGACACTATGTCATCTTGAGATGTATTTTCCTCCGTTGTTTTTTGATATCATGGTTGAAAGATCGAGGTTTATCGACTAGAGGGGGGTGAATAGGAGATTATCAAATTTGTTCTTTAATATGCAATAAGTGAGGCAGATTGAGGTGAAGCAACAGAGAATGATCAACAACCAACTGTAATGAAGAACAATCACAAAGCAATGAACTGAAAAGAAGAACACGAGGATTTAACCCGAAGTTCAAGTTGTTGGCAACAACTCTACGTCTTCGTTGGAGGGGCTGAGCACTTAGCTCCGAAGACACCCAGTCTTCACCCTTGTCTCCTTGAGCTTGTGTCCACAAAGGAGCTGCTCAACACTCTTGGTGGATCTTGAGGTGATCCCCGGACCTTCACAAACTTTGGAGGCGATTCCACAGGTTGGAGCTCTTCCAAGACGCCTAGCCGGCTAGGAGATGCCAAATCTCCAAGAGTAAAAGCTCAGATCTGCTAGGCTCGAAGAAGTTCTTGCTTCAATGCTCAATCCAAAACTCAAATCTCTCAAATGCTTTCCTCTCACAAAGGGAATCTCAATGGGGTCAAAGAGGAAAGGGAATTCAGTGGGAGAGAGTGCTTTTTGCGCAGAGAGTCCTCCCGAGCCCGCAGGGGGTCGGGGGCTACTTATAGCCAGTCTGCAGAAAAGAGTCGTTGGACTCAGAGATTCCATTCCGGTTCAACCGGAAGACGAACTCGGTAACACCGGAGTTCAAACCAACGGCTAGAACTGAAGAACGATTGAAGCACAGCGAAAGGCTTCACCACGAAGGCGGTAGGTCCGGAGGAAACGCGGTCACACCGGGATGAAGAATAAGCTCAACAGAGCAACTTCCAGAAGCGAATCCCGGTTGTGCCGACTTTGAAGGCGGTTGTGCCGGGTATGAAGAAATAACACATTCTTCCTCACAGAGAAGAAAAACGGTCCAACCGGAAGCATACCCCGGTACATCCGCTTCAACGAAAGACCTAAGTCCAGAAGATGATCTCGGTGCAACCGGAAGACAAACCCGGTGCAACCGCAGACACATGAAGAATAAGACCTAGTCTGAGACAAAACTTGGCCCTAAGTCCAGAGGAGATTCCCGGTGCAACCGGAAGACAAAACCGGTGCAACCACGGACAGCTCAGAAGCGACTTAGACTAGGGCATCAAATTGACCTAAGTCCAGCGAAGATTCTCGGTCCGGAAGACAAAACCGGTGCAACCGCAGACGAACGAACAGGACTTGGTCTAGGTTACAGAAGCATATCCCGGTAGCACCGGACTCCCAAACCGGTCGTACCGGTCTCCGGAATATGAAACTAGGGCAAACCCTAAACGGCAGGGTTCCCTAACTCCCCAACACAGAGGCCATTCTCGGCAGCACCGGATTTAAGACCGGTTGTGCCGTAACTGAAGCTCTTCAAGGCTGAGACCACTAAGTCCTCAAACCTTGCATCAGAGGCCAATCCCGGTACAACCGTTTCTTCAAACCGGTATAACCGAGAATCACTGACTGTGTTTCAGAAGGAGATTTCAAAAGGATTTCTTCGAGATTTGAACTGAGCACTTTAAGAGAATCCTTCCTAGAGCTTAACCTATCTGACCCCTCTTAATAGGCGGCTTGTCCTATGGACTCAAATGATCTTCGATCATATAAACACTAGAAAATCTCCACTAATCTTCTAGGTCCAAGCCTTTCTTCAACATCAATTTTTAGGGGTCGTCATTCACTGGTTAAACAAATCACTTGGGGACTAATCACGTGTATACACTTAGTAAACCATTAGTCCCTTAATCGTTTGTTATTAATCATCAAAATCCATTAGGGGCACTAGATGCACTTTCAATGGTCCATGTTATCGTCCACCTCGTGAGAGAGATAAAGATTTGTGGACCAGTATTTCTACGTCAGATGTACCCGTTTGAGCGGTACATGGGAATTCTCAAGCACTACATACGAAACAGATCTCGTCCGGAGGGTAGCATCGTCGAAGGTTACACAACCGAAGAGGTGGTCGAGTTCTACATCGATTACATGGACCAGCTCAAACCAATAGGTGTGCCTGTGTCTCGCCATGAGGGGAGACTAGATGGCAAAGGGACCATAGGGAGGAAATCACTCATTGCTGACTACGCAGCGTTATCTCAAGCCCATTTCACAGTCTTGCAACACATGACTGAAGTGGCCCCGCATATCAACATGCATAAGGAAGAGCTACGCAGAGAGAATCCAGGCCGTACGGAGGCTTGGCTCACCAGACAACACAACCGCAGCTTCAACAACTGGTTGCATGTCCGAATTACTCATAGTTCAACTGAGGAGAATATTGGCTGGTTCGCAAGATGGCCAAGTCACACAATCCTGAAATTTAAAGCATACGACATAAATGCGTACACCTTTTATACCAGAGCACAGGATAGGAAGAGCACGGTACAGAACAGTGGTGTCCGCATAGATGCCTTCCAGGACTAACATGGGGTGTGTGCGTACTACGGTTACATTGAGGAGATCTGGGAACTCGACTATGTATGTTTCAAGATCCCCCTCTTTCGGTGCCGCTGGGTCGCACTCTCAAGTGTTAAGGTTGACAAGTACAGCATGACTACAATGGACCTCGAGCGGGCCGCATACAAAGATGAACCATTTGTACTCACTAAGCAAGCTGTTCAGATCTTTTATGTCTAAGACCCGGCAAATCAGAAACTTCACGTAGTGCTTCAGGGGAAAAGAAGGATTGTCGGAGTTGAGAATGTTGTGAACGAAGAAGAGTACAATCAATTTGATGAGTTTCCTCTCGGAGACAGCACCACGCTGAACGAAGAACAAGGACCGATCGAGGCTGCTTGCTATCTGCGCGTCGATCATCAAGAAGGGCTGATTGTTAAAGGAGATTATGTTATTTTGTATGGTGTAACTCGATTGTTATGTACCTATTTTAAGGGTTATAACGAAGAACTATTAATGCATAAATAGGTTTACAAATTTTGTGTTACAGTAACATGAATGAGACCTACACCATGGATAGTACAGAGGAAACCATGAATCTACATAAAAATTTCATGCCACTTGGAGTTTGTATGCATTAGTTATGAATTTTACAAGTTCAAAGTTTAGGGTTTAAGGGTATTTTCAAAAAATTTCATAATACTAACATGGATAATAGTTATACCAATGAATTGCACATATTAAAATATGAATTTACAAAAAAAATTTAACTCATTTGGAGTTCATATGAATTTTCTATGATTTTTACAATTTTAAGTCAGTTTTTGCATTTTGTGTATTTATCTCAATAAATCAAATATGTAATAATTTTTGTACTAATCCTCCCCAAGGCTGACAGAATGACAAGTGGGGCCGAAGGTTGGCTCTGACAGGTCACAATATCTGTCTGTAATCCTTGTCTGTACTAAAATTGCAGGTGGGACGCCTGCACTATTAATAGTACAGACAGCTCATGGTACATAACCATCTGTATTAATAATAGTACAGACGGCTCGTACTACTACGAGCCGTCTGTACTATTCATCCCGTCTGATATTAGAGAACCGTCTGTACTAACAATAGTACAGACTACGAGCCGTCTGTACTATTATTAGGTCAGGCGTCCCGCCTGCAATATTAATACAGACGGTTCAATATTGAGAACCGTCTATACTAACAATATTATAGACGGTTCTGTTCTACGAGCCGTCAGTACTATTGTTAGCACAGACGGTTCTGTGTTGCGAACCGTCTGTATTACCGTTTTAATAAGTACCATTTGAATTTTGCAAACTCTCATCTCTTCCCAAACACGCGCCGCCACTCCCGCTCTCTCGCCCTAGGTTTTGACAACTTCCCGCCCTGCTCCTCCGCCGCACCCACCGCCGGTTCCTGACGCCCTCCTCCCCGACGATCTCCTCCCCGATGGCCTCCTACCCGTCGGCCTCCTCCCCGACGATCTCCTACCCGCCGGCCTCCTACCCGCCGTCCTCCTCCCCGACGATCTCCTCCCCGACGGCCTCCTCTCTGCCGGCCTCCTACCCGTGCTCCTCCTCGACGACGTCCTCCCCGCGCTCCTCCCGACGACCTCCCGAGCCGCCGCTACCACACATCACCGCCGCTGCCGCCCGACCACTTCCCCGGCTGACGGCCTCCCCGACCTCGCATTCCCAGGTAAGCCCCCTCCCTATTCTAGTCCGGTTGTATTCACAATGTGCACAAGTCAAAGTCCTACCAGGGTTACATGAGCAAGGTCCTAAGTCCTAGCTAGCTGCACCTTCTATTTGTGGTCAAACTCTCATGCGGAGTTGGCGGAAGTAGCGATGAAATGGCCAGTTTTGTTTACTTATTGTGGATAACCTTGCTCTGATTGTGTTTCCTACTAAACATCACAGATATTTTGATCGTGTTATGCTTTAGAGAATTCTTCTTTGATTGTTTAGTGGAATGAATTTTATTTATTGAATGAATTGGTTTTTATGATTACTACATTGGAAGTTAGGACTATCCAATAGTTTCATTTGTGTTTGAGTTGTGACTGACCACTCGCAGCATTAGGACGATCTGTTCAGTGTCTGTTCTGGTAGTGCAAAGTGTCTATTTGGCTATTGTTGGACATTATACCTCAGCTAAGTGTACATTATCATCATTTCATGGCATGATGTGGACCATATGGCTTCAGTTTGTCATCTTGTGTTCCTCTGTTTCTGGTCATGCTGATTGCTTGAGTGACCTTATGTTGTGGCAGATATGGGTCGGGGGAGTTAAATGGCAGACTTCTCATCAACCTTGCATTTTGATCTCCTGCTGTCCCACGGGATTTGCACTAAAATGTTGTATGGTTGTAGATGTTTAGGATTTTTTTTCATGGCTAGTTTTGAACAAGACACAATGGCTTGTTTGGTCATAAAATTGAATCTAGCAGCTCAACAATGGCATCTGTAGTGCAATGGCATATGTAGTGCAATTGTAGTTCTTCGATCTCTTTCTGTACTTATTTTTATATGTACTATATTACCATTGCGAGGTTCCTCCAAAGATTGCATCATTAAGCCAGGTTATTATATGATTTCTGCATGATATAAGCTTGAAATCTGAGTTTCAAGTCTTGCAGCTGAACCGACCAAGAAGTCAAAATGTGAACTTACAATCTGAAATCCTATACTTCCAAATAGATATCATTTTTTTTTCCTTCTAGGTGTAATCTTTATCTTGCTGCTCAAAGCCGAAACTTGTATTGTCAACTTGCAGTAGTTCTGGCTCCTCCTCTTGAGCTCCTCCTAAGAAGCAAAGCGAGTGATGGAGAGATAGATGGTAGTGGTGGTCCGATGGGGTTGGCGCTGCGTCGGCTGCATGCTATGTTCTAGTTGCTTGCTACATTAAACCATCAACCATCTCAAAGCAATCCTTGCACTTTCTTGCTTAGTTCATGAACTGTATTCTTCGTTTCTCATCATCGCTAAGTATATATGAATTTTTCGTCTTTTGAAGGTGGCATCCGGAGATGAATGTGAAGTGCCTTCGGCCTCTTCTCCTCGACAAGATGAGCTGGACTTGTCTCCTCAACTAGCTCAACCCTGCCCTGAACAACATGCGGAGCCCTCCTGTCATGAGCATACCGAAGAAACCAGTGCGCAGAAGCCAAAGCGAGGTGGCCGAGGCAAAAATCAAATGCCCACGGGTCACTACACGATAACTCAAGTCAGTGACGAGGGTGTGCCCACATTGCCTCTGCATGCTCAGGTGGCATTCCGTAGAGTGTGCGCTTCGCTTGCGAGGACAAAGGTCTGGATAACATACGCCAGCTGGCTGTCAGTGCCGAATACCGAGAAAGAGTTCCTGTGGGACACCATCAAAGCACAATTCGACTTCCCCGAAGGTACCGAGAAGGCCGTGGAAAGACAGGCAAAAGCCAAGATGGGCAAGGCGTGGAAAACCTTCAAGAGCGAGCTGTACAACACGTACGTGAAGAATGATCTTATGCCCTACAGGCAGGACCCGAACACTTATGGGTACTTGGAGGATCAATGGACGGAATTTGTGGAGAGGTGCACGTCGGAGGAATTTGTGCAGCGGAGTCAGGCAAACAGGGCGCGCCAGGCATGCAACGTTCACCCCCACAGGCTCGGCACCGGTGGGTATGCGCGCAAAGAGTTGGAATGGAGAAGAGAGGACGAGCAGACATCTCAGGAGAGTTGCGAGACACCGTTCTCCCAAATCCCAGAGAGGCGGGCCCAGAACTGGTATCGCGCGAGGGCCAACATCTCGGCTGATGGCACTGTCGCCTTCAGCAAGCCCGAAATCGAGTAAGTGGCCGAAAACATCCTGCGACTGTCAGAAGAATCCTCTCAAGGAACTTTCCAAGTAGCTAGGGCAAAAGATATACTAACCTCGGCTCTGGAAAACAAAGAGCACCCGGGTCGAACGTGTGGCGTGGGGGTCACGGTTCCATGGAAGTTGGGATTCCCTGACGATGCGGGTTCGTACAGGAGTCGGAGGAGAACCAAAGTAGAGCACAAGGCAGCCGAGCATGAACAGATGAAAAGAGAGCTGATGGAAGAAATATTTGCCGACCTAGAACAAAGAATCGATGCAAGGGTCGAAGAACGGGTACGGCAGATAAGGCAGGAGGATGCGGCCATCGCGGACGAACGCAGCCCCGCAGGCTCATCCCCACAGGCTCGGCACTGGAGTAGCTGCGCTTCCGTGGAAAATGAGCAAGCTGAGGATGTCAACAAACCAGCTCAGGGCAACGTTCCAGATGACGTCCGCACCGCCGACTCACCTTTCGAGGACATAACAGGTGACGTCCGTAGTGGCACATTACCTGTGGATGACATATCGGTGGCAACCAAGTACAAGCTCCTCATGCCCAGCAGTTTTGGCTCCGTTCACATGCTTGAGGCTGGCACGGGGTTAGCATTTCCACCAATGGAAGAGACCACTGTGCACGGAGTTCCGCTAGTGGCGGGTAACGCCAAAGTGGCAGTGGACATGGTGCGTGCGAATATGTCCTCCTACCCACTTCCTGTATGCCTAGAGGACAACGTCAAGACACTGGGACAGGTCGTTAACGCATTCATCCAGTGGCCGAAGAAGTACATTTCCCTGGTTGCCCCTCCACCTCCTGCACGGCTCCTGTCTCCGGTACGAGACGGCAAAGATTTCTCATTCCGTGCTCCTCCGCCGAAGGTGAAATCCGCTTCGGCACAATTTTAGCGGTTCAGCAAATCTGGGCAACAGGCCGCCAAATCGACTCCACAAGCTCAGCATAGGGTCACCAGAAATACCAAAAAGTCGGCCAAGGGCAAAGATGTAGAAGAAGAACCCAAGATAAGAGTCTACACAGAAAGGCAACCGCTAGTGATGCGGATGGAGTTAGAACGACTCGGTTGGGTAGCTCAGATTGTGCACAATTTTTACATTAAGAGGTCTAACGAAGAGAGAGCGCTTCATCAAAATATTACCGTTAGGTTCCAGCGGCAACATTTCCTCCATCCAGGTGGAACCTTCACCTTCGAGTTCAAGGATTTATCCGACCTCTACCGTCACGACGCCCTCGATGTCAGCCTATTAAGATGCTGGACACTGTAAGTGTTCTGCATCATGATTTATGCTAAATGAACTACCTAACTCATTGATACGCTCTTTCAATAACATTACTCTTATATGTAGACATATGCTTCAAGAGGCTAAGACAGAAAATCCTAATATCGGTTTCCTCGATCCGCAAGTGGTCATATGCACAATGTTCCAATACAGGCCGGAGGAGGTCGAGGATTACATCTCGGAGGCCATGCTCGTTCTCTGTACTAGGCGCCTCATTCTTCTACCGTACACCTACGACTTCCACTGGATGCTCGTTTGTATCGAATCACAACATCAACATATCACCTACTTCGACTCCAGGGACTACCCACCAGAGAAGTACGCAAATTTGACGAGGGTTCTCAACGGGGTGTTCAAGAAGTACGTTTCCAAGGGGGGCCTCTAAAAACAGCAAAAACCGAACTGACCCACGATTTCATTTCCCGATAATAATTCCTCCCTCGCCCATGAATAATGACCTCACACGTTCTAGTATGTATTCGGTAAAACTAAATTTACCCTGCACGTAATCGTGATTTCTGCAGTGCCGCAAGCAGCCGCCGGGCAGCAACCTCTGTGGATACTATGTCGTGACATATATGATGTAGATCGTTAGCTCTAGTCCGGTAGATCCAGAGGTTAGTGTCATTACACCATATTCAGTTACATTTTTCATCGTTCTGACATTGTGCCTAATCTATTTTAGTTTCCTTCTGCAGACATTTAAGTTTCCTATAAATAAGCTCGACAGTGAGGGCATCCGGTATGTTCAAAAACAGTTAATAGGTTTCTGACTTTCCCAGATGTTGAAGGAGGCCGGAGAATTCCATAGTCCTCAAAATTTGCACATGACTTAAGAGTTTTTTTTCTCCCTAAGAATGGCTTGTCTTGTAATTTATCGATGAATTACTGCTTGCGAACTTTGTGTTCGAGAATGTCGTTTAATGTGATTACGGATGAATTACTGCTTCTGAATGACTTTGTGGTTGCGAATGACATTTAATGTTTGCTTGTGAATGAAAAAGTTTGAGATCAATGACTATACGCCTGCCGCACTGCCGCCGCGGCACGCCGTTTCCGCTGCCGCGGCAGCAGGCTGCAGCACACCGCCGCCCTGCCGCACTACTGCCGCGGAAGCATAAACGGCTGTTTCCGCTGCCGCGGCAGCAGTTGCAGCACCATCGCCCTGCTGTCGCAGCAGTAGAAACGGCGGTTTCCGCTGCCGTGGCAGCAGCTGCAGCACCGTCGCCCTGCCGCACTGCTGCCTGCTACCAATACATATGGTTCCAGGGCTAGAACCATCTATTAAATTCTTTATATAGACGGCTCTACGAATAGAACCGTCTATACAAAGATTTTTTACAGACGGCTCTAGCCCTAGAACTGTCTGCATAAAGAATTTGTACAGACGGTTCTATTCCTAGAGCCATCTGTACAAATGCTTTGAACAGTATCTCAAAAACATTTGTACAGACGACTCCGTATCTGGAACCGTCTGTACAAACACTTTCGAGGTACTGTTCAAAGCATTTGTGCAGACGGCTCTAGGTTTGGAGCTGTCTGTACAAATACTTTTGCAGTCCTTTTCCAACGAACATCACAGACGGTTCCACACACAGGAACCGTCTGTACTAATTATTTGTAGAGACGGTTCAATACCTGTTGTACAAACCTGATTTGTACAGACTATTTGGTACAGACAGTTCAGAAAACCGTCCCGCCCGGGAGTTTCGAACCGTCTGTATAAATCGTTTCTGCAGTAGTGTAGGTTCGTTGAATCATTTAACATCCCAATAACTGGAATGTATAGTTCCGTCATTTTAGGAAACCTTCATGAATGATCTCACTTTTTCTAATTATCTTATTGTAGTGCATATTTTTTCCACCTTTATAATGGATATCCATATAAGCGTAGACGTTTATTTTGATGAGCCAGCATCTATAGAGCATGGCAACAGACTTGTAGCAACCAAGTACTGTGGTAGAGTAGAAGAGCATAATTTTGCGAGTTCTACGATCTTTTTTTTTGGAGGAAAGTACTGGATTCATTGAGATAAGGAAAACAGTACAGAAATATCTGATACAGGACAGCTGTTCCTACAAGTTAGCAGAAACACCCCTACAGAAAGAAAAAATACAACAAGATCCTTGGGGGATATTTCCACCGATCCGTAGTGCCGCCGCGCCGGCTTGCCGGAGCAGAGGAGGACGGGTCGCCGGTCGTCGCTCCCGAACCTGCAAAAGGGATCAGAGGACAGAGCCTTGGTCGAAAGCCGCAGAGAACGTCCGCCGCGAGAGGCGGAGCGAAAACTCGATGAAGGGACGGGCGGCAAGGGCGGAGCCCCATTCTTGAGCAGGCAGCCGAGCTTCTCCCGGCCATCAGCCTCGATCCGATGGACAAAACCGCCACTGCAGCGTGGAGGGACCTTGAAGGAGGCAACTGACCTGGAGACGAACCTCCAAACGGGCCACACGGATCGACGGACGATGGGGGAGGGAACCATCGCCGTGGCAGCGACCGATCCGGAGGACAAAACACCAAAGGCAAGGTCGCCGTCGCCGCCCAGACAACCCGCCGCAGAAACATCCCAACCTCCAGCTCCTCGACTCCGCTCCGAAGAACGGCGATGATTAGGGGGGGAGCCGAGGTACTCTTATTTGCACCGCCGCCGTTTCCCCAAACCAAACGCCGGCGGCCAAAACCCTAGCCCTACTATGTACACGCCGAACGCCTAAAACCGGGGTTCCCCCACCCTCCCGCCGCCGAAGCAGCCGGCGGAGGGAGAGGGAACCCGCGGCAGCGTCGGCGGAGCACGAGGGAACCGGGGTCGCCGCTTTACCTCCTCTCTCTACTGAAGCAGGGGGAGGGGAAAGCGAACTCTAGTTGATCGATTGCCTGCGTTAGGTGAGTTCTACGATCTTACTTAGACGTAAACTGGACATAGATAACCTTGGACACGAACTTAGAGAGTAGTCTAGTTTAAATACATATCTTAGCCGGTAGTTTTTCAGCTTGACAGGTGTTGTCTCGAAATAAACTGCGCGTACACCATATTCTGCTGTGGAAATCAGGATTCATCGGACAAAAGCGTTGAGCCGCATAGCTGCATGCTGAACACATCGCCATGCTGTCTTTCAGTCACCATACGCTGGTATCCCTGTAAAAAAAACAGTTGTGTATTAGTCGTATGATGGGTTGACGTGCGAGTTGAACAAGAAGGCACACGCACACTGAAACAGAGCCCGCCACGCGGAGATCTGGCCACCGCGACGCGCACCACGGCGCGATGGCCCAGAAACAGGGACGTCCATATGAATTACGCGGCAACCAACCTAGAGGACACACTGACGCGGATCAAGCAAAGCGTCTCTCGCACAATAACTGGGAACAGAGCAATGGCGCTGCAGTTAATCCGACATGGACCCCAGGAAGCGCTCTTTTGTTACACCCTTACTTTTATTAATCAGTACTAATTAATAGTACAAGCAATCGTTAGGCATTTGATCCAAGCTAACCACGTGCACAGATTTGGGCGTGAGTTCTGTACGTACAGACTGCCTGCTTGACATACGCGTCCCTCGTACAAAGCAGAGACTGATAGCAGAGGCTGCCGAGCAGGGGTCGCAGCTGGTCGTGCTCCCAGAGGCCTTCTCAGGCCCATGTATTGCGCTCACACTGCCATGACACGGAGTTTTGGCAGGCCTCCGTGAGAGGCACATCGCCCATGAAGGAAGATGCTTTGTTCTATCGGCCGAACCAGTTATGCCCCACGAGGAGCCATGGCGGTATAGTATATTCAAAACATCCACCATAGTGGACTGCGATTTTTGTTAGCCATGCAATGGTGATGCCATATTAACAAGAACCAGCGTCCAGCAGAACATGATAATGGGGATGCCAGGGATACGATTGTAGCAAATTAAGAACGAGCAAAATAAAGCAAGGCCTATGAAACACAGATAAAAGAACAAACAACATGATCAAACTTGAAGATAGTAGTAAATAAGACGTACGTACGTTATAGCACCTCGATGCAGTTGTCAATCTCAACTCCTCCCTAGGTTAAAAAACACAACTTGGTGAAGTGGAGTACAAGGCAAATTTGGAGACAGGTGGTGGGTAGTGTAGTTAAATTAGGCGTGAGTCCCGGAGTTAAGTGGCCACAGGTTTATGTTGCACGTTGTTCAGACTTCGTAAACACAGTGGACGTACCTCACCATTCCGGAGTAGTATTATATAGGTTCATATTGCCTGCAAATTGCCATTAAGCGAGAGAGTAAAACAGCCTACGACTACTTAAGGTCGGGAAGATCCGTATGAAACTGGTCGCAGGCCTAACACGTAGAGATTCGATAATCAAACAAACAAATTCAGAGAAACATATACTATACAGTAAACAAATGGATACGATACGTACACGATTGGAATGCTGTTCATCTACTAACAGAAAGCCAGCAAGGCAGCAACTGCAACTGGCAATATCCAGTCGACGGAGTGGGCGTCACGTGTAATTTAAATGCGACGGGGAGGAAGCAGAGAATATGGCGATGCCGTTGGAGTGGAGTGGAGGGGACGCAGGACTGGGATTAGGATGGGGCTAACAGTCCCCTCACCGCAACAGCTAATCTTGGCCTGTCGTTGGTGCAAGATCACACGGAAATAATACCCGGAGAAGGGGAAAAGGCAGTGTTAAAGAGAGACGAGGCTGTCACAAGCGTGTCCCACCACGGGTGATACCTTTGTGAGCCGGACCCACCAAGGAATGAACTGCGTAACATGCCTTCATTATGGTACTGCTTCTGCAAATAAAAATGAACTCGCAGGCGCCTAGCGGGAAACCACAAGGTTAAAACCGTAAAAATTAACTTGTAGGCCGATGGGAAAAGCGAGGTTCCCTCGCGTAACAAACTTGATGCGAGATCAACTGAGCAACAACATTGGGAATAAACCAAACCGGACACTACACAAATCTCCCGGAAGGAAAAAAGCGTAATGTAAACCTGATTCTAAGTAGGAGCACTATTGATCACCGTAAACGAAATCTCAGATAAACGCACAAGGACTTGTAAAAGTATAAACTGTTGTATATTATCGCAAGAAAAGGAGATAACAGTTAAAAACTGTTGTAAACACTTGTAAATGTAGATAGCTACCAGCTACTTTACAGGATCGAACATTTAAAGGCGTGTTAAGAGATACCAAAGGCCAGATAAACCAGTCCATAAACCTGGTCCCACGGGCACGGCCCGCTTTGGCCCACGCCTCCACTAGCACCTGTCGGAGGGTCGGAGCCGAGAAGGGAAGCCGTGGAGCACGGGGAACAGGGGATAGGAAGAATCTCCCACCACCACCACCAGCAAGCATCCGTGCTCCTCCTCCGTCCTCCTCCCCCTACCGCCCAAAACGACGTTGCGTCGTCGCCTCCAACATCTTCCCCGAATATTCATTCGCCCGCCACCTACCTATAATAAACCAACCCATCCGGCCCATATTATCCGGTCTCCCCGTACCCATGAGATATTTCGAATCCCACTCCGTGACGAATTTTCGTTGTTGTGCTACCTGATAACCAAGTCAAAAATTAGCGCATATTTTTTATGGGCGGATCCGACACCACCCCAGACGCAAGGGACGACGCCCAGGTGGTGGTGGTTGTGGGATCCCCCATCGACGACTCCGCCTCCGATCCCCTCCCTTATACGCCTCTGCCGCCCCCCGCGACAACATCGCCGTCGTCGGTTCCGGCTGCGGCGGAAGCTAAGCGAGAGCCCTCGGCCGCGGTTCCGGCCGAGGCGGCAGCAGTGGAAGCTAAGCAGGAGGCGGCGTCGGCGGCAGCAGTGGAAACTAAGCAGGAGGCGGCGTCCGCGGCGGGGGTGCAGGCCATGGCGGTCACCGTGGTGCGAGACGTCGAGACCGGCCCGGAAGCGAGCACTAGCGGCGCCGGGGAGGAGAAGCCTTCCTGGTTCACCCCTAAGAGGTACTACTAGTACCGGAGCATAGCGCGATTAATGGGTAGCATCGTAGGTTTGAACTGTTCGGTTGCACGGGGTTTTTGCGGAGCTCGGGGGGCGGTGTTGATCTCGAATTGGGCCGATTTGGTTGCTTGGTTTGAAGAATCTAGCTTCTCGTGAGCTCAAGTTGGACGCGCTGGGAGATAGCCTGCGAGCTATTGAGTTGCTGCTTGCCATTGATGTGAGTTTTGTTTGCACCTTCAGCCTTTGGCGATGTCAGGTTCAGGTGAGATGGGAGCAGGCCATAAGACTTGGCCAGTTTGTTGCTTGATAACAAATCACTGGTCATATGTGTTATGTGGTTCCATCTCTTTAATCGAAATTTCTCTCGAGTATCTCGTTGTTCCATTCGTGACTTGGAGTTTTGGAATTTTTCTGTTTCTCCACGTTCGTTTGCTTTTGTGCTATGAATTTGCGGTTTGTACAAGGTTGGTGTTGGCTTGATGCAATTTGAGGTGCTCTAGAATATTTTTGTGCGTGCGTGCGTGTTATTTGGTAACAGTGGTTGAACCCTTCTTCTAGCCAGATAGGTTTAACTAATTTGATGTGCATTGGTATTGGACGGAGATATGTCTTTTTTTTTAAAGAGAGAACGGAGATATGTCTAGCTTCTCTTAGGTTTGATCATCTGTCCCCTCTGTGTTATGTTTGGTGTTGCGCTGTGATGTACTGATATGTACCTCAATGTCATGTCGGCAAGATGGGTGCTGGAGAGTTGGTGATTTTGGTTGTTCTCCTGTTGTATGAGCTTCTGACGTGAAACTTGATCGTGTTAGTACATTATGTGCTCACTATGCGAATTAAGAGGAATTAGAGGGGATTTTACAAAAGGGTTTCCCACGATTTCTATTAATAGAAACCGTACGGCCACACAAAGTTCACGAAGGAAACCAGAAAATCAGCATCTATTTTTATGTCAGATATTGAACAGCTTCAGACAGCCCGGCCACAGCCCAGCAAGGCATCATAACCTTCTTATGAAAGGAATTAGAGGGGACGGCGATGCAATGCTAATAATTCCACGTTGTGTGGTCTTGAGTTAAAAAATTGTTCTTTGTGCAGATTGCAGTAGCAGTTTAGTACACCGCGTGCTCAGTATGCCCCTAAGTATCACTCATCATACAAATTTAGCCAATAATTTCATGTTGTGTGGTCTTGGGTTCAGATTTCAGAACCTGTAATTTATGCAGATTGAAATAGTGTGGCATATTCCGGTGTTTGTGTCTTTTCATGTTATGTTTTCTCATTATACTTGAGGAGTCGACCTATGTATTACACTGCTTGAGTTAATTACTTTTTATATTTGCAGATTACTTCTGATGTTCTGCATCATTAACATGCTAAACTATGTTGACCGGGGAGTAATAGCAAGTAATGGTGTCAATGGCAGCCGTGGAAGTTGTTCTGGTGGCACATGCACCTCAGGTTCTGGAATTCAGTAAGTCCCACCAGAAACTTTTATACAAAATGTGATATTTTTTTAATTTAATACACTTTCTGCGTGTCTTGGCTATTTTATCTCATAAGACAAGAGCTTAGATCAGGGGAAAGGCTCATATAGCCGTATTCTTTGCAATTTGCAAACTGTTATATACAGTAAATTTCTATGGAATTTCTTTTGCTCTTTTATCTCTCCTCCTCCTGTGTTTGTTTTCCTGCCTGCCATCGCGGCGTTCTTCATTTTTATTGTATTTTAATTTCTGTATCATTAATCACCACTAATCTACCATCTTAATTTATCATGATATCTTTTTTTACTCCTGATTGGCCTTACCATGCCATGCTCTCTACAGGGGTGACTTCCATCTGAACAATTTTGAAGATGGCGTGTTGTCCTCAGCATTTATGGTAGGGTTGTTGGTGGCTTCGCCGATATTTGCGTCATTGGCAAAAATGTTAGTTTCCTGTGTGTTCTTTTGTTTAATATAATATAACTTTATTCTTATTTCCTATATTGATCATTCCAGTAGAAAAAAATACTATAGATGGACAAACATTCTTCAAAAACAATACACACTACAAATTAGCAAATCTATTTTTGTATGGTCTGATGCGAGCTTTTCGGAGTGCTACTTGTTAGCATGTCATAGTTTGTTCCCCTCCTTGCAGACACAATCCTTTCAGGCTTATTGGTGTTGGATTGCTAGTCTGGACTATTGCAACAGCTGGTTGTGGGTGCTCGTTTGATTTCTGGTCAATTACTATATGTCGCATGTACGTACTTTCTACTTCGTCACTATGACTGATATGTTGATGTTTCAGTTCTGTGTTAACTAAAAATGCAATTTCACTCTTCTAATCCCGTGATCAATTCTCCAACATATTGTTAATTAGGTTAGTTGGTGTTGGTGAAGCTTCATTTATAAGTCTTGCAGCTCCATTCATTGATGACAATGCACCAGCAGCCCAGGTTCAATTATTCTTATGATGCCTTTAGTTTCCACAGAGTTGCACGTACATGTGAACAAATCTTATGGTTGCTTGGCTCTGTTTCTATACCCAACATACACGTACATTCTTCTGGGACATAACCTACACCTTTGCACATATATGTAGTATTCTTCAGTCATTTTTTATGTTGGGTTAAAATATATATTTTATGTCAAGGATATACATGATTTTACTTCAGGTAATTATATGGCGAAACAGAAGGAACCAATTATCAAATTCATGTAATTTAGGCAAAATGGCTACTCAAAGTATGTTTAACAATATAGCACATAAAGATCATGTGACCAAGAACTATAATGGATCAATGTATTTATCAGAGTAGTTTACTTAAGGAATTATTTACCAGTTGCTTCTAGATATTGAATTAGGTGACTTGCTCCTTGAATAACGAATACATTCATCAAGCTATGATTTAGTCTATTTGCATAGGAGGTTTTGTTTTTAATAGTACTGTTGTTTTTAATTTCTCATGTCTTGTGTTAGTCAACAACTTGTCAATTTACATTGCTACTAATTATGTTACCAGAAAACAGCTTGGCTTGCTATGTTCTACATGTGTATACCCACTGGGATAGCACTGGGCTATGTTTATGGCGGGCTGGTAAGTCTTATGCTACACTCTGTCTCTCTTCCTTTTTAGTTTTGCATCAACAGATCAAGTAACAACAGCATTATCAGTATAACCTGACCTTGTAATATGTTCTCTTTTGTTAAAAATTATCTTACATATCATCAGGTTGGAAATAGACTGCACTGGCGTGCTGCTTTCTGGGGAGAATCAATTTTAATGCTTCCTTTTGTTATTCTGGGCTTTTTGATAAAGCCACTAGAGCTCAAAGGTGTGGTTTTATTTTATGTATTGTTTTGGTTACCAGAGTAGACAACACTACTATTTTATAACATGGCGGTAATTTGGTATTCTGTGATCCTGATTTTCTTCCATTCATTTTTGTCTTTCTTTTGGGGGTTGGGGATTTGTTTACCAGGATTTGCTCGCAACAAAAAGACAAAAGAGTATGGCCCAATGCTCAGTCCGGAGCTTCAAGATGAGACAAGTACGTCCTTCTTTACCAGTTTTCATTCGATTGGCTAATCCCGTTTGTCGTCACTTAATTTGGTCCAAGAAGTATTTTCCTTTTCCTTTTCTTACACTATATCTGTCTTCAAAAGTGCTTCAACGCTCTCCAAAAGGTGAAAAGTCTAAGGCAAATTGAGAGCCTGGTTTGCGACCACCCACTACTCTACTAACATTACTGTTTTAAGATTTCTGCAATTTAGTAGAAGCACTACTTGTCCTCTATTTGGTTCTGATTACAAGAACTGACTCTTTCTGTACACCAGTATTCTAAAAGGCAGCTGCCTAGCCTGCCTAGACACTAGGCGCCACCCTCCCAACTAGGCAGCCACCTAGTCCTAACTAGGTGCCTCCACGCCGACTGTCTAGCGCCTTTTAGAACACTGCTGTACACTGATTCACCTAAGGAGTCAAAATCACTTCAAATAAGATCTGCGAAATTTAAATTTCTCTGCATTCTTGACTTCTTGTTCTCTCTGCATGTTATGCTAAAATTTGAATTACAGAGCTATTTCTGTGATGAGTTGAACCATGATAATCTGCTTGACATTCATAAGGATCTTAAACATTTTCACAGGAAAAATAACGCAAGGACAAAACTGATGTTTTGCTCAGCATGCTGACTTATTTCGACTTCCCCTCATATTTGAAATGCATAATAGCAACTAACTTTATTTTAGGGAAGAAAATAGTAACTAAGTTGCAATTATGTATTGTATCCTCGATGACCTCGTTAATTTGCTTAGGGCATTTTTGCCAAGGGCTACTCTCGTTGATATTTCTAGATACAGCATCATACTGAGTTGAATTTGCCTCCTCCTGGCTTCCGGGGTGTGTAACTCTGCAGAAGCTCAAGCACCAACGAACACACCCTTTCAATAGCTCATTTATTTATTTCCATCTATTCCAGATAACAATGGGATAAAGCAGGATGTGCCTGCTGGAATTGAGGACCTGGCACAAAAGCTTCCACACAAAAATTCCATGTAAGCACCTCCCTCCTGGGATCTTTTTTTCTTTGCTTGTTAGATCATTGTCCTATTTCTATATTTTATACCTTTATGCAGTACCTCTTATCTGTTGATCATGTAGGTAAAACTAAATGCTGTAGTTACTTAATTGATCATGTAGGTAAAACTAAATGCTATAGTTACTTAATTGATGTACATATCTAAATAGATAAGCTTACTGCCATTTAAATAAATATTCGTTTACTTCTCATTTTTGTCATGCAGCTCCAGTTTCGGGAAGAAAGTTGTGACTGAAATCGGTCATTTTGGGAAAGACATGAAAGAATTATTACAAGAGAAAGTCTTTGTAATCAATGTCTTAGGTCAGATCTCCTTTCATATGTTATGCAATTTTTGTAACTCAGTTATGTTTACAAATCAGTCCGTTTTTATGCCCTTCGGAGAAATTTATATGAAACTAGGTTGTGTCTTGTGTGCCAGGTTTTTAAATGCTCCGGACTTTAACCCTGCTATTTTCCGCGAATACGCAAAAGGTTGCAAATCATTTCATTTATAGATAGAGTTGAAACAAAGAACAACTTTATTTTGTGGATTATACTTCATCTCTGAATATTGGACAACTATATAGAATACACTTAAATATAATTGAAACAACTTGTAATTTGATCAAATTTTGTTCTCTCGCTTAAGTTGAGCTCAATAGGTTCAACTTTTGTCTTAAATTTGGAGCAAAAATGTTACTATGAATCCATAGGTTAAACAATCATTTCATATTAGTCGCATCCGCAGCAATTTGCTGCCCAGATCGTTGTAATTTGCACCAACTATTTAATGTACTAGTTCCTAATTTTGCGTCGTAATTATTATCTTGCAAGAAGCATTCAAATTCCTGGACTCCTCCAGTGCTTGACTCCATTTTATTTAAGAGCAAATAGCCTGGCTAAAAACTGCTTTTGAGAAGAAAAAAAATTCTTTACTAAACAATTCCCAGCAAATCAAGGTAACGATGCTGTGGACATTCATCGAAATTCAAAATTTATGGCAATAAGGTTCTCAGGTGGTACATTGCTTTGAATGGATCTTATAGAGTTATAGTAATAAATGTCCACGTCAAACTTTGAAGTTTGAATTGATATGTGAAATACATTTCATCTTCACTTTTCCGTACGAAGTTTATTCTTCTGTTTGGGATTGGAGTTCATTTGCCTGTGCTATTCCAGGTTACATCTCCTACAACTTTGTCATTGGTGCCTATTCCTATTGGGGCCCTAAAGCTGGTCAGGATATCTACAAAATGGTAATTCCTTGTAGTCGTATGCCTTGGCCTATGGTTAGATGACCATTATTTTTTGGTTGGTTACCTCTTTTCCATAGATGTATGACTGTAGTAGTTCTGTATTTTCGTATATTCAAAAATCCATCATGTTGGCATCTGTATAAAGTTCTAGTCTAGATTAGTGTAGCATACCACAATATTTTATATTATCACACTTCAATAAATTGCCATTTCACTGGATAACCTTTCACATTTAACTTTGTCATACCAGGCCAGTGCAGACCTAATGTTTGGCGGAATAACAATAGTGTGTGGAATATTTGGAACCCTTGCAGGGGGTTTCATCCTTGACAAGATAGAATCTACAATTTCGAATGCTTTCAAGGTAAGAGGCAACTTTACAAAGTAATATTTGCATGTCTGCCTTCTGACATTGTATTTTGAAGAACCAGGATGAACATTCACCATCCCCTAAGTTTATGCTTTGACATTGCTCTTTTTACATTAGTGATCTAGGCTACTGACCCCCAGATGATTGTTTTTATCTTTGTTTGATAATGAGGTGTAATTATTAGTTAAGGTGTTCTTCCTTTGGAAATGTGCCTAGGTTTAGTTCTTTTCATTCCTTGCTTTGTCTTATTCTGTTCTTAGCAGAATAACGCTAGTACCATTAATGCAAGGCTAATTTTCTTTTCACAAAGCAGCCAGCAGGATATTTAACATAGGTGTATTATATATACTAAGTAGTATATGCGAATCATACAAGTCTGGAGTAATGAAGCGAAAGGAAGCTTTATATGCTGCTTACTACCGTCATAATAACTGTTACTATTATGCTATGCTTACTTCCATTCACGAGAATTCTTTTCTTGTAGCTTCTTTCTGGCGCGACTTTTCTAGGGGCAATATTTTGTTTCAGTGCCTTTTGTTTCAAGAGCCTTTATGGATTCATACCCTTCTTTTCAGTTGGGGAGCTCTTGGTATTTGCAACTCAGGTAAATTACTTCCTTTGGTTCACTATTTTCGCTTCACTTTAAATTCTGACTTTTATTACATAACTGAGCTCTGCAATTATTATTGCTGTTTTATGAACACAACCAAATGTTATTCAAAATTATTTTTGATGTTCATCTTGATTACCACTTCTCAAGATCTTTATGTTGAAAGTAACTCTGGTTTCTGTATGGGGTATTGAATGGAACAAGAAAATCGTATTTTATGCAAAGTTGCTTTTCTTTTTGTATAACTGTCATGCTGATAAGCATTTCAATAGATGGTAAATTCGCTCATGTACCTAGTTAAGTTCTGCACATATACTTAATTCTTTGAACTTGCAGGCCCCAGTAAACTACATATGCCTTCATTGTGTGAAACCAAGTTTGCGGCCATTATCAATGGCTATGTCTACTGTTTCAATCCATATATTTGGTGATGTGCCATCTTCACCTCTTGTTGGGCTTCTTCAGGTACTTCTTGTTTATTATCCATTGTATCTTAGTCAAAAAGTTACTTGCTCAGCAACTTAATTGCCCATTTGCTCACTGCATAATCAAGATTAGGTCCATTCATTTTCATGTTAAATGGGAGTAACCCTTGTATTACACAATTCCTTATTGCGTGAATTGTTGTCATAATGGATTTTATATAAAATAGATTATGTTAGATCTCAATATTTCTGTGCCCTCTATTGGTGCCCTAGCAGATCTTGATGCATTATAGCATCTGAAGTGCATCCAACACCGCTTGGATGTCGATTACTTGTGAGTATTGCTGCATCGTAGTTTCTTACCTTGTGGTTTTACTGTGTGAACTTTGATGCAGGACAAAATCCATAACTGGAGAGTAACAGCGCTTACATTGACATCCATCCTGTTTATTGCAGTTATATTTTGGTTCATTGGTATGTTCTCTTAGTATAGTTTATTTTCTAGAATAGTTCTTTTAGCATAGTAATAATTATAGATTCACAAAGCCTAGGCAATATCGTAAGTTTTCACATATAGTGATTAAAGGACTACATAAAGCTTGCCAGACTAGGAGCATTGTATTGTTTCAACCTCTTCTTGAGACTCTGTCCTCCGTATAAGGCCCCTGTTTGATTGAGTTTTTTAGTAGCTTTCTATTGGAAAAAGTTACAGCCCAACCAAATGGCTAGTTTTTCAGTAGTTTTTGCCAACGAAAGTTATGGGCTCTGCAATGCAAATTCAGCTGTTTGGAAAAGCTGTCTTCTCTAACTTTTTGCAATGTGCTAAAATTTCGGTGCTCATTTTCCAAAATGTTGTGGATGGTTTGGATCAACCAAAAGTCATATGTCCACTTTCCAACAGCCACAATAGCTATTCCAGACAGCCAGCCTACAATAGCTTTGTCAACAATCACAGCCCAACCAAACAGACTTTAAGTCACATGCATGCTTACTTCGAAACCAAACCATCATTCGTTGTCTGAGCCACTACCACATGTATAGATTGAATATGCTTACTAAAACAATGTTTATTGTCAGTTTTTGGAGAATGATATCCATTTGATTTCCATGAACCTCACAAAATTAGCTACTTCAAGGGTCTAAAGCATTTTTGAGCCCCCTTCTGTAGCATTTAGCTTTGTTAATTGTTACAGCCAATATAGTAGGTATAGTGAGTCCAGTGAAATGCAGTCATCGATGAGCTGGGAATAATTAACGTCCATTGTTCACTAGTGCTGATGAACAGAAGCATATAAATAGGCACGTGTTCTATGCCAGTTGACTACCATCAGTAATGCATTGTGGTGTGGATTTGTAATACTTAACTGAAGCTGAGTATATTCTCACTGTGCAGGCATATTTGTCCGGAGCGTTGATCGTTTCAATGAACAAAGCGAGCATGGTCTTCCTGCCGCCGAGAGATCAAACCTCAGACCATTGCTTGATGAAAACGACGATGCACGCACGTCCGAGTGATCTGTGCAAGTCATCAAGTACGATCTTTTTTCTTTCTCTTTTATCCGGATTATTTTCGTCGTGCCAGCAACATGTGAAATGTAAATTTGCATGTGCATTGGCTGTACCTGTACATACAGGAAAAAGGATCATTTGTTTCGTGGTCTTCTTGATTTTTGTGTAGACTACAGATACTGCAACACAGTATCAGAATTCCTTGTATCAATGTAACATATTTGATATGTGTTACGATGTAACTTGGCTGATTAGAATATCGCAAAGCACAGTTTAGAGATGCTCTTTTTCCTATGTAAATAATAAGTGTTCGAAAACTACATCAGGTGTTGCCCCACGGGACAAGATATAGTATCACTATCATCTAATGCTACATTAGTATTTCTTTCCATATGCGAGCTTATACAAAGTACTCCCTCCGTTTGAATATACATGTATTTTAATTGATTAAAATTTAACTAATAATTATTTTATTAATATATAATTTATGTGATATAAAATTGATGTCATTAGATTTGTATTAAAAATATTTATTTATAATTATGACTTTACATCATATAATAAAATAAATAATAGAAGAGTAATTATTTGTTAAAACTTTGTCTTAGTCAATTAAAATATATCATGTATATCTGAATTGAGGGCCCTACATAACTAGTCGGAGGGAACAATACATACTAATAAATTACTTGAGCTAAAAAAAGTTAAGCGCACATAGGATTCAACACCCGGGCTATGGTCCCAATCATGTCCATAATGTTCGTACATTTGGTAGGTCAGTGGAATAAAAACCATTGCTCAATTGCTGACTAGAGCGGCATTGTACCCTGCGCAAGGGTTTTAGCACGATCATGACGCAGAACTACCAACGTGGTCCAGGCTGGGCGCAACTGCAACATGTCGCGTCTGGCGATCCGTCAATCCTCCCGATGATCCAGTTGCTCAGTCTGGCTCCACCAGATCACCACACACACAGGCAGCACAGCTATATGGATCATGCATTTACAGCTACATACATGTTACACGAGTCGACATACCACTACTCAACTTGCTACTGCTCTCTGCAGTTGCGTGCAGATTTAGTTGGGACTATTCCTTCATGGATAATCGCCGACAGTATCTCCCCATTTGCTGCATGCATAACTGGCCTTTTGTTTGAAAATGACTTGTGACAACGGTTCGTTCCGTGTATCAGCTTGGCTTTTCGAGTGAAACTGACCTCCTGTGTAGCATAGTCGCCATCAGCCAGCACATATGCAAGTCTTGTTCTTGGTCTCTGCATACGAAATTGAACTGACACCAATGGTAAGCAGCACAAGAAATTTTTCGAACCTCCTTCTGTGCAGTTCAAGTATTTGTTTCACCGGCCATGGCTTAAATAATCCTGTATCCCTAATGAGTGATGACCTAGTTGACGAAAGTACGATGAGTTCATGTCCTATGCTGCCAGCTAGGTTTCCCATTCGTAAAAGACCTATAAGCTCCAACAATGTGAGAGCTGCCATGCACAGATCAAGCTCGCCATGTGCCCTGCCCCACCCCCCACCCCAATGTACAGTGCACAGTGCTGCACAGCACTACCGCTGCAGTGCTCCATGCCTGTCCCTGCAATGCTCCTGTCCTGTTTAGACTCTAGAGCGAAATGCTGAAGTTCAGGCACCTGCAATCTATTTACTTCACAATAATTGCATAGGGAACTCTTGAAAGGCTGAAACCTCATATTCATTTGTTCATACTGCAGATAGTATACCAGCCAAAATGATTAGAGTGCCTTTTATTCAAGTCGATGTTTTCGTCAGAATTCGTCTACAAATATTTTCACCAGAAGGACAGAGCGAATTACTTGCAAGCCAATGTATAGTAAGTACAACTGTGCATTTTTCTGACATCAACCCCCGTAATATGTATGACTTCACTATATAACCATAGGCTTAAACTAATCGTCCAATACCTGGTAATCCGTACCGATTATTACATTTGAATATATTTGTAACCCTCTTTAGAAAAAGAATATAGTAGTGAGTACCAGTATTCAGTAGGCCAAAAAAAGCACCCCAAAAAAATCACATAAAGCTTAAACTCCATTATAAATCTTTCCAGCCGCAGGGACCAATTAGAGGACACAAGACAAGGCCCTATCCATCCCCATCACCTGCCCACACATCTGTGCACCACCCGCACCGCACGAAAGACATCAGTCATGGCCTCTCGCGACGCCGCCACCTTCCAAGTCTACAGGCCCATGGCAATGCCGACGCCGACATCGGTACTGCCCCCGACGATGACAATGCCGTTTGCGGCCGAGGCCGCGATCGACGCCGTGGTACCAGCGCCAAGAAAGGCCGGGGCGGCACAGGGCGGCAAGGACAGGCACAGCAAGGTGAACGGGCGCGGGCGCCGCGTGCGCATGCCGATCGTGTGCGCGGCGCGCGTGTTCCAGCTCACCCGCGAGCTGGGACTCAAGTCCGACGGCCAGACCATCGAGTGGCTCCTCCGGCAGGCCGAGCCCTCCATCCTCGCCGCCACCGGATCCGGCACAACCCCGGCCGTCTTCTCATGCTCCTCCGCCCCCTCCACCGCCACCGCCTCCCTCCTCGGAAAGCGCACGCGCGAGGACCACGAGGCGCCGTCGTTCTGGGAGGCGCTGCAGGCGCGGCCCGTCGCTTGGGGCCTCTCCCAGTCGAGCGAGGCTCAGGCGTACGCGTCGGTGGCGCAGGGACACCACCTCAGCCTGCTCTCCGCGCTCTCCGGCGCCATCGCGAGGCGACCAGAGGAGGAATCCCGGTAACTGCCGCAGCTTCTCTACGTGATTGCATGCGCTAGCTGACCGCGCGTGGTTAATCAATTCTTGTGTAGCCAGGTGTTCTTGCTTGGCTTGCCCTACGTACTATCTCGTTCCCTTCAATTCGTGCTCCTTTGCGTGCATTGTGTGTTTGCTTTGCGTGATCTTTGTTTGGAGAAGAATCAAGAATGTGCTTCGAGGTAGCAATTGTAGATACAAGTCCTTATTAGATCTTACTCCATTCCTCGGGTGTGTGCTTGTCCTTGTTACTGCCATTGCTATGGTTATGTCTTCTAACACAGTGCTAGCTGATGTGTTACTCTTGTATGGTTCGATTAATTGTTACTTTGTTTTTAGAAATTTCTCGATCTATTTGCTCAAGGAATTGCAAGCACAGTTTGTTTTTGTTGGAACTCATCTTATTTCTCTTGATTCAAATTGTACAAGAACTAGGGATTTTAGAGAGGGAAGAGGGGATTCTTAGTCTATTTCTCTAACCATCCCGATCCTTCCTCATCTTTCTATATTTCCTCTATTTCTTACATTTTTGACCCTATAGTTTTGTCTATTTACAACATACTCCAACACTCCCCCTCAAGATGGGGCAAATACATCGTATAGTCCCATCTTGCTACAAAATACAGAAAACATCTTTTCTGGTAGTCCCTTGGTAAGGATGTCTGCTATCTGACTTGCTGAAGTTATATATGGTAAACACACTATTCCTCTGTCAAGCTTCTCTTTGATGAAATGGCGGTCAATCTCAACATGCTTGGTTCTATCATGTTGGACAGGATTATTTGCAATGTCGATTGCAGCCTTGTTATTACAATAGAGCATTAATGGTACATGCTCATACAACCCCAGCTCTACTAGGAGGATTTGTAACCACAACAGCTCACATATACCATGGGTCATAGATCTAAATTCCGCCTCTGCTGTTGACCTGGCTACTACAGTCTGCTTCTTACTTCTCCAGGAAACAAGGTTCCCCCCAACAAATGCACAATACCCTGAAGTGGACCGGCGATCATCAAATGACCCAGCCCAATCAGCATCTGTGTAGCACTCAACTAGCAGGCTCCCTTGCTTGGTGTATAGGAGACCTTTCCCTGGGCATCCCTTAAGGTACCTCAATATTCTATTCACAGCATCCATGTGAGCTGTCTTTAGATCATGCATAAATTGACTAACAACACTCACCGCGAATGCAATATCAGGTCGAGTATGAGAAAGATATATTAGTCTTCCCACAAGTCTCTGGTAACGCTCCCGGTCAACATGAGTTCCAGCATTACTACTCAATCGGTGATTTTGTTCTATGGGGGTTGCCACAGGACGAGAACTAAGCATACTAGTCTCCTTAAGCAGGTCCAAAGTATACTTTCTTTGTGATAGAAAAATACATTTTGAGCCACGTGAGACCTCTATACTAAGAAAGTACCTTAGATGCCCCAGGTCCTTCACTTCAAATTCTTGTGCTAAATAATGCTTCAGATTACCAATTTCCTTGTGGTTGTCACCTGTTATCACAATATCATCCACATACACTATCAATACTGCAACCTTGTCATTAGCATGTTTGTAAAATAATGTGTGGTCTGCATTGCTCTGGTGATAGCCTTTTTTAAGCATAGCTTGTCTAAATCGATCAAACCACGCTCGTGGTGATTGTTTCAAACCATATAATGACCGACGTAACCACAACACTTTTCCAGTGTTCTCCCTTGGTTCAAAACCAGAAGGAATGTCCATATACACTTCCTCTTGTAGATCACCACGAAGGAAGGCATTTTTAACATCCATTTGATAAATATTCCAATCACGGTTCATAGCACAAGAGATGAGTGTCCTTATTGAGTTCATCTTTGCTACAGGGGCAAAGGTTTCTTCATAATCAATGCCATAAGTTTGTGTATAGCCCTTGGCTACAAGTCGAGCTTTGTACCTCTCCACCTTGCCCACAGGGGTGTGTTTAATAGTAAAGACCCACTTACATCCTACGGTTTGCTTATCATGCGGTAGATCCACGAGCTCCCAAGTTTCATTTTTTTCCAAGGCTCTCATCTCATCAAGCATTGCTTCCCTCCATTTAGGGTCCTCTATGGCTCACTTCCAGTGAGTAGGTATAGAACTGGAATCTAGGCAAGTGATAAAGCTCTGGAAGGAAGGACTACAGTATTTATAAGAAATAAAGTTGGCTATGTCATGTCTATGTCCAACAAAGTCCTTTAGATATCCTGGGTTACTACGGGTCCTAGTTGATTTTCTCAGAGCAATAGACAAATTATCTTGTGAATTAATACTAGAAGGTTGATTATCATCCTGTCTCGTAGGGCTAACAGGAGCCATAGAACTAGGGAAGTTATTGTCAGTACCTGGACCATCATGCACTGGAGACTCTGCACCTTGTGATGGAAGTGATGAATCTCCTGTTGCATCTTCTGTGTCTCCATGACAAGAATCACTGCCACCACCATCAATATTTTCCAGCTCCCCCTGATTTGGAAAGCGATTAATGGTTAGAGAGTTACCTGAAGTAGGAACAAGGATAGGGCTCAAGGATACACCTTGGCTTTCACTCTCCCCCTCTTGTTCTACTTCAGGTGGTGATAGAATAATATCAATATCAACAATTGATTTGTAAAATGGTTCATGTTCACGAAATGTTACATCCATGCTCACAAAGAAACGGTGCTTCGAAGGGCACCAGCATTTATATCCTTTCTTAGAAGGAGAATAGCCTACAAAGACACATTTAGAGCACGAGGATCCAGCTTTCCGACCGAGTTCCGATAATCATGTACAAAGCAAACACACCCAAACACCTTTGGAGGAACAACAAACTCGTTCGAATTTAAAAGACATTCAACCGGGGTTTTATAGCCAAGAGTACGGAGAGGCATACGATTAATTAAATATGTCGCAGTCTTAATTGCTTCCCCCCAAAGAAATTTTGGAACATTCATTGTAAACATTAAGGAGCGAGCAACTTTAAGCAAATGTCTATTTTTTCGCTCTGCAACACCGTTTTGTTCTGGAGTATTAACACAAGTAGTTTGATGTTTAATACCATTCTCTGTGAGAAATTGACTAAACTCCTGATTAACATATTCTGTACTATTATCTGAACGTAAGGTTTTAACAGCAGTTCCATGTTGTTTCTTGATAAGAGCACACAAGTTTTTAAATACAGAGTGCACTTCATTCTTATGTTTTAAGAGGTAAAGCGAAGTATACCGGCTAAAGCAGTCAATAAAGGTTACAAACCATTTATGTCCAGAAATAGAGCGAGCCTCACAAGGCCCCCATACATCAGAGTGAATTATTTCAAATGGTTTCTTACTTTTTAAGCCATTACTAGGATATGAGCCCCTAGTATGTTTAGCTAATTCACATGCATCACACACCAGAGACTCTCTAGTACACAATTCAAATAGAGCAGGATAAATACGAGATAAAACAGCAAAAGAGATGTGTCCAAGCCTGTGGTGATGTAACAACAATTCTTGAGTTAGAGACAAACAGGATGCAAAAGCAACTTCATCACTTCCTTCATCAAGATAGTAGAGCCCCTCATGCACGGTCCCAGTCCCCAAAAGTCTCCCTGTCCTTAGCTCCTGAAAAGCACAACGAGTAAGATCAAACCAACCTCTACAATTAAGAGATTTTGTAATGGAGCTGACTGACAAGAGATTGACTGGAAACTTGGGAACATGTAATACTGGAGATAAGGATAACGACTTGGTGCACCTAACAAATCCACGTCCTACAATAAGTGCCATGGATCCATCAGTTACACGCACCTTGTCCTTACCAGAGCATGGTGTATAAGAATTAAATAAGTTTGAGGCTCCTGTCATATAATTAGTGGCCCCCGTGTCAATAATCCAGGGATTCACTGAATTTGTGGAAGCATGGGCCTGAGGATATTTCATACCTTGGTTAGAGGTGGCAACAAGACTAGAATCAGCTTTAGAGATACCCTGGGAAGAGGAAAAGCCTTCTGAGAGTCTGAGTCTGGAACAGAACTCCTCGAGAGCTCGAACATCTACCACAGGCTGCTCCTGTAAGGATGCAGTATGACTGGCCTGCTTTTTGTTTACCCCCTGAGCTCCCCCTGGCCGTGATCTCCCTTTTTCCCACCACAGTGGATAGCCATGTAATTCAAAGCACATGTCTTTTGTGTGTCCATTCTTCTTGCAATGGTCACAGAACAACTTACTTTTGTCTGGCTTGCCAAAGGACCTTGGAACACGTCGCGACTGCATCGACAATGCTGCCCTATCATCTATATATTTTTGACTGTCCTCCTTGTGTCGGGCCAAGCGTGTCTCCTCCTCTATTACACTAGATATACTGTCATCAAGGCTTGGCCACTCTGGTTGTGAGAATATAAGCTGTCTCCGAAGATTGAGTTCTTGATTTAGTCCATCAAGGAACAATTTAGCCACAAGAGACTCAAACCATTTGTGATGGACAGCCAAATCTTTCTTATCAATAGGTTCAAAAGGGTGATAGTAGTGAAGGTCCCCTGTACAGCCTTCTCCAGCATGTTCTCTAACTGATTTGGATCCCTGTTTCAGATGGGTAAGCTCATCCATAATTTGGGTAGCTTGCATCTTATTCGATTTACCAGAAAATTGTCTCTCTAGAGTTGCCCATACTTCATACACGGTTGGACATAATCTCAACTTGTTGTTGGACAATAGGTTCCATGCTTCCTAGCATCCACACTAGCACCTTGTCATTTATCTGTTTTGCACTACTATCACCACTCCTCTGCTTTCCATTATCACTAATTAAGTCCTCATATCCATGTGAACTCAGAATTAGTTGAGCATGACGTGCCCAACTAACATAATTCCCTGGACCTGACAATCTCACTGGATTGGGTTCAAGGGAATACTTGACTATCTCAGGGACTGCCCTAAGCTGCTGCTGCTGTTGCTCAAATAACTTGATTACATTTTGTCTATGCTAGTGTCACCTTGATTATCTACTCCAACCATTTGCTTAAGGGCTCAATCTGTACCAGCAACAAAGGAAGCAATTATTCTACTAATCACTGCCTCACTGGACAGTCTGAATAGCAGCTCACAAAAGAGTTAGTTTAATACCTCCTTTACTTCTGACTAATGAGGATAGGGAGCAAAGAAAGGCAGCGGGATGCCTGATTGGCGTAAGCGTTGAACGCGTAGATGCGTAGTGTGCGCTGGAGCGACTACGAAGTCTTGAGCGCCTCCTGGATGTCCACCCTCTTGTGCGCGAGCTGCTGGAGAGGGACCAGTCGATGAGGCCGGTCCCGTAAGCGTTGCAGAAGGCGAAGACAGGAGCGATGATGTAGGCCCAGACGACGTGCTTGGGCTTGAACCGCCGGAAGATGTATGCGCTGCTGCGATGGAGGTCGGGTTCTGGTCCTTGAGGAAGACCTGCGTGCCAGCGGCGGTCGTCGAAGCTGAGCACCTGGGAGCTCGTTGGCGTTGGCGCGGCGCAAAGGGGGCTTCTGAGAAGGGCGGGCGGCAAACACGGGCGCTGCGCCGGCGCTTCAAGCGCCCGCAGCACGCACCAGCGGCCGAGCGGCGGCGGCAAGCGGGCGCTGCACCCGGGCGGACCAGCGCGCGGAGGCGGTGGCGCGGCACAGGGAGCAAAGGGCAATGGCGAGAGCCCTGGCGCGCACTCCGCCTCTATGTCGGGTTGGATCGGGGTGGAGACGCTGCTCCGGTGACCAAATTAGCCCGAGAAACACATGCAAGAATCAACCTGCTCTGATACCATGTTGGAAACTCATCTTATTTCACTTGATTCAAATGTACAAGAACTAGAGATTTTGAGAGGGAAGAGGGGATTCTTAGTCTATTTCTCTAACCATCCCGATCCTTCCTCATCTCTCTATATTTCCTCTATTTCTTACATTTTTGACCCTATAACGTACTCCAACAGTTTTGCTGATGCGTCGTAGAGAACGGATGATGAGATTGGCTGCTGCGGCAGCTGTCGAACAATGATGAAACATCCCATTGCACATCATTTCACGGCTGGCTACACTTTCCTGCAAAACAATGATATAGTCCATGTTTAGTAGATTTACTTTAAACATGAGATGCTTTTATTTCTGCACTGGGGCAAAAGCTGCTGCCCCTGCTCTGCTACGGCCTCTGCCACTTTGCCCCTGAAAGGTTCAGGCTGTTTTCTGTGGCCATGATTCGTGTCAAGCTGTAGGCCATTTGGGGCAGGAAAGGTGCCCTACCTTACGACCATGCTACAGAATACAGATCTCTGCACGTCAATGGTATACGTTGCAAACCCTCGCATATTTCTTTAACGTTACACTTGCTACACACATTACAGACTAGTGCATGATAGCAATGCTGCACACAAAAATTATGCGACTGAAGAGACATGCTCTGTGATGAAAGGGAGAAACCGCTGCTGGCACCAACTGCGGACTGCTGACTGTCCTTGGTATCGGGCTAGTTGGTGGCAGCCAGAGGCCGCGACTGGATAGCTATACTGTTGGTGACTTGGTGTTGGTACTGCTAGACGACATGCCAGCCATGCGTAACCAGGAGCTTCTCGTTGGGTTTGGGAAAAGATCTGTAACATGTGTTGCTTTCGTGCACTGTTCTGGGCTTGCTGCGGGACGTATCGGTAGGAGGTGAAATTGCCAGCAGAGAGGAGCGGTCCATTTCCATCGAGTCGCCGTCCTACACATGTATCTTCTGGGTGACGAAGGAAACAGGACTCGTTTGAACAGGCAACGCGCACTCCTGTATACGAGGTAGGTAACGTAGGTTCATGGCAAATTGGCACGAAATACTTCTTCCGAAGCAATGGATTAAAACTTAATATATTTCATTCTTGCTAGATTATAAGGTAGCATCCTTTTTTTTACGAAAGACAGCAGCGCTGTTTTCCTATCATCAAGAGAGGTAAAAGAATACAAAGTCTAAGGGTAATTACATCCAAGTATGTCACAAAAAATAAAAGATATAATAAATTATAGATATCTTTAGATAATAGCAACAAGCGGGGATAGCTCAGTTGGGAGAGCGTCAGACTGAAGATCTGAAGGTCGCGTGTTCGATCCACGCTCACCGCATTTTGGTTATTCATCTTGAAAAGATATTACTTTCGGAATTTGGTTATTCTTGTTTTTCATTTTTAGACCTTGTGAGCATTTAATTTGTCCACTCCGAGCATAAAAGGGATTCTGGCGAACACATATTCGTGCACCGTTCTTTTTCTGCCAGTAGTTCAAATCGATTGCTTTCATCGGTTCATTGACCCTACCAGCCCCTACCAGCTCTCTGTGATGTGTCTACATCACCAATGCCAGACCAATTGCTATCGTGTGCTCCATCGCTAATCCTATCTATTCTGCATGGTTTCTAGTCCACTTCAATGGAAACTGTTATACTCGAACTCGGATTGTCAAGATTCACACTCACATCCTATAAAATCACGTGTTCGCACAGGGTATCAGCAAATACAATCACCGAGCGCTGCAAGGCGGCCCGAGTTGAAACATTCAAGTGGATTTTGGTAGTCCCACCTGTCCGTGCAATCAAACTCGTTCTTTTCAGTTCCGTTCTGTCTTCTACTAATCTTTCACAAGGCTGCACGACTGACCTCTTGGAGAGGAAAGTTTGATGACATTGCTTCGATCTGCAGCCTGCACTTGCAGAATGTACTCTATCTACAGATCAGTTGTCTCTTAATTCGCCAAAAAGATGCTACCCGATTATCTAGCACGAATGAAATATGTTAAGTTTGACCTCGGACGAATTCTCACACATGCGATGGCATGCGTGGTTCACACAGGTGAATGCGCGAGGGCACCGGAAACTCACCACTCTAGCGCGGAGGCGCACTGCCTCTTGCTCCATTGTTCACGGTCGGGTCGTCGTGACGGACCCTTTCGCGTGCTGCCGCGCGCATCTCTCCCTGCTGTAACGCAGCTTCTCAGCCGCACGTGCCTCTGGAAGCGGGGGAGGCCCTGCGAGGGTCCGTGTCGTGTCGAGCTGCGTGCGGTAGAGGTCGGTGATCTGCCAAATCTGCGAGGTGGCACGGAGCACCTTGAGCTCAGCTGCTTGCACGCGTGCCCGCGTCGTCTCCACTCGACCCGTCGCCTCCGTAGCCAAGGTCCTCCACTTTGGTAATCATGTCTTGTGCGGCCACTCCTGCCTCTTCCCCACGGGAGCTACCTGAACTCCCTCTTCTAGTATCCAGCTTGCCCTTCGGTGCCCATCACGGAGCGAGTCGTTATCCTCCTTGGCGCCTCGCGTGTGACCCTTGGGTTGCGCTGGCTCCGATTGGGGCCACGCCGACTTCCGTCGCCTCCTCACTAGCACGTTCACCTTCGCTGACTGCAGCCTTGCGTTTGGCGTCTGCGGAATTCTGCTTTGCCCGCGGTGACATGAGAGCACAGCAGGGTAACCGCAGCTCGCTGAGTGTGACCTCTAGCTAGTTCCCCATGGACGACGCCAGCTGTCGATGAGTACAGTACTAGACGTAATTATTTTCTACGCAACTTACATACAAACAGGGCCGAGACTAGGCCAGGTCAGCCCAGCTCAGAGCCCCTCATCTACACGGGTCCAACTATGTGTATTGAAAGGAATTTGATTTTTCACGGAACATTTTTATTTATTTTGAAAATTGGGATATTTTTCAAAAGTTAGGTGAATAATTTTGTTGAGATAGGTGAATATTTTTAAAAAAATATTAATTTCTATAGAATAATTTTTATGATCTATCGAAACAATTCTAGTGAACTATAAAAATATTTATAAAGATAATAGTGTTGTTTCCATTCCTAAAATATTTTTCCCTAATGTTTATATTTGTACCATTTACAAATGGTCTTGTTTCAAAGATATCGTCGTAGAGAATGCGATGCTTCGAATAGATTGTGGTTTGGACGCACGGTTAAAAATATATGAAAATTTGAAATTCACAAAACGAGCTAGTACAGCCATACACGTACGGTAGATGCCTTAGCAATTGTTATTCTAGTCTGTGACTGAATAGTTGGTGCTCTACAGCGCGCGAAGAAACGGCAACAATAGTTACGCCGAAGATATCTGGAAGAAGCAACGTGTGGTTTTAACGGGCCGCGTTTCCTCGGCCCATCTGAGCGATGATGCAAAATGGCGCTATAAGTGGACAAATTAGTTTAAAATATATGACACGAAAATCTAGATAAGATATTACTAAAATTTTGATTACACAACTAAAAAAACTATCAAAGAGTTATATCATATGAGAAATAATCGACGTCCAATTGTACCGAAGAAACGGAGTCATGGCTTCACGGGTTCCCGCCCGAAGTTCGAATGCCTTTGGTAGTATCCCCTGCCAGCCCTTGATCGTTTCCCTCTACGAGGTTCTTTTTGCAAAACCAAATTTCTGCTCAGATCCCTCCTTTCATTTGCTCTCACCCGACGCCGCTTTGCCCCGCAGCCCCTCTGTTCCGAACAGAGAGAGGCGTAGCTCCCTCCTGTTCTCTGTCCCGACGCGGAGGAGAAGACCGCGCCTGCCCTCTTGGACTCCGACGAGCAGCGCCCGCGTCTCCCTCCGAAGAGCAGCGGCCGACGGCGGCAGGTAAGTCCCTCCGCTCTCCAGTTTTTTTCCCTTTCTTCTTCCCCAAACCCTAGTCTTATCGATTCGTTTATGTGTTTTATCTTTTTTCTTTGCCAAAAATGGATTCTTTACATATGCGTCAACAAGTTTGGTCTTGAAAAGCACCATTTTTGTGAAAATAATTGAGAGAAAAGTGCACTGGAAAGATGAGAAGCAGAGAAACCAGAAGAGAGAGCTCTCTGTTCAGCCTGGAACAGAGAGAACTCCAGAAGTAGCGATCCTCCAGGCAGGATTCGCGGGGGAAAAAAAGCAAAGGATAGGGTATTAGAGGGGTAAGTAGGATACTATCAAAGACACACTAACTTTGGGGGAAATCGTCAAATCTCCCAGAGGCAGCTGAGCAAGGTCGACTACTTGTTTGATATAATATAAATCTGGAACTGTTTCTAAGAAAAAGCAGGAAGGCTCGATAAGTAATTTAAACGTTCCTAATAATTATACGTTAAATATGCAGTGTAACCATGTTGGTTTGTACAAAATCCTGAAACTTGTGTTAAACTAAGGACCTGGGGCGTGAACTTGAACTTTGCTGGCCAGGTACTGTGCTGGTAATCACTTGACTCTTCGGAGACAAGCTTTGGCCGAGCGTACGGCGTACGCCTCTTGTCTTGTCAATGTTCTGGCAATTTTATGATTTATGATCAACTGAGCACAATACTACTACACGCCGTCATAACCATCGTTTATGCTTGAGTAGGCCAAACTTGGTTGATCTTGAAGTAGTTCTGTTAATGTCATGCTAATAACAACCGTTATGCTCTTAAAAAACCGTCGTCAGTGGCTCTCAACTGCCTATGTGTGATTGCAGAGGCAGTGCATGGCGGTGACACCACATCATCGGCTATATGAATTCGCTAAGGCTGCACTTATCAAAATATTTGCATTTCCTTATGCCACGGTCTGTTATATGCTCCTCTCTTTCCTGATCTTCAATTCATTCCGATTAGTGAACAACTCAGCAGCAGAAACCTGATACTGGCTGTCTTTTACCTATTGTAAAATGTGAAGGTCTGTGACATGTACTGCAATGGTGGAGCTGATACAGACAAGTGGTGTGACGCCCAAATTGGTCACTACATAGGAATTGGTAGGCTTACTCTAACCTGAGCCCCTTCTTGGCTACTTTGTTTAGTCAATCATCATGTTAATATAATCAACCTACTGCTTTCTATAATAGATGCTTCTGCATCGGCTGTCAGTGATGCCCGTGACCTTTGGGAGAACAAATGGAAACCTTTCTCCACTGAGTTCATCGAGTTGGATCCTTCCGCTGTAACCTCCTTACCTCCATCCCCTCTTACTTGCACACAAACAGATCGACACATTAGTGCAAAGTTTTCAGAGCTGACAGCTATGGTGGTTTGTATAACAGTATGACTTTCAAGCTCAGTTGCAAGAAAAGGGCATCCAAGCAGATATAGTTTGCTGTATGCAGCATTTACAGGCAAGTTGGTTGTTCTCCACCTCTCGAATATGATATACTTTTGAGCTTTGCTAATCTTCAGAGTCTATCCATGTCGAAAGATAGTTATGCTTTGGAAGTGAGGAACAAGCAAAGAAGCTCCTGAACAACGTATCATCATTGCTCAAACCTGGAGGCTATTTCTTGGCATAATTCCTGATTCATCTACAATATGGTATGGCTACCTCATGGATTTGTTGTTACATCTTAATGTCTTTTTTCTGGTGCTGTTATTTAAACAAAGCAGCCTCGGCTTGCAACTTTCTTTTAGTTACTATCCAACCTTTTATTATACTTTCTCTAATTTAAATTTAGCTAGAGTACCTCTGTTCTGCGTCTCCCTGAGTTGCATGGTATTTTTAACTTTGTAGGACAAAATATCAAAAGAATGTGAGGCTTCACATAATAAGGGTCTGAAGACTGTTCCGAATAGCATTCGCTCGGAGAAACTATACAATTACCTTTGAAATCGAGGAAGAAAAGTATGAGCTCAACTTGCGTATCTATATACATCTGAAAATGTTTGTTATCTTGAGGGATCACATGCAAAATGGTGCAGGTTTCCTTACTTCGGAAAGAATTACCAGCTCAAATTTGCAAATGAAGTGATGTTTGAGAATCACTGCCTGGTCCACTTTCCCAGCCTTATGAGGTTATCATTTCCTGATTTATTTCCAACATTTTGTTGTATAGCCTTTCTTTCATGTAAACTCCAACAACTTGGGTCACAGGGTTTTCACAATATTAAAATTTGTTTGGACAGATTAGCAAGGGAGGCTGGACTTGAATATGTGGAGATCCAGAATTTAACTGAGTTTTATGATGACAACAGGTGCTCTATCTTGTTCGATCTCTATGTTATTTCCTTGAAGACATTTTATAAATGATGCTTCATAGTAATTTTGTTGTCTATTTGCATAAGATACTTCATTTGCCCCCTTTGTCCAAAGAAATGTAATGTGATCACTATACTAATCAATGGTGGACGTATCTGATGGTCTCTTTTGGTTCTGACTGACTTACAGAACACAGTTTGCTCCAATGATTGGTAATTGTGGTGCCAGCTTGGTCGATCCTCGTGGAAAGCTTGTTGCTCGTTCCTATGATATTTTAGGTGGTGTACCTTTTTTCTGCATCGGGATTATTCTAGATCCCAATTTGCTCAGTGCTTAATCTGATTTATGCAGGCTTGTATTCAACTTTTGTATTCCAGAAGCCTGACCCTGATGCAATACCACCTATTGTAACACCTGACTTGCATGGTGCTGATAACACTCATGAAGAGGTCTGCTCTTCCTCACCTAATAGCTGTGGATTTTTTTTCACTGGACAATATTGGTTGACACTTGATTGAAACAACAGGAACGGCTCTGGAGGCAGCAGGCAGCAGTGGATGATGGGAGGCGCTCACAGGCAGATGCGATTCCTATGGATCATGAGAAAGGCATCCTGGGTCCGGGACCCGCAGATATGAGGCTAAGTTGATCCTAAGCTCACGCAGATGGTTGACGCAAGATTGGATAGTCGTTGAATTCCACCAGGCCAATTTCTATGTGTGATCACCAGTTTTGCAATTTCAAGTCATGTTATATCTAGAGGATAAACTTAAGTCGCGTGCACTTTGTCTAACATGATTTGTAAAATGTAGTGTTAGATTAACAGTCAATACTAGGGTAATTAATGGATTTGCTTGCTTCTGTACTGTAATAATCTAGGTTTAGCCCTTGGCCAAAATTGTGTATCTACTATATACTAAAAGTAGAATACAACAGATAAATAAGAGAAAGTCTAGAAATTCCTATAATAAGATAAAACATTGGACCGTTAATTCAGTGAACTCTTTATTATTAGTAGATCACAACTGATAGATTTTCATAATTGCGCCTAAATAGATCACAATCAATAAATCTTCATAACTGCGTCTAAACACATCACAGTCGATAGATATTCATAACTGCACCTAAATATATCATAACCGATAGATCTTTATAATTAGATCTTCATAACTACATATAAAACATATCACAACCGATTGATCTTCGTAACTGTACTAAACAGATCACAGCCGATAGATCTTCATAATTGTACCTAAACAGATCACATCTGATATATCATCATAACTGTACTCAGTACAACGACTAGCAGGCTAGCTTGCGATTTGAACTTTTATTTTCTGTATTGATCTAATATCAGTCTGGCTTGTGATTTGAACTTTTATTTCCTGTACTGATCTAATATCACATGTACATGTAGAAAAAAAAAGATAATTAAAAACGTTTCCTGCGCAATTAGTATTAATGTAATATCACGCATACAGGTAAAACATAAAGATAATTAAACAGATCACATCTGATAGATCATCATAACTGTACCTAAATAGATGTCTCAGTATGGGCCGGCTCACGATTTGAATTTTATTTCCCATACTGATCTAATATCACGTGTACGGGTAAAAAATAATGATAATTAAACACTTTTATTGCACAATTAGTACTGATCTAATATCACATGTATAGGTAAAAGAATAAAGATAATTAAAAATGTTTCCCGCGCAATTAGTACTGAACTAATATCACATGTACAAGTAAAACAATAAAGATAATTAAACAGATTACATCCGATAGATCATCATAACTGTATCTAAATAGACGGCTCAGTACAGGCTGGCTCATGATTTGAACTTTTATTTCCGTACTGATCTAATATCACGTGCACGGGTAAAAAAATAAAGATAATTAAAAACGTTTGCTGCGCAATTAGTACTGATCTAATATCACATATACAGGTAAAAAATAAAGATGATTAAAAGTATTTCTCGCATAATTACTACTGATCTAATATCACACATATAAGTAAAATAATAAATATAATTAAATAGATCACATCCGATAGATCATCATAACTGTACCTAAATAGATGGCTCAATACAACAACTAGTAGGCCAGCTCGCGATTTAAATTTTTATTTTCCGTACTGATCTAATATCACGCATACAGGTAAATATAAAAATAATTAAAAATATTTTTTGCCTAATTGCACGGGACACCATGCTAGTTTTACCTAAAACTGATTGAACTGCCCTCCCCACCCTTCCCCCGCCAAATTTATGGAGATTATCAGTAGGAGCTAGTCCCCTATTTGCTTTTGCTTTTCTTTGAGATAAGTAATCACCATGACCATTTTACCCCTATGATGTTTGAGAATTCTTTTTAGCCTGGGTGGTGCTTAATTGACCCGATCTGAGCCTACTAATCAGTTTCATGATCAAAACCGAGCGATTGTCAAGTTGTGTGACTTGGTTGCAGCCAGCACACAAATTAATGTACCGAGACTGCAATCTACTCTATATGGTTACTCTTCTATTATAAGATACATCTTAAATTCTTAATACTTCTACCTTGTGATACTGCTACGAGCTAGTACCTTGTACTACTTCTACCTTGATGGCAGGCTGTGTGCTACACAATGTCTTCCTCCTCCATGCGAATCTTTCCCCCGCAAGAAGGCGGTGCCAAAACCAACGAAGAGATCTACCAACACACCTACTTGGTGTCCCCTGGCCGTGCACCGAGGCTTCTCCAATTGCCAGCTCTACCGCCATGACAATGGCTGGCACCCATGTGTGCCCATGTGTGTAGATCTCATCGTAAGGAAGGCGATTGTCAATTGGATATTTGATTTGAAAGATATGGCCAACTTTCGATTTAAAAACTTAAGTCGTGAGACATGCTGTTGGAAATTATTCATATTTAAAAGATATAGCCAACTTTCGATTAAAAATTCAAGTCGTGAGACATGCTGTTGGAAATTATTCATATTTATATCCAAATGGAGTGATCAATTACTCTCCTAACTCATAAGATAGACCTTACGCTACTGCTAATCAGCTACCTTTTCAGAGCTCGATCACGGGCTATCTGTTGCATAATGTCTTCCTCCTCCGTGCATACCTCTCGCGCGCAAGTAGATGATGCCGAAACCAACGATGAGCTCTACCAACACTTCACCAACCTGGTGTCGTCCTGGCCGTGCTCCTGGGGATTCTCCAATTACCAGCTCTACCGCCATGACAATGGCTGGCACGCCAGCCTGGCTCCAATGGTCGGCACCATGGTCGCCGACGCGTGCTTCACGCGCGCCCCTCGGACATCGTCGTCGCCACGCTGCCCAAGTCCAGCACAACGTGGATCAAAGCACTCCTCTACGCCACGGTGCACCGGAGGGAGCACCCCGTGGACGCCGACGCCTCCGACCACCCGTTCAACTCCCTCGGCCCCCACGGGTGCATCAAGTTCTTCGAGTACCAGCTCTACAAGCGTAACAAGATCCCGGACCTCGACAAGCTCCCGGACCCGAGGCTCTTCGCCACGCACGTCCCGTTCGTGGCGCTGCCGATGTCCGTCATCGCGATGCCGTGCTGCAAGATCGTGTACGTGTGCCGCGACCCCAAGGACACCCTGATTTCGCTGTGGGACTTCGCGAACAAATTCAGGGTCAGGGACGGGCTGGAGCCGCTCTCGGTTCAGACCGCCGCCGATTTCTTTTGCGACGGCGTGGCGCCGTTCGGACCATACTGGGACCATGTCCTCGGGTACTGGCATGCGCACTTGGCGCACCCCGAGCAGGTGCTCTTCTTCAGGTACGAAGAGATGAGGCAGGACCCAGCGGCACACGTGCGGAGGCTGGCGGAGTTCGTTGGACACCCGTTCGGCGTCGAGGAGGTCGATGCGGTGGACGCCGTCGTCAGGCTGTGCTCGTTCGAGCACATGAGCGGCCTCGAAGCGACCAAAGGCGGCAAGACGGAGCTCGTGTTCGGCACGGTGGAGAACAGCTCGTTCTTCCGTTGCGGCCTTGTCGGAGACTGGCAGAACCATCTGTCGCTGGAGACGGCACGGAAAATCGACGCCATCACGGAGGCCAGGTTCAGGGGTTCCGGTCTCTCTGTCTAGCGCGGTTGCACTCTAGCTAGCTAGGGGTAACAGTACTACTCGTACGTGTCGTCGAATACCGTTCCTGTACGTATGCAGCTAGGTACGCCGTATGCATAAGAGAACAAGGAGGAGCACCATATTGTGTAAGGTATTTCCATGTAAGATTGTCCATTTTTTCAGTTGTCTGATAACTTTATAAATCTTAGTCATCTTTTTAACCTTTTAAATCAAATATCTAACCATTCACATTTCCATCTCACTCTATACATAATCTATACACTAAAAATTGCAGTAATATTTTACTAAAATTATACTCTTTTGAGATTACAATTTTTAGCTTAATAGTGTGTAACTTTAGGTGAATGAGATTTACAAAAATTTCAGGCAACTAAGAATTAGCAAGACTATTTTGATATTTTTGGATGTAAAAAGGGTATTTTGATTTGGATTGTCTACTGCAGAGGTGACTGGAAACTTGCATGTTATAGTTAATTCTTTTCCACTCTTGGATCTTCATCATTCAGGATCAATGTGTATTGCAAAATATATCAGACGGACTTAAATTGACTCAAACTCATTAAGATTTCATGTGATTGTGCACTAGCAAAACCAATTTTGATTTTGTTGTCGTTGACAGAAAACAATTTTGAGAGAGGGTGTGCGTGTCGAGCACAGGTGAACTGTCGATACGGTCGAGTAAGTAAAATGATGTGGATGACGACTATGATGTTGGACGTTGAGCACTAACATGAGTGGCACGGCAATGTTTTTAATTGGATTCGGCCGGGGAGGCGTAATCCCGTTGAGGGTGCGGTTATTAGTTCTTCAAATCCTCAACTAAAGTAGTGTCACCAGACTTTTAGAAAAACTTCTCTCGCGCCTACGAACAAGCCCTCGGACACGAGAGAGACCTCCGAGAAACTCGGTCACACCTAGAAAAGGTGAAAGCTTGTATTCTAATTAGAGGTGAGTTACAAATGACCCACTGGGCATCTTTTATAGCCAAAAGATGAGGGCAAAACAACCTCTATACCCTTGGTGGAATGAAAAAATAGGATAGCTTAGTTTAATATGGGTCTATGAACTTGGTGTATGAGACGGGAGAAATTTGGTTCATGATCCATTCTATACTATGGATTTGACTTGACTTAAGTTTTAACCTTCTCTTTTATATTTGCATTTTCTTCTTGTTCTCCTTCTCGATATATATTGTCTTAACAAATAATAGAGATTCTTTATCGGCGTTTGCTCTATTATCTATACTACTATATAGTGTACCAAATTTGAACTAGCCTTGGCAAGCAATCTGAGCCATTGATCCCATGAATTTTCTAAGGGAAAGCAGAGCGAGTAGAGGCAACACGCATTCTGTATTTGAAAGATCATCTAGGCCCCTAAATGGTTTTGATGGTTAATGGCAACTCAAACTGGAATCTAATGTTTACAATGAGTATAAGCAGGATTAATACGTTCTAGAAAGAAGTGTCATCAAGGCAAGGTGATGGTGGCTTGATGCGTCAAAGGCTGTGACTACAGATGGTGGCAAGTAAAGCCTAGATTTGCTAGTTTCCTTGAGTCCATAGGAAACACCCGTACTACCAAAAGGGATAAATCAGTAATGATCTATGGAGGTTCTTTTGCTCAATGCTCAGAGTGTTGGCACTGATGCTTTGAGGTCAGTGACCCTGTATCAACAGTTTTGCACAAGTGTGAAACTGGCTTGTGCTAGCACTCTGCAATGCTAGCGGTAGAAAAACCCTAGAGGTTAGAGTCACCTGTGTGACACAGCTGTGTCACAGGTGGTCTAGCGCTCTATGTCTCAGGTACATCTTGTACCAGGGGAGAACTTGTAAATGCTAAGGGACCTGCACTGCAATAGTTTGTCTGCCGAGTCAAAAGACTGTTGGAGGTTCTCTCCTTATTAGGGATCAGAGTTAGTTGTGCACTGAGGGCATGTGATGTGCCAAGATCGGGCTGAGTAGTTAGGCTATGTCAGTTAAGGGTTCACCTGTGTGTGCCTCCGGTGACATAGGTGTCGATCTGCCTGAACCGGTTACCATTGTGCGTTGTGATTGGCTGTGTCACCGGTGTCTGTCACCGATAACCCACTTAATCCTACGTGGCATGAGTGTAACGGTCAGGTACCTGTGAACCCTATAAATAGGGGACCAGGGGAGGTTTTCGACTTCAACCTTGCTCAAACCAGTGAATCATATTCGACCGTTGCAAGCCTCTCACCCTCTGAACAAAAGCCAAACTTTCTAAGAGTTAGTTCAAGAGAGTTAGAGCCTCTGAGCAAAGAGCATTGGTTCCTCCAAGAGTTGTTGCTGCTGAATCTGTTACTCTTGGAGTGTCTACTCCTAGACGGGCGTAGGAGTTGCTGGTATCACCCAAATTTGTGTGGGCTGAACCAGTAGTCTGTGAAGGTGATCTGAAGTCTACCTGCTGCAAAGTTAAAGGACTTCCACAAGCAAAGCAAGAGGCCTGATCACTCAGGTACTCGGAGAACAAGCACGATTCAGTGCTGGTGATCTCTTCGGAGTAGCCTCTCAAACGGAGACGTACCTCTCTAAAAAAGAGTAGGGAACTTCGGTGAAAAACACATTGTCTCTCTGAGTACTTCATATACTGTCTTTTAGTTTCTCATTAGATCTGCATGCTTGTGTGTTCTTAGATATACATTGTTTATCTGCGATAGATCACTTTTCACCTGTGTTAGCATAGCTGTGCCTCAGTTGCTGTATATCATATCTCTTACCTGTGTCAGCTACCTGTTACACAGCTATCTGTCTTGCTCATCTGTTTTTAAATCATTAGCTCACTTGTGTTGCATACCTGAGTGACAGCTACATGTTAATTTACATAACATATATTGCATGTGTTGTTCACCTGTCACACAGCTGACCTAACCTTGCAATCTGCTAAGACTTATTTTGATAACCTAAGTTGAAAAGAATTGAAAATAGTTAGCCTCCTATTCACCCCCCTCTAGTCGGCACCTTCGGTCCTTTCAGTATTGCTGCTTGATGGAGTACATATATACGTTCAGTCAACTAACTAGATCCTATATTCAAACCACTATGCATGTACAGGAGCTAGGCGTAAGACTAGGAAGCAGTTCTCAGCAGCTTGCGCTTTGGCGTCCTCGGTGAGGCGAAGCGCTTCTAGGCGAAGGAAAGACTGCACCTTGAGGAAGGAGGGGAGGCGGTGCCGCTGCGTCACGTGAGGGATCGCGTGATGTAGACGCGGGTTGAGGCCGTTGAGCAGAGTGTAGATGAGGTCGCGGTCGTTGACCGGGGCGCCGAGATCGGCGAGGTTATCCGCTTTGTCACACCCTGATTTTTCAAAACCCGAAAATTAGGACTTTTAAAAACTTTTTACTAAATGATGCTAACTAAAGTACACCTGATTAAAACTTTATTCCAAATCATGCCAAACCCTAAAGTGAGACAAGCCAAAACGTTCCACCTCTGTTCCTATTTCCTTAAACTCCACTTGCCAAAGCTCTGTCCGGCGAAGTATACAAATGATGCTCCACACCTTGACTCCATGCGTGGCCCCCTCACCCTTGCACTCCCGCCACGAGCACATCATCGGCATTCCCTTCCTTCTCCTAGTCGGTGTAACCCAGACCAACGTCTACAGCTACATTCTCAGCCAGTACTCCTGTGAAATTGACACGCATATACATCATGAACCTGTTCTGAATAATGTGATCTTTTGCCACATACTTCGACAAGACCTATCACAAGTGTGTGCATACATATACTGTTTTTATATATAAGCAAAACCCTAAATGCCTTGCGACAGCCATTCTGCTCCCGTCACCGAGGTCGTTTGTTCAGACCTCTTGTAGGTCCACACACGCGCTCCTGAAATTTTCCCACATGCATATACCTATGTATGTAGATGTATATGCCCGTCTATCATCCGGATGCCTCTACGTATATGCATACATCTTCTAAGAGTGCATGTATCCCCGTAGGCACCCTACCATCTTTTCTCTCTCTCCTAGAATAGATAGGCATCTACGCATGCTACCTGGGCGTGCGCGTGTGCATGAAGATGGAAATCCTAATCTTACTCAAAACCAGCCCTGACACGTCCCATCATCTGCTCAACACCATAAGCCTGGCATGGATTGAATCCTTGCGGAACAAATCCAATACTAATATCTCGGTTCTACCAGGCACACGTGCTGACTATTGCCAACACACTAACCGGTGCCTAACCCCTGCCTCCCTTGTCTTTTTCATTATTGCTCTGAGCCCTGTACCACCTGGCGACCGGCCACTGTTTCCTTGGACATGCAACACTCCCAGCAGGAAATCGGTGCCAAACAATTACTATGTATCAACAGCACAGCCATGCACCAATACATTGTCTCATTCCTATTGCTTCCTCTGATGCGCATCAAAGTGCAACCGAATCCCTCCTCTCACGTTCCCTCACTCTCACACATCACTTCACTGCCACCGCATTTACTCCCTTCCTCTTCCCTGAGCCAACAAAAGTCCAGCTGCCCCATGTTCTTCTCTGCCAAGCTGCTTCTCCATGGAACACGTAGTATCACACCATTGAAGCCCTACAGCACTCGGCGCCAAACCCCATTACTCCCACAGCTAGTGCCGACTGTGCCATCTCCCTACCTTCAACTGCACTGGCTATTAAGCTAGCCTGTAGCCAAGCACCAACATCCTGCCACCTCCCTTGCTCGAGCAGTAGACGGTGCCTAACGCACGCTCCAGCAGCAGCGACCAACCTGAGCTCCCCAGCTTCACGCTCCCCATTCTTCTTATTATTTGCTTGTTTCATTCCTTTGCCCGACGCCATAGCCCCACTGCTTGCGCTCCCCTAGCTTTTCCCCATCTTCCAAGCTGCTCCAACTGCTGCGCCGAGCACCACCTCGACATTCTTCTCCAACTGCGGCAGGGAGCACGCCACCACCAAGCCCATCAACACCGCATCCCTCGGCTCTCCACCGGCCTCCCTTTCTCCTACTCCCTCCTTCCGTTCTCTGGTTCTCCTACTAAGCACAGCCGGACCGCCCTCCTCCAGCAGAAGCACCGTTAACCACTCTCATCAGCGCCGCCCGCCGATCTCCCTTCTCGCTCTACTCTTTCCAACTGCTACTTCCCCGATCTTCTCGTCTTCAACTGCATCCGCTAACCCGGGAGCAGAGCAGAGCGCCCAACGGCCCAAGCACCGAATTCGCCCGTTCTAGCTCTCTCTCGTCTGATTCCATGCGCCCAGAGCCTCAAATCCCCATCTAAAACTCGTTTCCACCGCAGCTCCTCAAGCCGCCGCCATTAGCCGCCGCACCGCCTACCCCACTCCTTGGTCTCCTCAGGATCAAAACACCGCCGGTTGGCCGATCGACAGCGTCGCCTACACCCTCCCCGCTACCGCTCACCTCCGGCATTGAACTCCTGAGCCGTCGCAGCCCCTCCCTTCCTCAGTCCAGAAGTAAGCACTGACACCGCCATCTTCCATTTTGTTGTTGTCGCTCACGCTGCCAGTAGAACCGCAGCAGGCCCGCCGCCTGCGAGTCCTCGCCACTGCTGCCGAGGAGCCACTGCCGCCACCGGTAAACTGAGTCGGTGCTCGCCTCCTCACCGCAACTGAGAAAGCCAAAATCGAACCCCAGTTAATGTGCGTTTAGTCCCGGTTTAAGCGTAATCGTTTTGCCTGAGCACCGCTGGCTGCATGCCCCATTCCTTCCTCCTAATCTCTCTCTCCCCATCTAATTCTGGGTATTAAACCCTAAGCAAAGCTTAACGCGAGCTACTAATCCAGCTATTAAATGTTTAGTCGCCATTAATAGAATGCGTAATACTCTGGAGCATGCCTTCTGGTTATGAAAACGTATTCTTCTCAACTCCTATCCAGAAAGTGTTTTCTCTTGCCGAAGACGTAAACCACTTGTTTCCCTCTCTGGGTTCCATCTTCTTGGTACTAAAGGCGTACTTCTCTTGCCTTGCTCACCGAAGCCGTCTCCTCTATAATGAAGACGTATCCACCCTTAGATGCTCTCAGGACATACGTTTTCCTCCGGTGGAAGCATATTTCTCCTGGTTCCTCAATCCAAAGCCACAACCAGTGTACCAAAGGCGTAGTTTGAGAAGGCGCCTTTGACGTCATACTTCCCCCTCCCGACAGGGTTTCCTTCCCCCTCTTCTATTTTCTTGTCCGGCACATGCTCGGAAACTCATATCTTCTCCGTCGGAACTCCAAATGACCCGATTCTTTTTCCTATATCCATCTAAAATCAAACCCTATCCAATAGTACCATTTTCATAATTTTTGAATTATTTGAATTTTCAAATTTAAAACAAATTTGTTATGAACATGTTGTTTTCCCTAAGCATGGGTTATTAAAGATAAAATCTTTCTGCATAAAGTCAGGTAAATCATATGGTTCAGCACACACTTAAATTTTCAAAAATTCCTATAATACTAACCGTAGAGAATTCAAAATCAAATTATTATCCATGCAACCCTTGTATGCATGTATGTATGTATATGCACATAAACCATTTCGGTTTAGCCCTAAAACCTTATCACATGGCCTTCTAGAATCTCTTGACGTGTTCAATGCTCGCTGGCCCTAGCTAAGATAAGGGAAACAAAACCTTTTAAATGCTAACTGTTTATAATCAGGTAACCCTAGTTTTCCCGATATGCAAAACCATTAACTCATGTGATATTAATTCTGTCTTATCATTTTGAAAACCTTAACCTCTAAGTTCAGTGGATAGTTTTTAATATTCCATGAGTGTAGTTTGGTTCTTAATTGGTTCCTTCTCGCACCGTAGTTTATTCGATATTTTTTCGACATGTAGTTCTGACGTTTGCTCGGTAGTTCCGTAGCCGGTTTTTTTCGGATGTTTTCTAGGATCTGAAGGAACCGCTATAATGACCACCACGTGTGTTTCATTTTCTTCGATCTTATCTTTGATTGCTTTTTATGAAGTCGCACTGGGAGCTAGTGCTTGCTATTTCAGAATAGCTCCATGGATCTCATTGGAAATGTTTGATGCTTCTTGGGGCTTCTTTGGCGACCGTGAAGTCACCGGATGAATTGCCGAGTAGATAGATCAGATCCGGACGCTGCAGTTGTTCCGCGGTGATATGGACTCGACCCGCTCCTACCCACCCTGGGGTATCATAGCATGTCGGGAATCGAGGGGGGACATACTGGACGTAACAACTCCCGTCGGTTGGGGGGCTCTGCCGCCCTGCCTTTCGATCGATACACAGTTGAGGAGGCCGATCACGAACGTGACAGGTGTGGGAGCGATCCTGGGAAGGCAAGGCTAAGACGGCGCCTTGCATATGGGTAGCAAGAGGGCGCTTATGCCCCGACGGTGGGGCCTTATGGAGGAACCCGGAGAGCTACCATAGCCAATTCAAGTTCATGACCTGGCCAAAACTGCCAGGCAAGCATTTCCAATTTGATCATGTTGAATCCCATATGTGTGAAATTAATTATTTTGTTTGCGAAATTTGCATGCTATGTGGATATCAACGGTATTTTATGTAGACCTAGTTATACCCTATAGTTGCATATGACTTAGGTCCAAAAAATCTGACCCTTATAAACCTAGACATTTTTAGTCGGTTGATATTCGACCGACAAAAATAATAAGGATATAGGCATTAGCCATGCTTAGACCTGCTATAGATAAAAACTAAATTTTCGTTCGGTTTAAACGAACTCCTTTAGGACATGGGAATAAAACCCTCGGAGAGTATGTGATTTTCGAGGTGACTGTTTCGAAAGAAATGTTTGCCAAAACCCCAAATAAAATAAAAGAGGATTTTGATTCAGGTGAGAATGGTAAGGGCAGCCTGGGGCTGTAGAGTACCTGATGGTGGTATGGTCGTCGAGGACAGAAATGGAGTCTTGCTCGAATCGATCAAGGATCGAGCCTAAGTGCCGTTAAATCAGTTCCTCACCGTACGTCCACATGTCCTTTATGGAAAGGACTTGGCTTGGTACCCCGGCAAGTACTAGAGTATGGACCTGTGGGAAGTAGGAAGTATGTGATTAGGTGGTTAAAGTCCTAAAGATCCACCAGCGCTGGGCGTTTGGGTGTTGATGCGACACAAAAATGGGGAGTCCTATTTTTGGTCCAGGACGTAAAAGTTGGGTTACCCACCTAGCGGGTCCAGCTCTAGTATGGAAGCGGGCGAAGGTCACGTTGCAATAACCTTGCCAGCACACCTCGCGAAGTGTGCCCATTGGATCCTGGCAACAAGGGGGACTTGCATCTTGTGGGTAAAGCCGTACAACCTCTGCAGAGTGTTAAAAACTATTCGAATAGCCGCATCCTCGGTTATGGACATGAACTGGCAAGGCCACACACTGGTTAGACTGAGTTTTGTTTGTGAAAACCTGGGAAAGGGACTAAGAACGTGGGCATGATGTGTCCATAGTGTGTAATTTACGCTACACGACTAGTAGCAAGGAATTGCAGGAGAAGGAGGCTAGCCGTACTACTCGGGGTAGTACGGGCTGAGCATTGGGTTAAACGGAGGCTAGCTGTACTATCCGGGATAGTACAAGCTGACCAATGAAATGAGCAGGCTAGTCATACTACCCGGGGTAGTATGGACTGAGCTATCACGAGAGATAAAAAGGAGGTAGCTGGGTCTACCTCAAGAGAAATTTTATTGCTTTGAGTTGCTCTGGTTTACAAAACTGCTTTGGAACCTACTATTCTCGTATTTAAATTAAAAACTTACATTTTCGCACAACATGCAACTTAGGATAGAGCTATTCCTTGAAGTATCCCTTGCATGAAATATTGCCGTATAATCCTCCTGTGGGAATAGCTTGCGAGTACATTCAATGTACTCACCTGACTTGTTGATTTGGCAAGACGAAGGAGACATCGATTCCGAGGATATGATTACGATCGCGAAAGCTAGGGCGTAACCCCAGTCAGTTGCCTGTCGGGTATGGCATATTGATGGGCTTCATCACCGTTTGATTTTTCCGTTGCAAGTTTATAGCCGTTGGGCTACAGGTATCAGACAATCGACCTTGACGGTTTATTTACATGGTGTATACTGATATACGTATGTATGATGATGATATACATGTTAACTTGTGTGTACTGGCTACTGATCCAGGGACCGGTACAGTAATCACAAGGGAGTATTCTGCCTTAAAACTGGGTACGCCACAGCTTTCTCCTTGAGCTGTGAACAGTAGTCGAGGACGGAGAGGTCACCTTGCCGGAAGGTGCGGAAGTCGGCGCTGGAGAAGACCGCGCGGGTGTCTTTGTTGTCGCGGAACAGTTTCTAGATCGCGCGCCAGAGGGAGTAAGCGGTGTCCACTTCCTTGGAGACGGTGCGCAGGAGAGCGGGCGTGATGCGGTTGTACAACCACCCCACGATCGCAAAGTCATTCTGCACCCAGTCCAATGTGCCTTGCGCCGGCGACCCGTCGATGTGGTCGGCGAGTCCATACAGCCTAAACAGGGCATGGAAGTAGCGAACCAGGCGCGGTAGTCCGTGGCGTCAACGTCAAGAACAATGGAACGCGGGATTGGATGTGGACACTCTGGAGAAGAGAAGGAGTAGCAGGGGTGGTGACGACCTGGAGTCCGATGGCGGCGTGCGAGGAGCCGGAATCGGAGTCAGAGTCATGGGCGGAGGAGGAGGTGGACGAACTCATTGTTCTGGAAGGGAGGGGCAGCGGAAGATTGATTCAGAATCGAAGGAGCTCTGATACCATGTAAGGGAAAGCAGAGCGAGCAGAGCGAGTAGAGGCAACACGCATTCTGTATTGCTGCTTGATGGAGTACATATATACGTTCAGTCAACTAACTAGATCCTATATTCAAGCCACCATGCATGTACAGGAGCTAGGCGTAAGACTAGGAAGCAGTTAGCCACTCCAACAAATTTGACAGCTGAGATTGGAGGGATTTGTATGAACAGTACCATGAACAATGACTATGAACAGTACCATCTACAGTGACAATAAACAGTATCATCTACAGTGACTGTGAACAGTACCTACGTGCACTGCACGTACTGTTTGCTAGTTACAATAGATCTCAAAACTGAATCTATATTAATTATCTTCTGTATTTGCAAGCAAAGTTACTCTCGTAGTTTAACAATTGACGGTGAAAATGTGGAAATCTTGTGTAGATTAATGTAGGCCCATTTTCATTTTTACTAATATGTACATTCTCCTACGTGTTACTTCATTAATCTAGGCCCATATCAAGTTAAAATTTAGTAATATAGACAAGGGGTACGTTCATTGGATATGTGTATTTATAATTTATTGATTCATGTTTTGAGATTCATGTATTTTCATCATCTTTACTGTAGCATATTCTTATTTCACAGGAGTATTAATAAATCTAATTATATAATGTCTAGAACATGGTTAACATGATCTAAATTCGACAATCACTTAATTATTAATTAATTTTTTATATCTAATATAATGAAAATGTATTAGTACAACTTAAATATGGATTTATCCATCGCGAAGCATACAATGCTATATAATTCAGAGACATAAAATATACGAATCTCAGAATGCGAGATAGATAGAGGAGATTCAATGTCCACTGATAAAGAGATAGCAAATACACATTCTTATTCCTAGATGCATAGTTCTTATTTGTATTGGACCTGGGGCAGTCACGCAGAAGTAGCCCCTTTTCAGTGCTCACGTGACACGAACACGACTATGCACTACGTTTAACTGTTTTGACACAACTATCACTCTATCGGATACGACGTAACCCAACACCCAAAGTTCGTCACTAAGAACAGATCAAAAGGAAAAACCACACTGCTAGGCCCACCTTATTCAACATGCACACGCACGCTACACACCATCACGCACGCATGGAACTTAAACGGATGGCGCCTTCTTGAAAACGACGACATGAACCGGCTCGGTCGCCCCCATGAACCACGTGCCCTTGTGGTCTCTGAACACGCCCAGGTCCTGGCACGAGTCCCGGCACGACATCAGCTTGTACTCGCGCAACTCTGCGCCGCTGTACTTCTCGATGCGGAATGCGTTCTCCCTGCCGCTCGGGCTCGGGTCCGTGACCGGGCCGGTGATCACGTGCCGGCGCCCCGACAGCGGCTCGCTGCCGATGTGCCACTCGGTGGACTGCACGCACGTCGTGAAGGCGTCGAAGCGGATGCGGACGTCGGTCGAGAGGCGAACAGTCCGGTCGGACGGCGCGGTGGCAGCGCCACCGTGCGGAGTGAACCGCACGGGGAACCCCTCACGGAGCTCGCTGGCCTCCTGCGCAACGAAGAGCGGGCAGGGGGGGCCCGTTGGGTGCCATCGTGAGCCCGCCGCCGCGACCGCGGTTGGCCGGAAGGACGTAGTAGCTCGCGTCCGCTCTCAGCTCGTGGCCATCCGTGTCGTACACCGGCGGCGGAGCGGCGCTGCACCTGCACGAGAGGGTGATGGCCAGGAGGGAGAGGAGGAGGAGACGGAGGCTACTCATGGCTGAAACCTGGACTTGAGTTCAAGGACGAGGAGACTGTGCTTTGTTGGCTTTGAATTGGAGGCCTGTCGAGCGCTTCGTGTCTGTATTTATAGTGACGTGGAGTAGAGCGGCTGGCTTTCTTTCCTTCTGGATTTGTACGTGATTTATGCGAAGTCATGTTCTTCTCATCCCTGCATGCAATGGGCCAATGGCCGCCAGTAAGTAATCAGTCACATCGCGCATGCGCACAGCTACTAATTAGTACTAGTAACCGACTCGGGAGCGACAATGTGACACGGAGAATGCGCTCGAACCTGGACAGTCCCAATACTCCAACTCAGCTGTCTCATGAGCCATGCCACATAGGTAGAAAACTTATGTGGCAGGGTAGTTATGGAGAAAAGAGAAGGAAACTATCTCTTAATTTAGAACCAGCTCTTAGCGCTAATCGATGTGAATTAATTCTTGAGTGATTCTATGTGGCTCATACATGTACTACTATGCACTAGAACTATGCTACGAACTGGTTACAAGGTTAAAAAGGTAGCATAGATCAAAAAATATAATAAATAAAAATATTTTAGATACAACACTAAGATACAAGCTATTTAAACAGTTATTTAATACAATAAGATACAACCTAAAATACAATACATTGAGAGTGTCACTATCAAGACTGTTGCAGTGTCACTTTCAATGTTTCACTTGTTCCCATAAACAAAAATTGACTATGCAGGTCAAGCGTTTGAATGTTTCCATACAAGAGCTTCTCGCTCTCATCGGATGGCAAATTGGCCGTACGTTTCCAAAGAACGAGAAACGGTGCAGTATCTGTTTCCGTTCTCTGGGAAATGGTGCTACATGAATGAAACGAGAAAATAATCTGGCACACAGCCACCTTCATGAACTCGCGACCCAGTAGTCGGTTGATGGCTACATTTTTCTAAGATGCACATAATTTTCCTAGAAGTCGGGAGTTCAAATCTAGTGGCCTTCGAACAACGTTACCGCTCTCCGAGATGCAAATGAGACGATACGAGGCCGTGTTACCTTTTTCGTCCCTTTTCATTTTCGAGTTCGCTCCTCAGTCGTCACAACTCACAAGTTCACAACCACGTTAGTTCGAGATAAGGCCGTACATACGCAACGTGGCGTAGCGTATCCGGCCGGCTTTGCTGCTCCCCAACAAACCTAATTTGGCTCCTCAGGGCTCCGTCTACGTCAAGCTGCAACAACTTGTGATCGATCGGGACACACGGATCGGCGCCGATCAAGCTGGGTCAGCTTGGTTGCATCACCAGCCGTTTCGGCCGCTTAGGCGCGTTTCCATGTGTCCGTTGGGGACGGTGCTGTTGCAGTCGGCTGCAGCCAGCAAAGCTGCTTGGTTACGCGGCAATCCGCTAATGTTGTGCCGATCGCTTTCGTTCGACATGATGCGTTGATTTGTGGCGAGTGGGCCACTGATCACTGCAATCGGATTGGTGAGCGAGTGCAAATCAGATCTGAAAGTACGGCCCAGTTAATTAAGATTTCTGATTTAGAAAAACACCACGTCAGTGCCACATTAGTGTTTACGTGGCAAAACCATCCTTTAAAACCAGGTTAAAGGGTTATTTACATCAGTATTAAAAGTTCAGAGGGTAGGAGCCCCAGTGATAGTTAAAGGGGCAAAGTGGCCGAATGGCAATAATTGAGAGGGCTAAATGGACCTTTTCCTTCTTATTTTGGCCCAGACCAAACAGTTGGTCCAATGGTACTCTACTTCGACTATGTGAAATTTTAGACGGCCTTATCTCATATTGGGCCGACCCGACCAACTATTTAAGATCATGCGTTCTCCGTAAAGAAGAAGAAGAACGTGTATTCGTCCATATACATCCCAACTCATGAAATTTCGGATGACGTAAAGTTAACAATTTTGAACAACTGTCTTTCCATTCATGAAACACGCAGCACGGTTAATATCTCGGTTTAACCAACAAGTACAAGGCAATCACTGGTAGAAACATAAGTCAATTCAAATCGTACGCGGAAGGAACTCATTTGCTCTGATCCTAAATAAGGTCGAGCAATTCTAGCTAGGGCTACCTCGCAACAAAAGATGGCGCAGCAGCCCGCAACTCCTCTTCTCATCGTGCCGACAGAATAAACAATGGACCTCTTCGTCGCAGCCAGGCCATGCCGCCCTAGTCATTGCAGCTCCGAGATGGCCTGCTGCATGTACTTGCACGTCCTCTGGTAGCTCACGAACCCCATGAACCAGAACTCGAAACCGTCCACCGTGACGACGTGTATGTACTTCTCCTCCGGCTTGTCGACGTTCTCGCTCGGCCGCACCTTGTCGATCCTCTTGAGCGGGAGCACCACCTTGTAGGGCACCCGCGCCACGTCGCCCTTGGGCGAGGTGACCGTGACGGGCCGATCGCTGCGGAAGGCGACCTTCTTGGTGGAGACGAAGAGCATCCCGGCGATGGGCCCGCCGGTGGTGTAGAGGTAGCACTGCAGCGCCTTGACCAGCTGCTCGCCTTTCTCGGCCGAGAATGCCTTCCGGAACACGCGCTCGATCCCGCCGGCCTGCAGGATCTTCGCCCCCAAGCTCAGCTTCCCCCTCACGGTCTCCGATATCTTTGGCCCCAAGGTCACTGATCACACATGCATGCGTATTAGAAGTTTAGAACGCAAGGTTCAGGTCTCAACCAGCCATTGAAAAGAAATTAAAACATGCATGAATGCGCGCTACTCACCATGCTCCCGGAAACCTTGTGCCTTTCTGCTCAGCTTGCTCACCCAGTGGACCACCTGACCCTTGCTGCCTGCAGAATACGAAATTAATCATAAGAATTAGTACGTATAAACTGTTTAAGTGTCCTGCATGCATCAGGAATCTGATGCTATGACCATGCAGCTTGATTGGAACATACTGTGCTTATAGCCGAAAGACGTATAAGGGCTAGGGTGCGTCAACGACACAGTTAGGTGATCGCCATTGCCCCTCCTAAACGACTGACTCCTGGTCGACACCTCCTCTATGCCATACGCTTTGGAGGTCACCGGGACTCCCATGACATGGCCGCTGCTCGACTTCATCCTGGCTAGCTGCGAGCTAACTGCAAAGCTCAACGAAGATCAAACTAGGCTGCGTCGCGCTGGTAGCTTAGCGTGTAAGGTATCGGGGATTGGTACCGGAGTGCAGCAGCCGAGGGGCGCCCTTTATAAGCGCTGGGGTGGTAGATCCTTTTGGCAAAGGCAGTGGTTCTGCGGAGTCAGCACCCGGGCCGGCCGAGTCACCGGCGGATCAGAAAGGCGCAGTCCACGTTCGTGTGTGGCCGTGTCATGTATTTTAGTTCGGCCTGTGCTAGAAATGGAGCTTTGGGGAGGGAGAGAGACCCTTCCATGTGAGGCCAGGTGCGGTATATTCATTGCTCAGAAAGCGCGCTTCGAGATTTCTCTAAGGATCGAGCATTGCCAGATGGCTACGTCTGGTGGGTTCTCTGCCACTTTCCAGGAAGCGCCCCATGTGCCTGCACATTGTTGCACCGGATTACAGGAAAAAGGAGGCGTGGTGTCGGGAGCAACAAGGGGCCCGATCGACGCGCCGGGGCCACTGTTTAAATTTCTTTTTAGGGCTGCCTGTATAGATGTCCTTCATGCACCGCACTGAGACAGTAGATAGTATAGTAGTAACATGCTGCATTATGTATTCTTCTTGTAACCACGCAAATAAGAAAAAGAAAAGTACACATCTTGCAAGTTGTACGTAGTGTCCGTGGTCCAACACAAGGGGGCCTCAAGAATTGTTCCCAAGATCACAACAGTATGAGATCCCCGATCATGGTCCATCAACTGATCGATGTGGAAGCAGGGCAAACAGCACAACCTTTTCAGAGAAGATCAACGTCTGCTCCAAGCTTCCCTCCCTATCGAAGTCTCCATTCGCGCTACCCCCAAAGCCCAAACGTCTTGTTCACATCGCACGCAGAACCGAGTCAGTATGCTGGCGACCTTACCTAGCGCCGCATTGTAACCGTCCGCGCGCGGGGCGCGGCGTGTCCATCCGGTTGCGGTACGTGCAGCGGCACCGCGGCATGGGCGCCACGCGGTCCCTGTCTCCCGCGTTTAAGCCGGCAACCAGAAGGGCGCTGCGAGGTCGGCCAGCTCCACTGTTTCCGGATCTGCGAAGGTTGGTTGTGCGCGATGCTCTGCGTCGATCGGCTGCGTTGTCACATGGAAAGCCCGCGGCTACCTACTCGGAAGCAGATTTCAGCTCTCGGGTGGGGCTCGACTCGTTTCCTCGCCTGTATCAGCGTATCTGCGCTGCCGTGTACGTGTCGAAGCGGAGATGTCGCCGCTCGAGAAAGGAAGATGTTGAGGCGAAATCGTTTTCAGGCCAACCATACTCTTTCCAAGAAGAGGGAAATTGGCAGAGAGAAATAAGCGTGTTGTCCTATTGTCGACGAGTACATGGTATTATTTAACTCCCACGTGCTACTTAATTATATCTGTGAATATGTAATGGAGGTTGTCTGAACTTGGTTCAGTATTCTAAAGGCTGAATATTATATCACCAGTTCACCACTCACGAAAACAACGAAAAATAACCAAGCAAAAGCAGGTGCAAAAGTATTATCCACGTCCCTTCGTGTCCCCAAACTAAAGCATTGCTATTGGGCGCTTCGCTGTTAAGTCTTGCCGATTGGAGTAGATATACGATGTCCGAACTTGGCTAAAAGGTGTATTCTTGGATTCAGATTCAGTTCATAATTTCATATGATCCTTTGGCTTAATGTTTACTGCTTCCTCCATCCATAATTATATGACGTATGCGTTTTTTAAGATTTAACTTTAATCAATGATTAGTTTAACTATACGTGAATTATCGATACAACCATTGAAAAATACTTTTTAATATAAATCCAATAATATTAATTTTATATCACGTAATCTACATATTATGGAAGAAATTTGAGGTCAAAGATAAGTGCTGTGACACGTTCGTCTTATAATTCTGGACTGAGTGAATACTGTTTATCTTCTTAAATGATGGTTGAAGAAAATAAAATGCGCAAATATGTTATCAGAATATCACATTGGATGTAGCCGGCGAAATCATAATTTGCAGTCTAATCAATCCTGTTGCAAGTACTTAAAACAGCTCCATTTGCAATATTTTTGTGCCATGCTGATATTATTAGATTGTCCTACCTAACATATTATCTGCCCTCTGTTTTTTCCTTTTTGCTGAATTTTTTATTCCTTCTTCAATAAGAATATAGGTTAAGGGGCAGCTGGCAAGATCAAAGGTGTTTAATCAATTTGTAGCCACTTGACGCTTGACAGATCATGGTCGGTTTTCTCCAAAGAATATGACCATTTTTATTCGAATAAGCATATAAAGCCTGGCTCGGCTTAAGCTTTAAAGGCCTCATGATTCAGGAACCAGTTCATTTCCAAACAAAAGCTGAAAGAGATAAGTTGCAAGCATTTGAACAAACATTTCGGGTTTTTATCAAAGAACTAGCTAGTACATAGTACATACCACATGTATATGATGGCAGTTTCGCCATGGCACTGTACCACATACTTTTCCAACATCAAGAATTTCCTTGCCCTAAAATTGCTCCTACCACACGTATACCGGACTTGCTCCAATGCCAAAAACGCCAAGCAATCCATCATGCACGCGAAACCTACTATCTATGAACAACAGATCAACCAGACCAACCACAAGACACAAAGCCCAATCCAAATTGACACTGCAGCGTTTTCATCGTGTCACCGCGACTGCGAAATGGCCTGCTCGAGGTGCTTTAGGGAGACTTGGTATCCGACGAAGCCCATGAACCAGAACTCGAAGCCGTCGTCCGTCACCACCTGGACGTATTTCTGCTCCGGCCGGTGCTTGTTCTCGCTCGGCATCGCTGTCTTCACCTTCCCCAGCGGGATGGCGACCTTGTACGGCACCCGCACCGTGTCGCCCTTGGGGGAGGTCAGCGCCAGCGACCGGTCGCTGCGGAAGGCCACCTTCTCCGTCGATATGAAGAGCATGCCGGCGATCGGGCCGGCGGTGGTGGACAGGTAGCACTGCGAGGCCTTCAGGAGCTTCTCGCCCTCCTCGACGGAGAACCACCGGCGGAAGACCTTCTCCACGCCGCCGGCCTGGAGGATCCTTGCGCCCAGCGACAGCTTGCCTTTCACGGTCTCGTACAGTTTTGGGCCTAGAGTCACTGCAAAATCATCAAGGGATAATATGTTCAGTGTCTGATTCGGATCAACTGAAGCTAGGAACAGGAAAGATGAGAAAAGATTGTAAGTGATATATGTCCAGGATGCGTGAACTTACCATGTTCTTTGATGCCTCGAGCAAACCGGTCGCGCGTCCTGCCCGATTGCAGTTCGTACGCGCGGTTGTCGAATTCTTTGCATCACCATGATATGTTGCTCCTTCGCTTGGGAAATCCGGTTCCTCGATGCCGAAAGCCCTGTTGCTCACTGGGATCCCGATCACATGCTCCCGTCCTGCCTTCTCCATTTGTTGTTGGGAATGAAGTTGGGATCGATGAGGAACTGAAGACTTGCTCTGCTTCCTTCCTTTGTGCCTTAGTTTCCGGCCTATGTCTGAGGCTGTTGGTGAGTGGTGATCGACTTCTAGATGTGTGTGGTTTGTTGCTAGAGCTCCGTGCTCTGAATGGGAAGAGGAGGGGTCAGGGGTGTCTTTTATAAGCTTTGGAAGTTGTTGGAACGGGGATCAAAAGTCGGGTGCCTATCCAATTAGCTTTTGAATGGAACAGTTATCGTGTCCTTTGAGGGTTTAGGATAGAAGAAGTTTTTCCTATGTGGAGATGGACCCTACCTGGGTGCTGTGCTGCATGTGCGAGGGCCCACTGCAAACTTTCTGCGTGTCACGACTGACATCTAGTCATCCATGCGTGGACGTCATCCATGCATGGACCATGGTAAATTCATCCAACTAGCAGCTGTTAACATGCATGCATGCAGTTTAGGCTCTAGAATTTTTTTATGACATGGTACCAAATGAAGAAAAAATTTCAGGCGGTGAAAGGCACTATCTGTATTTCTGCTGCATATTCTAAGCCATATTCCGAGCAAATGCAATGCCATTACGCCACGAGTATTCTGCATGCTGCTGCACTCTCCTGTGAACTGATTTGACGACGGGGGTGACGTGGCGACATATTGGATAAATTGGGCAGGAGGCCCTACCAGTACGTGGATGCTGGGTCACCACGAAGAAGGTTCACGCGTCCATGGAAGACACCGTCACACGTTCAGTCGCTGCATTTTCCTTTTTCCACTCCGCGCTTTCGCCTGCATTTTCCTTTTTCCACTCCACGCTGATGCTGGGTCACCACGAAGAAGGTTCGCGCGTCCATGGAAGACACCGTCACACGTTCAGTCGCTGCATTTTCCTTTTTCCACTCCACGCTTTCGCCTGCATTTTCCTTCACGCGCCCACGGTGGCCTGAATCAGCGTCGCGTCCTACGACGCGTCGAGTCACAGAACCATCCCGATTGACAGCGCCGGTGATCGTGGGTTTGGTGGCGATCCAGCCAACCAGCCTGCCAGACTAGCTAATGGTGGCTCGACCCAGACCGATCGATTAGCTCTCGCTTGCCATTTTCTATCTCAAACGGCCCTATTGAATCTGCATGTGTGTGAGTTAAGGCTTCCCTGTCCCCAGCGATCGATGATCATCTATTCTGGATGGTTTATGTTCTGTTATATGATCAACATGCTGCGGTGTTGCGTGGGGGTGGAGATAGAGATCGATCGGAATTCCTGGTTGTTGGGGTTCTAATTTAAAAAGGTCAACATGGATAAGTTTGATTTGGCCTTGTATTGACCATGGTTAAAGTAATGCTTTCTTCGGCGGAAAGGCGAAGGAAAAGGTGGGGCAACGGAAAACCGGGGGATATGCATAAGTGCTTGTGGAGAAATTTCTCGCTGCTTCGTTTAATAGATAAAGATAAAGATACGATGAAGAAAAACATGTGTGTGAAGTGCTAACTCACAATGTTAGATTATTAGTGTTGGAGCTGAAAGAACCGTGTATCAGGTATGAAAATTAGTTGATCTGTACAGCATCGGCCCAAAGGAATGCCGGTCATCAGATTATTAGATACTTGGGAAATTCAGGTCAAGGAAAGGAGAAGCTTCACTGTTATCCTTACCCATGACCAATATGGCTGCACACGCCACATGCATTCAGATCTCTAGTTGCAACTTGCAAGTGCTTCACATATTAAGCTTTGTATATGACCCACTAGAATCCCACTATGAGCTGGGGCACTAACAAAACCATACCAGCTGGATATAGATGATCCATTAGTAACCGAACCATTGGCGAGTTCTTTTACTGTTCTTTCCTTACTCAGAGGGTGCAATGCAAGCAGGTGATCTGGAGCAACAGGACAACCACTGCCTGTCTGTCTAGCTAGCTACATACCCCCTCCGTCTCAAAATATAAGGCATGCACGCATCCTAAGATCTACAATTCTATACCACCTTATAATATTTGAGTTTGATTGGTGGTGGTGTCACACTTTTGATAACCCTTTTTACCTCTCTACTAATAATAATAACAACAAACTAACACTCATCTATCTATCCGATCACACAACAAACTAACAAACATATCTTGTATCCAATCAATCCCTTTTTATTCTCAACAGCTGTAACAAATTAATTACACCCTCCTCTAACCAACTCTCCAACTCTCAACAAACTCTGCTAAACAGACTCCAATCTTTACGTAACTCTCAACATACTCCGCTAAACATATTCCAATTTTTATGTTCTGAGTTAGTTTTTTACTCTGCTGAAATTTATTATCTTACTAAACAATAGGATCCAATCTTTACGTTCTGAGTTAGCTGGCTTGTTGGTGCTGTTCCTTCCCTCATACATGTGCGTAATTTTTTTTTATATGTGTATATATGTGTTGTACGAGCACTCTGCTATTAGATCGTTGTAAGGCAAAATAATATATTTTGTTATAGACTTATGGTTTTAGTCAGAACATAAGATGTTGTTCTACTATTTGAAGTTCCGTTGTAACGCACGGGCATCTTGCTAGTAGGTCTATAATATGTTAGTTATATGATATAAAAATAATATCATTGGAAAGTGCTTTCAAAAACGAATCCAACAATATCACTTTTATATCACATAATCAAAATATTATAAATCTAATAGTAAATCTTGGAATGCGTGCGTATTTTATATTTTGGGATAGTGGGAGTACTTGCGTGTCCAAATGTCCTAATAGTATCAATCTACTGTTCCACTCTCATAACTTTAGAATCTAGGGGGCTAGGGGGGGGTGGTTTATAAAGTGGCAGATCGCTTGTCAGATTACAGCAGAAAGCAACGGGACAGAGGATATAGTCCGTAATAGATTACATGAAATCAAGACTGGGCCTCCACCATGTGGCAGATGAGGATTCGATGCATGCATGCATGGACAACTCGTATCAACGTAAAGGTTTCTGATGCGTCAAGCCGGAAGCTTTTTGTTGAGTTATGGGTGTTCCAATCAAGAGGTTGCAGCTTGCCGCTTGATGGCCTAAAACAAACCGGATCAGAGCAAATAAAGGCAGGTTTCGCGTAGCCGACAAGGTCTGGTGGAGTAGTGGTTTAGGTCCCGCGCGAGGTGCTGTCGTTCGTGTCATCGATGAATCAGCCAACTACTAACTCTTTGATTTTGTTCTTGCCTTGTCCACATGCAACGCACGCTCTTGCAGTTTGTGGGGCTCCAGTCAACTTTTGCCGTGCCCAAGCAAATTTAGGTAGGCCACGCGTAATCTCGAATGATTTTCCAGCGATTAGGATGGCTAGGAGTGTTTTTCTACTATGGGACACACAAAGATTTAACTTTCTTTTCTCGCTCTTTTAGAAGATTCAACCCCATTAAGTTTGGAACTGAGAGCCTTCTGTCTAAATTAAGTTTGGGACTGAGACCATTTTAGGTGCAGTGTCGTTTCTTCTCTCCAACATGTAAGTAATCCAAACAAAATAATTTTTTTGAAAAGAGGCAGGAGCGCTATCTCTTAGATTGATTAAAAAAAAAGAGGAGCAAACATTGTGGCCGAAGCCGAAAAAGGAAAAGACGGCCAAAATAGGCCGGAAGCTGCAAGATGTGATTTGCACTAAATGGGTAGCTCCCACGGTGCTCCAAGCTTTTTCTTCTTCCTTGACTTTTGCAAGCAGGCTTGGCGGCTCAGCTGACTCATTATTGAAAACTCTGGCGTTCCTTTCCTTCCACAGCTCCCAGCCAATTAGGATGACCAGGAGCGAAGGCCTTTGTCTGACACAGAGTGATGCCAGACAAACGTGACCCAGTAAGTAGCCACCAAACAGCAGGCCGACTAAGGCTATGTACAATGCAGGGTGCTTATAGCCCAGTGCTTAAAGAGAGAGAGTAGCGTTGCGTCCTAAAAAAATATGTGACTTACAATGCAGAGTGCTTCGTATGTGTGCTTAAGTTGCTTTAATATTCATGTAGCACCTACTCTAGCACCTGTTGTCTCCAATGCAGCGCTGCATTGTGTGGAGTACTATTTGTGCTTCTTGGAGTACTATTTGCTAGGCACCGGTTGAAGCACCTGTCACCTGTGTCACTCTAAGCACCAGCCTAGCACCGGATGCTTAACTTTGTTTCCGTCGCCCTTCCTAAGCACCTGTCTAAGCACCTCTCACAAAAAAATCGAGTTTTTTTCCTGAGGCACCTGTCTAAGCATCTGCATTGTACAGGGTCTAAGAGGGTTCGAAGAGGTCCAGATGTCCAATCCAACCCGCCACCGCGGACCAAAGCCTCCTCAAGTACCGGCATTGAAACAGAAGGTGGGTAGCTGATTCAGCCAATACCTTGCACAACTAGCAAAGTGGTTGGTGGGGCCAGTCCCGCTATGCTAGCTTGTCAAAAGTCCATAATCTATTCTAGATCACAAGCTAGGTGAAAACTCTACATTTACGTGGACCCAAGCATCCCAAATTAAGCGATCGAATCCGCAACCACTGTCTCTAGAAATTGAGCCTTGTATGCCGAGCTAGCAGAGTACACGCCCTTCACGCTAAGCTTACAGAAGATTTCATCGAGAACCCTCGGCCGAAGGACCATGCTTCGAATGAGGTTCCAAAGGTAGACAAATTCCATGATGTGGTTCGTAGTGAACAGAAGGAGATTGAGATCTTTCATCCAGGTGTCCGCTTGGATGGCTTGCTACACAGACTTGTTCTTTCTTTTGGAGCAAGAGAAAGGATTTGGTGCCAAGTCTATTAGCCTACTTCCTACAACCAAGCAGAGAGCCAGAACTTCGTGGTGCATTGGTCACCAACTATAATCTTGGTCGTAGCTTTGAAAAATTGGATATTCGTCTTGTCAAAAGAGGTTTTAAGGCGCACCCACGGCTTATCAGGAGATTTCCACTCGTGCTAGAGCCAGCGTAGCCAAAGAGCACACGCAAATTTTTCAAGGTTTTAGGATTCCTAGGCCACCGAAGATTTTTGGTCTACAAACCCTGTCCTACCTGACCTTACCTTGCGAGATGGTCTCCCCTCCTACCGAAAGGAAGCTACGACACTTCTGTTGAACACCTTTAGCACTCCTTTGTTGACCGACAACAACATCGAAAAGAATACCGGAGAGAAGTGAGCACCGACTTGACAAAGGTTGCCCGACCCGCCAGAATCAGTGGCAAGATGAAGCATGCACTGGAGTGGGTGGAAGGCGATAACGAAAAGCAGCGGGGAAAGCGGGTTGTCCTGCCATGACCCAAGGCCATGGGCAATGAGGGAACCTGGGATACCATTAAGCAGCACTCTTGAGGAGGCGGTCGAAAGCAGGTTGGTCAGCCAGTTGTGCCACCTAGAAGGGGAATCTTCGACGCTGGAGCAAGTCTAGCGGGTAATCCCAGCGAAAACTGTCAAAAGACTTGGAAATATATATATATATATATATATATATATATATATATATATATATATATATATATATATATATATAGATCCGCTAATCTGCACCTACGCTCAGAATACTTATTCTGCGCGCTGACCAACCGACCGAGCCAGCCAGCCCAGACCCACCACGTCCCTCCCTTTTCACCACTGACCGTAAAACTATTCAGTAGATATAGTAAATCCATCGAACTATATTACTGTCGAACAAATCCCTCACAGTAACGTAACTTCACATGTAAAATATGGTAATTTTATGTCTGTCGAGTAGTAAAACAACATGTGTCATCGTAAACTTTAGGACTCTAGTAATTTTTGTATAAAGCGTGTCGCAAAATTACTATTATATGTATACGATATTACGATCTCGCAGCCATCATTTTACTGCATGTCTGATCGTTCCACACTAGAAAGGAAATATTTCTTCTCTTGTTCACAATCACTTGTGTAGCCTAGTTGGTCAGTAGAGAAGAGCAACGTGCATGAGGTCCAGGGTTTGAATCCTGCCCTGTCCTTATTTTTTCAATTAAAACAGATTAGGGGAATATTTCTTCTATACTAGAAATATTTCTTCTATGTATTCACAATCACTTGCATAGTCTAGTTGGTTAGAAGAGAAGAGCAACGTGCATGAGGTCCACGGTTCGAATCTCACCATCTCCTTATTTATTCAATTAAAACGGATGACGCGCAACTGTGAAAGTGTTGCCAAAAAGTTGTAAAACTTAGAATTTTTTTACGATCTGAGATGTGCGCGAGACAGTAAAGGTGTGTATAGGATGTCGTAAAATCTATCACCAAATGTAGTAACGCACGAGACAGTAAAGTTATGTATAGGATATCGTAATATCTATCACCAAATATAGTAAAAAGTCGTCAAACTCAGAAGTTTTTTTACGGTCGAGATGCGTGAGGTAGTAAAGTTATGTATATGATATCGTAAAATCTATCGCAAAATATAGTAATTCTGAATCACACTAAAATCTCAGCAGTAAAATTCCGTCCGAAAATTACTACTCGATAGACATAAAATTACTGCCCCGTTTTTTTCCTTCGTTGGTTCCGTGGCTGGCTTGGTCTGGCACGTTTCGGCCGGAGCGCAGATTAGCTTAATCTGCGCTCTCGCGCATATTAGCATATATATCTGTGTGTGTATGTATATGTAATGGAGCATGTAGTAGTAAATGAAATGGAGAGGTATATGTAATTATATATTGCAGAGAATAATCAAAAGTGGGAGCTTGTCGCAATTATGACAGGTGGTAGATCACAATTTTGAAGAGCTTGGCGGAACAAGTTGGTTGACAAAGCATCTTAACACTTCCGCAACACAACAAGTCATAAGTTATAATCCAAAAGATGTCCACAAACTAATCACTTGGAATGTAGTTGATGAAATCCTTACACCGACCGTCAGCTAGAACCTTATATCTGACGGTTGGCATCATATGATAGTTGACGCATGCATTTCGATAATGGAGATAACTTGATTCGTCTCCGGCCTCCAACCTCCAACGCCGAGTTGAGGCACATACATATGTTTTATCTAGATTTGAACTCTATCCACTGTGATCAGCTGTGTAGAATTAGGTTCGCAATACCACAATGCAACTTGTGTAAGGCGAAAATTTTCTCCTACCTTTCTTCCATTATTTTTTCGTTGCAAAGGGTGGGAGACGGTGCTGATAAAGTTCAGCATGACAGTGCTACAACCTGTGCTGTGTGTGTTAGGCCATAAGAAGGGTAAGGCCCAGGTGGCCGTTGTTGCAAGGTCCAGTTGGCCCGCGTTGCGCTGCGTGCGTGTGTTTGGGTATATGAGAGTCGCCGCGGAGCGGCCGAAGCATGTAAGATGACTGTAAACAATATTCTCCTTGCTAGTGACCCTTCGTTCTCCTCCCAATCCGAGAAATCTCTGCTAATTCCGCTGGTTCCTTGATCCATTCCTCTGCGTGACGCGAGGCTGCTGCGAGTTCGTAGCAAGTGGTATCAGAGCCTTGTATCGATCCCATCACCTCCGGGTCTGTGTGAGTTTGGAGCAGCGGCAACGGCGAAATCAGGGAAATCCCCTACTCTGACGGTGAGGATGGGAACCGTGGAGGTCGATCTGGCGCACGTCAAGACCCTCCTCGACACGGCGGCGACGCAGATCAACGATCTGCACTCCGCCCTAGACAAGCTCACGTCCTCTAGCTCCGCGCTCAAAGAATCGCATCAACGTGTGGAGGTAACGATGGACAAGGTGATCACATCCACCAACGCCACCAACCAATCAGTGGCGGATCTCAGGCTGTCGTTGGATGCGGTGACGCAGCGCGTCGCCGCTCTGGAGACCGCGCCACCACCCGCGACCCCGGCGCAACAACACCAGCGTGCGGGTGTTCATCGGCCCGACGGGCACCGTCTACCACAACAGAACCAGGGTGATGCTACTAGAGAGATTCGAACCTCTAGTCACACCCTGGTCAGGGGTGAGAATTTCCAACCCCCAAAACCCAATCTCTTTTCATATAGATGATGATCCTGAAGCTTTCCCTAGGAACACTGTCACAGATCACCAGGAGTTTGCACCTAGAGTTAACACTGGCCCTAGGTTGCCAAAATCTGATTTCCCCTTGTTTGATGGTGATAACCCAAAATGGTGGAAGGATCAGTGTGAAAAATACTTTCGTATGTATCATGTTCAATCTCATCTTTGGGTTGATTTTGCAACTATGCATTTTAAGGGTAACGCTGCATTGTGGCTTCAAACCTATGAAGCCATGCATAGTGTGGATAGCTGGCCTGAACTGTGCATAGCTGTGTTTGCCAAATTCAATCGAAACAAATACTCCAAAACCATAGACATATTTTGTGCCTTTAAACAAACAGCTTCTGTCGATGAGTATGCTCAGAAATTTGAGGAACTCATGCATAGAATTCTCCTCTACAACCATTCTTATGATGAAACTTTCTTTGTCAATCGATTCATTGAGGGATTAAAACCTGAAATCAAGTCAGCAATCAAATTACAACAGCCTGGAACAGTTGATCTTGCTCTGTCTTTGGCTCTAACGCAGGAGGCATTATTGGTGGAGGATACAAGGCCCTGCACTAAACGGTCTGATTTCAAGGAGAGCATTAGACCAAAATACAAGCAAAATTATCAATACCAAGGGATACTGGGTGGTCCACCTGAAGAAAAGAAGGGTGATGATAGGGGGAAGTTCCACGAAAAATTTGATACTCTGAGAGCACAACGAAAGGCACGGGGAGAATGTTTCAAGTGTGGTGAGAAATATGCTCCAGGTCACAAGTGTCCCAATCAAATCCAGCTCCAAGCACTAGAGGAAATTTTTGAAGCCCTAGAGCTATCTGACAGAGAAGATACTGATGAGGAGGAGGCAAAGGGCAGTTCACCTGTAGATGATAACCTAATGAAGCTCTCATTAGATGCAGCTGCTGGCACCACAGGCAAGAAAAGCATCAAACTCCATGGGCTTATTGGTAAACAGCAAGTCCTCATCATGGTGGACTCAGGAAGCTCAAGTAGTTTCATCAATGAAGACCTGGTTCTGTTACTTCAATGTCCCACACAACAAATCCCTGCTGCTACTGTAATAGTGGCTGGTGGAGGCACCCTCCAGTGCAGTGCCCACGTACCAAACCTGGACTGGTGGACGCAAGGACAAACATTCTCTACATCTCTGAAAATTCTGCCTTTGAGTTCATATGACATAATTCTTGGGATGGATTGGTTAGAGATGATGAGCCCGATGTGGGTTGACTGGAAAAAGAAAATTCTGAGGTTTCGCCACTTAGGAACCAGAATCACTCTACGAGGTATCAAAGACAACATCGAATCTTGTGCATCCATATCTGAAAAACATTTGCATGGATTGATCAAGACCGGGGGAATCACCAGAGTCATTGAATTATGTGCCATAAGTGACAACAGCCAAGCTGACAAAGACATACCACCACAGATCCAACAGGTGTTGAATGCTAATGGCCATATATTTGCAGAGCCTACTGGTTTACCACCTCATAGAGAATTTGATCATCAGATTCCTCTCATACCAGGAGCCAAACCAGTTCAGCTGAAGCCTTATCGATACAATCCATTGCAGAAGACAGAAATCGAAAAACAGATTATGACAATGCTGCATCAAGGGATCATACAAAGCAGTACAAGCCCTTTTGCTTCTCCGGTGCTATTAGTCAAAAAGAAAGATGGTACATGGCGATTTTGTGTGGACTACAGGCACTTAAATGCCACTACTGTCAAAAACAAGTATCCTATGCCGATTGTGGATGAACTCCTAGATGAATTAGCTGGTGCTACCTGGTTCACAAAGCTGGATTTGCGCTCCGGATACCATCAGATAAGGCTGGTGCAAGGAGAAGAACACAAAACTGCATTTCGCACACACCACGGGTTATATGAATTCAAAGTCATGCCATTTGGCCTAACTAATGCACCAGCTACATTTCAATCTGCAATGAACCTCATTTTTGCTGATGTTATCAGAAAGTATGTGCTAGTCTTTGTGGATGGTATATTGATATACAGTCCCAACTTAGAAGTCCATGTGCAACACCTGGATTCTGTCTTCAATATCCTTCACCACCATCACCTATTCGTGAAGAAAAGCAAATGTTCTTTTGCTCAGCCCTCCTTGGAGTATCTGGGACACATAATCAGTGCACAAGGTGTGGCGACCGATCCACAGAAGGTACAAGCTGTCCAAACTTGGCCTAGCCCTATCAATGTCAAACAAATCAGAGGGTTCTTGGGACTGACTGGATATTATAGAAAATTCATCAAAGACTACAGTATCATTAGTAGGCCTCTGTCTGACCTTCTCAAGAAAGACAATGTTTTCTGTTGGACGTCTTTAGAAGAACAAGCGTTCCGCACTCTCAAACAAGCATTAAGTCAAGCACCTGTATTGGCTTTGCCTGATTTCTCTAAGCAATTCCTCATTGAAACTGATGCAAGCAAGTCTGGCATTGGGGCTGTACTTATGCAACAAGGACACCCTCTGGCTTATTTGAGCAAGGCACTAGGACCTAAGGCTCAAGGTTTCAGCACTTACGAAAAAGAATGTCTGGCCATACTCCATGCAGTGGACAAATGGAGACCATATCTCCAACAGGGTGAATTCATTATATCCACTGATCACAAAAGCCTCATCCACCTCAATGATCAGAAACTGACAACACCAATCCAACAGAAAGCCTTTGTAAAACTGCTTGGGTTGCACTACAAACTGGTGTATAAGAAGGGTGTTCATAATGGTGCTGCTGATGCTCTGTCACGCAAAAATACTATAGAAGAGCTTCATGCCATTTCCATGTGTTCCCCTAAGTGGATGGAAACCATTACTGAAGGTTACTTGCAGGATGACAACGCGAAAGAATTATTATCAGAACTTAGCATGACTGGCACCAATGATAAAGGATACACTTTAACAAATGGTGTCATTCGGCATAAGGGACGAATATGGCTGGGCACAAACATTGAGGCTCATCAGGCAATCCTTCTGTCTTTACATTCGAGTGGAATAGGTGGTCACTCAGGATTCTTGGCAACTTACCATCGCATTAAATCCCTATTTTCTTGGCCGGGCATGAAGGCAGATATTCATAAATATGTCAGACAGTGTACTATTTGCCAGCAAGCAAAAGCTGAGCATATAAGCAACCAGGATTGCTAAATCCTCTACCATTACCAAAAGAAGCATGGAGCATCGTGACTTTGGACTTTGTGGAAGGTTTACCAACAAGCAACAAATTTGACACCATCTTGGTGGTCATTGACAAGTTTACCAAGTACGGGCATTTCTTACCCCTCTCACATCCTTTCACAGCCTTTACCGTGGCTCAGCTATATATCAACAATGTGTACAAACTGCATGGCATGCCATCTCTCATCATCTCTGATCGAGACAAGATCTTCACTAGCACCTTATGGCAGGAATTGTTTCGGCTCTCAGACACCAAAATGAATATGAGCTCTCCATATCACCCGGAGACTGATGGTCAGTCAGAAAAGCTCAACCAATGCATGGAAACGTTTCTTCGTTGTATGGTACATGCCTGCCCAAAAAAATGGGCACAGTGGTGCCCTTGGCAGAGTTTTGGTACAACACAGCTTATCATTCTGCAATCAAAACAACCCCCTTTCAGGCCTTGTATGGTTATGTTCCAAAACATTTGGGCGTGGCATCGATTACAGACTCAACACCTACAGACTTGGCTGGGTGGCTCAAAGAGAAAGAACACATGTCAGTCCTCATTAAACAACATCTGCAACGAGCACAACTCAGAATGAAACATCAGGAGGACAAGCACAGGACTGAAAGAACCTTCAATGTGGGAGATTGGGTGTATCTAAAACTACAATCTTATGCTCAAATGTCAGTGGCCAGACGATCATGCAACAAGTTGTCATTCAAATTCTTTGGGCCTTACCAGATTGAAACTCGAGTTGGCGCAGTGGCGTATAGGCTCAAATTACCATCAGGGAGTCAAATTCACCCGGTGGTTCATGTATCGCAGCTCAAAGCTTACGTTCCCTCTGACCAGGTGATCAGTTCCACTTCTGCTTTAAACTTCATTACTAATACTTGTCACTTGTTGCAACCGGCCACTATTTTGGATGCTCGCATGATTCAAGTCGGAGGAGGAACCACCGAACAACTTCTAGTCAGCTGGAAAGGCATGCCAATCAGGTTAGCTACCTGGGAGAAGAGTACTGTGCTGCTTCGTGCCGGCAGTCGGTTACCAGCTTGGGGTCAAGCTGTATTTCGAGGAGGGGGTGATGCTACAACCTGTGCTGTGTGTGTTAGGCCATAAGAAGGGTAAGGCCCAGGTGGCCGTTGTTGCAAGGTCCAGTTGGCCCGCGTTGCGCTGCGTGCGTGTGTTTGGGTATATGAGAGTCGCCGCGGAGCGGCCGAAGCATGTAAGATGACTGTAAACAATATTCTCCTTGCTAGTGAACCTTCGTTCTCCTCCCAATCCGAGAAATCTCTGCTAATTCCGCTGGTTCCTTGATCCATTCCTCTGCGTGACGCGAGGCTGCTGCGAGTTCGTAGCAGACAGCAAAATTCCAACTAAAAAGGACCCTTCCTCATACTTTGGAGTACCAAAAAAAGGGCCAAACTACATTAGAAAAACAAGACCAATCAATCAGTTAGCCGATCGAGCTGTCCGGCGATACACTAAATCACAAAGCAAAACTAATCAGTCCATGCATGCATGCATGCACCGACTGGAGTGCACTGCCGATTACGCGGGAAGCAAGCTGGGTCAGAGTCATGGTAAGCTTCCAGCAAAGCCACGCTTGTTCCCCATTGCCTCGGCCGGTGGTCATGGGCACTGCGACACTTGTCGTGCTTCCCGCCTTTGCTGCTCGAAGATGGAGTGAGAAGGGAGAAGCTAGCGATCTTCCGCGATTCGGGATCTTCGATCAATAAGCAGGAATCTGCTCAGTTCGTTCCAACTTCAGTTGTTGAAGTCAGGTAGTCGGTCACGAGAATTTGGTTGGAGCTCGGATCCTTCGTTACTTTGATTTGGTTGTTATTAGCAAACTAGCACAGTTTACAATGTAATTACACGAAAATATTACTAACTATTTTAATCTTTTAAAGACTTATACGCAACATTAGATTAATATCATAAGCTGACTAGCCAGTCGTTAAACTAAATGTTTGTATATGATAGTAGATCATGCGAAATTAAAGTCCAGATTATGAGCTCATCATTTGTATGTGGTATTCGGGCAGTACAAGATTCGTATCACTAGTTGTTGATATTAGATCATTACACATACTTAATTAATGAGGTGTAACACTATGAACATATATAGTTGTGGACCATTAATAATTAAGGTATCAACGCCAGATAGTTATTAGGTACAATTATATTGATTTATCGTTTGTGATCTATCAATAGGAAGTGTCCATCAAATTAATGGTCTGACGACGTTTAAGTGCAGTTATGAAAATTTAAGGTTATGATTTGTTCAGCTACAATATGAAGATCAATCGGTTGTGATATGTTTACGTAAAGTTATGAAAATCTATCAATTGTGGTATGTTTAAATACGATTATGATGATCTATTGGTTGTGTTATAAGGGAGAAAATTGAAACCGACTAGGAGGCTCCCAGATCCATAGCAATGCACAAGCAATGATGCAGGAAGAGGAAGAAAAGATGCAAACATAAAAGAAAAAGTCAACTTCAAAGTCAACTATAAGTCCATGGTCTAGTATACACCATGAACCACTTCCTTTCCCTCTACGTCTCTCATTCCAGCAAGGGCATGGGGGTCTTTCGTTCCCCACCCTTGGCCTATAAAACACAACTTATGGGTCATTTGTAACTTGAGTCTCTTTGGAATATAAACTCTCATCTCTACTAGGTCTGGGCTGGCATTCTTCGAGAGGTAATTCTCTCATGCCCGACAGCTCCTCCCTTGGGCTCAACAAGAATTCTTCTAACGTCCGAAGATGCTACTCTAATCGATGATCCGATGAGCCTAAGTCGTGCCCCCACAATGGGATTACGCCTCCTTGAGGCTGAACTCGGCTAAAAAATATCGCCACCTCATTGTGTTAGAGTACGACGCCCAACATCGTGGTTGCCACTCTCACCCTTTTACTTAAACATTGTACTCGATACTCACCCGTGCTTGATACACACCCCCTTTCTCTAAGTCATTTCCGACAATGAAAACAATAGCGTTGTCCATGGGGACCCACTAACAAGAAAAAAGTCACGTCCACTCCATCAAATCTTGACAATTTGACGATCTCTAAAAATCAACCTCCTAATTCATCATGTGCCATACCGGCAAAGAGGTCGCCACTGCCGATGGCACAAAGAAGACTCATACAAGTTGGGCTGCCAAAAAGAAGGATGCTCAGGAAACAGGTGAGGGACAAAATCTTGCGAGGGCGTTTTTGTGACCCCCGAAGAACAACTGTGGAAAATCTGAAAAATATCATGCCTGCTATCCAAGTGGACACCGATGGTCGACAAAAGAACTCTGCAAGTATCTGACGAACTCGTTGCTAATCTAAAAGCCTTGCTCAATGCCGAGACTTCGACATTAACCCACTTCACACATTCCTCGGAACTTCACAAGCACCGATCGCTCAACAACATCCAGTCATGCAACCGCCACGCGTGAGAGCTGTAACCTCAGTTCCAATGCAAACATTTCCTCCATTGGCTCAAATTGGAACAAATCATCAAGCTTCTAGTGAAGTGGAACTTCCTCGAGACACTCTGCCGATCTTTGATCTGACCTATCTCCTGCACCTTTCATCTTTCACTTGTGCGGCCGTGCTTAATGGAGCCCCCTGGTTTTACCCTTTTGGAGCCCAAGCCTTTGGTAGAGCTACTACTAATGTACCTCCAAGTTCAGAAGGATATAGAATGAGCCCGATAATTCTTGTAAAATGACACCAAGGCAAAGGTACGTCAAGAACGTGTCATGTCTTTCTGAGTTTAACAATACATTTTGTTAAATTTTCATTATATATTTTAATTATTTTTCTGGATTATTAAATAAATTGATTGACTGTCTATTTCTCTCTATTTTCTACATGCAGGAAAAACACTACAAAAATTAGAAAATTCAGTGTATTCAGGAAGGTTTAGGGCAGGGAGACTTCTTGCAAAAGGAGGCAACGAGGCAAAGCCCCTCTGCCGCCTAGGCCCACCAGGGCTCGGCCGTCCCGCCTCTTCACGAGTAGATCCTTTTTGCCTATTATATACCCCCTTGTGGAGTCTGACAAACAAAGAGGAACAGAGAGTCACGGAGAAGACAGAAAGCTCCAGAAGAGATAAGAAACACCGCTGCAATCCATAGTTTTCATCTTCCACCATCACCAAACATAGAATAGGTCTCCTTGCACTTCATCTACATCATCAACAACATTGAATTGGTTTGTAGTATTTTATCAAGTTATGAGTTCATCTGCTATTTGTTCTTGATGTCGTATGTGATTTGTGAGTTGTCCCATCGAGGTTAAGGGGTGTGTGGTAATAACTATGTAGTATTCTCATGGTTATTGTGACGGCCATCCATCTTCGACGCCAATCTTATGCTTTTTATTATCATTCATCTTCGACGTAATCAATATTATGTTTAGGATTAATCTTATGCATGCTATGTCTTTAATAGATTAATTATTTGTGTTACGTATTGGCCGCACATGACATTTAGCGTTATATGATTAGGAAGCACACGAGGGATGGGCTAATTCTTGCAAATTTGTAGTAGTACTTATATATCATATAATCCTTGTCTTGTACATGTGAATTACTATTACTGGACCTACATACTACATGCCTCAATTTCCACCATTAGAACACCTCCCTTAGGACTTTTAGTTATAGGTGGCTTGATGTTTCTTATTCATTCCAAAAATAGAATTTTGCATCTTAGGTCTAGAAATTGCATATCTAATTTTTCCATTGCATCCTAGAGTTGTATGAATATTTGAAAAGGTAGCATTGCATCTTAACTCTCATGTTTCATTGTTTCTACTGTGATTTTAGATCTTAACCAAGTGATCCAATCGACGCTTCCCTGTAAGTTCGACACCCTTTCTCATTAAAATTGCTACAATTGTTCCCCTACTCTTGTGGATCATCAGCCGCCGAGATAAAGCACGCAACAATCGCTAACAAACCACAAGTTCTGGCACAATTGTTCACTTGAGAAAAGCTCGGCATGGCCACAAACGTACTAGACCGTTCTCCGAGTTTTGAAGAAGAAAGCAACCGTCAAACTAATAACAAATGCCGTTGAGACCAGGGACAAGACCAATAGGCAAACTTCCAATCCTCTTTCTATATAAATCAGAGAAGCACCTTTTCCTCCAAAAATTCTAGTAGCCCACGCTAAAACAATAAAGTGGAGAATCTGAACCTTTGCAATTTATCGAAATTTTCTCCACGACAATTCGAGCAGGTGGAGGAGGAGCAACAGAAATGTGCAATCTTTTTCCTCTTTCATTAACGGGAATAGCTCAAACATGGTTCTTTAACCAGAGAAACAACTCCATTAGGTCATGGGATCATCTCCAGGAGCTTTTTGTCACAAACTTCCAAGGAACTTTCACCCAACCTTGATCGTCAAACAAGTTGTTCACCATCAACCAAGAAGATAGAGAATCTCTACGGAGTTACTTCTATCATTTCTTTGAAGTATGAAGCCAGGTCGCTAATGTTCCAACTACTACAGTAATCAATGCTTGCCACGACGCGCTACTCCCAAGCAAGGGAAATCGTGCATTTGTGTACAAACCAATTTTTGAGTTTGAAACGAAGCTTAACTAGAATTTTCTGAATTCCTTTGGTTTTAAGTTGATTAATCACAACATAAATGTTTGGTTGCAAATGTTCTATTTGGCTTCTGCGTATTAAAATATACACCTTGGATATTATTCTGGATTTTTCAGAGTTGATTTTGGTATCTATTGGATCTTTATTTGATTATTTAGCTTTTTTGAAAAGGAAAGTATTTTTTCCTTTTCTCTTAATTTTCTGTGTCAAAAACCAGTTTCCTAGCCTATCCCTCTCCTGCTCGGCCCGCTACCTCTAACCTTCCCCTCCTGGGCCATGCTTGGTCCAGCCCACTGATTAGACCAACCCAGCTGCTAGCGCTGCTCACCGCCACATGCTTTCTTGCCTCCCGAGTCGGTCGAGCTCGACACGGTCCGGCGTCGCACGCCTCTACCTAGTGTCCGTGCCCTTCACGGCACCCATTCCGCAGGATCCCTAGCCCCTCGGGCTATATAAGCCACTACCCCTCTCACCTCGGTTTCTGCTTCCTTCACACTCGCCACCACCCGCAAGCTCTAGCTGCGACGCCACCTTGTGAAGCTCCCATCGTGGTGCAATCTGGCAAGACAAGCCGCCTCCGGTCGTTTCCACATGCCAGCGGAACCACGACGACCCAAGGAACTCGAATCTATGGTGGGCTACTCCTACCAATACAACCACCACCGGAATTCGGTGCTTCTTCATCAAGTCCGGCGAGATGCCCGCGGCTCCATTCATCGTCCACGGTTAGGCGCTCTCTATTTACATTATCCGCTCGCCCCCATGAACAGAACCCCTCGACCAATTTGTTAATTACAGCGCCTAAGCTCCCCACCTATGGTGGCCATGCTGACCATGCCATGCCCTTGTGCCCCAACTGATACCACTTGTAGGCTCCACAAGATGCCCTGGTTCCATTTTTGTTAAGCCCCACTGCCCTTGTCCATTCTATCTCTAGCGACCCCGATCACCCCCATGGCCGGCCTCCCCTTCCACTGTTCCCTCTCTCTATACAATCTATGTACAAAGAAGAAGCAGAGTGCCTGCTCCTTTCTCTCCATCGCTCTCTATTCTATCATCTGTTCTTTGTTCTCTATGTAGAAGGACACAAGAGTATAACCGATCCCTTTGCCTCTCTCTCCCTTCCTCTGTTTTCCTTCTCCCTTCTCTATCTCTGTACAGATAGCGCTAGTGCACCCTACCCTGCTACTCCATCTCTTTATTGTTACTTGAAATAGCTGCATAAATAGTTGAAGTCCATGACCATGTACCCCTCGGATCTTTCCATGAACATGAACCAACCTAACCCTAATGCTTAGGAGTTGAAATAGGCAAAGTCAGAGCCGAACTCTGGAGCTTCCGGCATTGCACTTCGAACTTCCAGATTTCAAACGTTCTCAATTGAGAGGACAGTAAGCGAACTTGGAGCTTCCAACATTCTGACTCAGATATTCCAAGATTTCAAAGGATATAGTCCAGGAGCGATCTCAGACATTCTAGAGACTTGCGGGAGTTTCGACTTTCGAGGTTAAATGACTTAGGTGTTTCTAGAATTGAAACTCGACGGTTCCAAGATAATCTCGGATGTTTCGACATCCTGAAAAATGGACAGATGGGCAACTCAGAGGCTCTGGAGTTTCCAGATTATTCACACATAAACGGAACCCGGATATTCCGACATTGATACTGAAGATTCTGACTTTTGCGGAAAGTGTAACAATGGCTTTTGCTGAAAGTGTGACAGTTGATAGTTTTCAAAGACCTCTTTGGGTAGGAAAGTTGAATTCTAGCTGAGTATTAGCAGGGTACTTTCATCAGCTTCCAAATATTAGCCCCGTTTAGTGATACTGTTTTTCGTAAACTCAATGTGATTCCGCAAACCACTAAAAGAGCTAAAAAGTTATCATTCATCTTCGTTTCTTCAAGTTGTACTTCCTTAGAACTTTTCAAGGGTCATTAGCGTTGATTATATCATTGCTTTCGAGACTAAATCACTTAATCACATTTGATGCACACATTAGTATCTTAATTGTTCGTCATTAATCATAAAAATCCACCTAGGTGACCAAGATGCACTTTCAGACACACCTCCTCTTTCTAAGTCGTTTCTAATAATGACAACAAGTTGTTATCTATTCAGCTATAGTTACGAAGATATATTGACCATGATTTGTTTAGGTATAGTTATGGAGATTTATCAAATAAGATGATACCTCAAATTAATGTTGAATGTTTTTTAAAAGAATTTTTAGATTTTTTCCGCTATTGTACTTTTAGTATATTATATTTAATATATAATGAATCATCATTTTAGAGAAGTATTGGCGAACGATCAAAGTCATTGTTTGTGCTGATTGCTGAAGCGGAGTGATACGTGGCCCACTGTCAGAGGGCACTGGGCCCTCGGCCCATTTTAAGGTTGCACTGAGAAGGATGGGTCGAGAAAAGGGAAAACAAAGGTGAGAGGGGCATGATGGGCCTATGAACTCTTTTGTAGCAATGTCCTATAGGCCAGGCCGCAACTAGAGCGACAGGTACGTTTCATAAGGCCCATATCACCTGCTTATTCGACACATATCCGAGTGACGGCTTTATCTCTACGGCCCTACAGTGTTTCTTTCTTTCCCGATCACTTTCGGCTACGAGTCCAGGAGCAGAACTTCATGTGCCACTATGACATATATCTGCAAGCATACGTCAGTTATTCTATATAAGAAGTCTTACGTGCAGTTATTCTTCGTGGGAGAAAAACCTTACGTGCAATTACCCAGTTTGCTGGCTCAATAGTACAATAATAACGATGTAACTATTATAGACAGCCCCTGAAAACTTCATTTATAAAATAGGAGTAATTTGGTGTCATACCCGACGCAAATTCAAATAAATTATCTTCCTTTTAAGTTCCATTACAAGGGGGATGTAGCTCAAATGGTAGAGCGCTCGCTTTGCATGCGAGAGGCACGGGGTTCGATCCCCCGCATCTCCATTCTTAAGTTTTGTCCCGACGTATTTTACTCTCATGTAATGGCTCGTGTTAAATCATTGTTCCTTTCAACCAGGAGCATGAATATTTTTAGAGGGCCGGAGTCTTTCAGTGTAACCTGACATATTGCTCCTTTCAACCAGGAGCATGAATATTTTTAGAGGGCCGGAGTCTTCCAGTGTAACCTGACATATTGCTCCTTTCAACCAGGAGCATGAATATTTTTAGAGGGTCGGAGTCTTCCAGTGTAACCTGACATATTGCTCCTTTCAACCAGGAGCATGAATATTTTTAGAGGGCCGGAGTCTTCCAGTGTAACCTGACATTTTCCAGGATGTCCAAATTTGTAGTTGGTTGTGAAAATGGACCAGTTTCCGGCTCTCCGCAGCAAGCAAGCCGCGACAGGATTGATTGGACGGAACTGTTCAGCGTGAGTGACAGTACAAAAACACGTCCAGCGATCTTGTCAGAACGATTTACGGAAGTCAATGTCTGGGGGTATTCCGATTCTAAGAGCAACTTTAAGAGCTTCTCCATATATCATTCTCTATATCTCAATATCGAGAGCTTCTCTAAAAAATTCTCTCCCTATATCTCCCTCCCTCCAACCCATTCTCCATTTCTCATTCTCCATATCCCACTCCCATATATTTTATTCATATCCTATAACTACCATAATACTTTAGACAATTATATTTATTTGTTAGTTTATTTCGAGTGTGCTAATGTGTTTCGACTATGCATAAATAAAGATGTCGAGTGTGCTAATGTGTTGCTGGAGGACGTCAGAGGTCCGGCCGAGGACTGACTGCTCCTTGGGACGGCGGGCGCGGCGGCGGACGGACCGGAAGAAGGAGGCCTGAGATGGCACCGTAAGGCGCACGAGCTCGGAGCAGGCGTGGCGAGGGGACACGCCCAACCTTCGATCCGGGCCGGCGACGACTTGCACGCCTGCTGGGATCCGGCGCACCGACAGGAGCCTTGTGCTCCTGCTCGAATCCCCTACCTCACCGGCGGCCTCCGGCTTCCTCCTCTTGCTCCATCCGGTGGCGGCTGCGGTGCGTCCGGGATAGATCTGGACCTGTGCCGGTGGAGCAGGCTGTGCGCGAGGGAGATGGAGGGTGCGGCTCGTAGAGACAGTGGCGGTAAGGAACGATCCATGCGGGCGGTTGGAGGAGCAGTTGCAGGATGGAGAACGAGGAGGAGGTCGCAGAGATGGAGAAGGAAGTCCCGCTGATGGAGAACGCGCACTGATGCAGAAGGCTTTGCAGAAGCTGTTGGAGCTTGTTTTCGGACATTTTTCTGCAAATTTGGAGATAGAGAACGGTATCCAGAAGCTGTTGGAGTTGCTCTAAGAACCAAGAACACGAATGGACGAAAGCAAACAGCGCCTTTTCATTTTGACCCCATCCAGCAATACGTATTTCACTCCAGGCGCAAAGAAAAGACATAGTAGCTTTTTTACTTGTCATTTCTCTTTTACATCTCTCTTTTCCTTTCAGCAAACAGAGTGCACTGCAAAAAGGAAACGTAAAGATCAGAATTACCTTTTCTCTAAATTAATGAAAAATCAAATCTTCCGGTCTATACATTTTAATATGCATATAGTTATAATTTCTTACAGAAGATGCTACACATTATTGTCGAATAAGTCAGCTTACAAAGATAATATAAAAGATCATCGTTCAGAGGTCAATCAATACAGAAGCACCCACTACTAGCCTTGTGACAGTCTACTTCTTCAAAAACCAACACTATCATACCACCGGTGACTAATGTGTCCTCCGACACGACGACACTATAACCAATAGAGGGGTCGATACTCCAAGGCAACGTCTAGATGTTGTCGAGTACAACCGGCATGTCAGACATAAGACTTTCACCCCCTAAGCAGATCTCTGAGACAACAAGAAAGGAATGACGCACGCACGTCGACATTGTCTGATCTAGCCCGTCAAGATTAGATCATAGGTTTTCAAGGAGAAGAAGCCTTATAACTCATGATGAATCCAATTGAAAGGTTAGATCGACATTACATGTGTTGTCATCCACCATCTCTACCGGCCAACACTTTCTCACAAAGACTTGGTGTTACCCGGCTCTGGCATGATAAAAAAAGAAGATCCACTCACGCCGAAGCAATAGAAGAAGATCGTTACCACGAGCATCACGCCCACCAACACACTGACGTCCACAAAAACCCATCCCCTCTGGAGAAAGGCATCACCGTCGCCTAGGCCAGCCTCCCCCAGCGCTGGCGCAAACCCTTCACTCACTAGCCCAGGGACCCGTGTACAGGCCGCCCAAGATGCTGCTCATTTTGCACAGCCTCCTTCCAAGCCCTGTGCCCTATCGGCCAACGCGCCGTCCCACCCGACATCATAGGCGTCCGGATCTAGAGGCTTATATCCGGAGTCGAGAAAGACGAGAGGACAAACAATAAGAATAGGGGAAGGAGGTGAGTTCACAGCGCCACTAGCAGCCACTCAGTGACTGCCACCGATGCCGGTGAGAAGAGAAGAAGACTACGCTCGACGGTGGCTAGGATTCACCTTCTGAGTTGCCTGTAACCGCCTCCGGGAGCACTCGTTTTCCAAATTCAGCGGTCCGTATCGGGTTGGATTTCCAAAGGTCATAATTACTAGGGGCCTTTTTTGCCTTTCGCTTTCTCTAGATTCAACTGCCACCAAATCTTTGCCCGCACCCCAAAGAGATCATGATTCTTCCGTCGTCACCCTTTGACTCTGATGCGAACGTTCGAGCCCATCCGAAGGCGAACGACCTTGCTGCACCTCTCTGATCTGCAATGTCATATCCCAGGAGAGAGAAATGGCGGTTCTGCACTGTTTAGTGTTTACCGAAAGAACCACTTCCCAAAATGTAGTACTGTAGTAGTTGTTGTTTACCGGAAGAACCACTTCTCAAAATGTAGTACTGTAGTAGTAGTTCCTATGCTTCCTGTTCACTTATTTTTCTCCAGACTGCTACTAGTTGCGATTCTCTGTGTTTATTGTCAAATCTTCTGCTTGCAAGTTGTAACCTGTATATTCTTGATTTATATGATTTTGTTTTCTTCAAACAAACTTTGCTTTTATGTGATAATGCTAGAAACTTCAACTCAAGGTTGAAATTCGGGACTATCGGTCGATGCCAGTTCATGTTACGTGGTCGATGCCCAGAACGGGAGTGTGTATGGCTCTGCGTGTTCTCTAATTCCGCAGGCATCTTGTCACGAAACAATGAGAAGAAGATCAGAAGTACTCCGTAATAACGAAGCACAGCTACACAGATCAAACGAAACAAATGCATCATTTTACATTCGTCGATTCGGAAAAATAAAATACGGAGTCAAAGACATGCGAGGCACCTAGCTAGCTAAGCTCCATCCCCGCATTGCACGATCCTTGCACACCAAAACAGCCAACGAAAACCACACCACACATGCAACCGGTCGGCAGCGATCGCTAGCCCCCCTAGCCTGTCACCGTGCGAAACCGGTACAGGAGCCGCCGCGGCCGTCGTCGAAGTTGAGCGCGTAGCTGAGGGCGTCGTAGTGGAAGCTGAACCTCTGCCTGCGCCACCTGCCACGCTCCGACCGCAGCCTCCGAACGGCAGCCCGCAGCCTCCAGTAGAGGCTCCTCATGAAGTACTTGCTCCTGCCTCTCGCCGTCGCGGCGACACCGGCAGCTACCACGGCAGCCATTCTTGAGCTAGAGATAGGAGAGGCAGATCCCTGCGCGCGCGCTGTTGCCGGTTGGGGCGAGTTCTGTGCGCCCTGCCTCTCAAATCACTTTTGCAATTTTGGGGCTTTGCCCGTGTGGCCGTGTTGCTGCCGCAGCGTTGGGTTTTGGCTTGGGTTGGAGAGTGAGGCAATGCCTAGCGGGGGTGGTGGGATATCTATAAACTACTACACCACTTCTCGTCGTGTGATCGAGCCTTCGGCTTCTTTTTCTGTTTCTTCCTCTTAACTTCCTCCGGTGCCCGTCTGTGTGCGGTGGGTAACACTGCCGCGCTTAGCAGTGTCACACAAACGGAACACGGCCAAGCGATAGAGCATAATACCGATAACAGCTTGAAATCATTCAAATGATTTGGCATCCCCAGTAATATATGTACATATTTTAACGAGTGTGATTTTGTGCTCCAAGCGGAGAGCATGTGAGGATTGAAAAAAGTGGAATGAACAACTTGTAAATTTTCATTATAGATTTGCTAATTTCGAGTTGCTTGAAATTTTCAAAAAATCTAAGTCATCTGAAATTACAGTACTAAAAATGTACATCTTTAGTGAAAAATTAGTGTAATTTTTAATTTATATGTTACATATGGAATAAGGTGAGGATAGAGATGGTTACATGTTAAATGACTGAGATCTCAAAAATTTCAGAAAACTTATAAATAGACATTCTCTTTTGATTATTATTTTAGGAAAAGAAGGCATAATGTGAACTCAAAACTATACCACGTGGTTCTACTTAAACTATGAACTATAAAATTATTTATATTAAAGTTTGAACTTTCTAAAATTGTTCAATCTAAACCTAACCTGGTTTTGGAAAGTGTTTTCGCATTTCAGACATTTCAAAAAAATGTGAAAAAAATCTTAGGTGTGAGGAATGCTTTGAGACAATAACATTAAAAATTCAATTCAAAATTACGATTATTGATGTCTTGTGCAAAAATGATAAGAGAAATTTGTTTATCCCTTATCATTTTTGTATGGAACACAAATGGTCGTATTGTTTGATAACTTTTTGCAGATTATTGTTTCATAGCATCCTCCACGCTCATAAATTTTTTCAGATTTTCTCGGAAACCTTGGAAGACAAAATCATCATCAAACCTTAGCCTAGTATTTATGGTTGGTTTTGCATCTCCAAAGTTTTAGAAAAAAATCAAAAAAATAGAGAATGCTATAAAATGAGAAGCCGCAAAGATTCAATAAAAAAATGACCATTTATGTTACGTGACGGAGAACAATCTATCTATCTCTTATCATTTTACACAAGATATAAATAGTCATATTTTTTATGAATTTTTACACATTATCAATTTAGAGCATTCCCTGCTTCCATGGTTTGCTTCCACATTTTTTGGGAACCCATAAATACAAAATCACTATCCAAACCTCTATTGAGGTCAAGCTAAACAGTTTTAGATAGTTCATGGTTTAATACAGATGGTTATATAGTTTAGGTTCTACTCGGACTAAACACTATAGTTCAGGGTTCATGATGAACATATTTCTTATTTTTCACACATTAGAATTGACTGAGACCAGGGATAAATCCATGAATCTCACTAAATTCCTACTTAATACATTCGTATGTGTATAAAATGTGAGTACCAGAATTTAAACCTTGGTGGGTGAAGTTATGCCTGCACAACTCTACCACCCACCAAGAGGTGGTTCTCTTAACATTCCTTCCTAATAAAAAAGATGTGTTCTTTGGTCAATTAATGTTTGTGTTCAGTTGGTTCATCATCAAATATTTTTTCTCTCACATGGCATTTTCTTAAACATCATAAGTAATTACTTTACATCATAGTTTTGGTAGTAATATATGATTGCATATGCATTTAATTTATTTTATGATGCTTATAGAGAAAACATTATTCTTGTAGGTAAAAGAGATCAACAAGGATTCTTTTTTTTTGAAAGAATCAACAAGGATTCAGATATGATCCGAGAGATGTGGAAATGCAAAAGACTACAAAGAAAATAGACATGATTAATTGAAATATTATATTTTGGAGCAAGACTGTATACTATGTACTGTTTACATAATCCTTGATGTATGCAATAATGGTTAGATGGGTTATTTCAATCAATGAGCTATTTATGTACACAATGCATCTACTCATATATTTTCCTAGGCTTCTTGTTGTGTTGTCTATTATCATATTTTCATTCATTAACACCATGCATACTAGAAAATAATATATAGTAAATATTTTAAGTACAAAAATAAAATCATGCAAATATGTACCAACACATCAAAATGTTGTTAGTGTATTCGTTGACATCGCAACAGATTCCTGTCTGTTACCAACGGATGTATATACGTTGGTATAGACCTTTGCAACGCCCTCAAATGCAACACATACGGAAGCCATTGGTACAGAGCTTAGCAACACTTATATGTACATTTAGCAATGCATCGATGCGTTGTTGTATAGGTGGTCGTGTTTTAGTGGGTGCTGCTTTTGTAACAAGAAGTAATCTATTCACCACATCCTTTTGAATTGTCCTTTCAATTGTTTCGCCTAGCATTCGACATATCTAGCTTTTAACTTGCCGCCGTCTTGTAGTATTTCCAATTATTTTGAAATTGGTTAACATCATTAAGAGGGGCTAAGCGAGCCCAAATCTAGTGTGGCAAGTACGGTATGTTGGTCTATTTGGTTATGACGAACTAATATTATTTTTTTATGAAAAGAAACTTTTCAATCCGTTGTAGGTTATCTTCTTGTGTATAAACTAGTTGTAGTGCTGGTCTTTGCTACAGTGGCCGGAGGACAAGGAGTAGATGGTCGTGGGTGCCTGACGATTGGAAGGGTTTGCTAGAGGATTTATGTCACAACATGGTTGGCGGTTACGTAATAAATTTTGTAGTACTTGATCTTTTTGTGGTTCGAAGTTTATGTAATCTATTTAAACTTTGGTGTTTGGATGACACTACTGTTGTACTAGATACTTTTGTGGGCTGTCTGCATCTCTTGGATGTAGAAGCTAGAAGGCAATTAAGCTCTTCCTTTATCTAAAAACAAGTGAAAATCCATAATGTGTAAAAGTCTTATCCATAAGGCTTAGGTGGCAAATCTATGGTTGGCCTTAGACATCGTGAAAAAAAATAAAGTTGTCTTTTATGCTTATGGATAACCTGAATCTCAAGTTTATGGGCTGCCTACGAGCAATAAAAGAAGACGCAACTAGCTAGTGCCCGTGCATCAAAACGTCCTTCTGAGTGTACATCCACTTTGGGAAAGTACTGAACCACCTCATGTCTTCTAGAAAATTGCTCGCCTGCTGCGCTAGTCGTGTTGTATACATGCATCCGTTTCATTTTTTAGGGCTTCTTTCATTCAAAGGATTTTCATAATTTTTTTGAATGATTGGAATCCTATAAATATTTTCTATATCCGTTATTTGATTTGTAGGATTTTATTCTATAGAATTTTTTCTAAGGATTCCATTGTACCATATTTCATAGAAAATTTTCCATCAACTCAAAACTCTTAGAAAGAATCCTTTGTTTTCCTACAGTGTAATTAAAACAACATTTGGTGCAAATCCAATCTTCTAGGATCAAGAGAGCGTGACATTGTAATATTACGTTCTTCCTATTCGTGCGTTTATAGAATCTTGCAAATCAAAGATGCCCTCACCCTTTTTTCCTTCTTAAGTCATCTGTGGCTTCATTTGCTGGGTAGCAAAGACACATGTGCATGCGAGCTAGGACAACTTTTCCATCTTGCCCCCTATGTTTGCTATAATTTAGCAAAAATTTGGAAGTAACTTTCAATCCAAAAATTTAAAAGCCTCGTGCGATTCGGTTGAATCGTTGGGTTCCTTGTAGGTATTTGAAAAACCACCAACATTGGATTTATTTCGATTTCATTTTGATGGTATTTTATCATTCTTGTTGTAAGTTTTTTGTTCCATATATTCATCGCTTTTCTCATACACCAACGAAAATGATTACACCAAAAGCAGCTACCTCAACCTACAATACCCACCCTCCCCTATTACCTCGCCTGTTGCCTCACGTCTCCTCTCTACAGCTTTGCATATTTCCTCGCCTCTCCTCCTCCAACTACCTCATCTCATAAAAATCCACGAAAATCTAGACCATGGAAGAGAAGAATCGAGAGAGTAGGGGAGGAAATGTTTCAGAATAGGAAATTTGAAAGTACTGCCATTCAAGTTCCTAAGCACTGGCAGGCAACTTGGTTGTATGTTTAGGAAAATCATAAGTAAAGTTAGAAACCTTCATAACTTCAAAATTTTATTACATCATATCTTCTATCCCTATTGTTTACCACCATGAGCACATCCTCTAGCACACAAAAGCTTTCCTGTATTTATAATCTACAAAAGTAACATGTCCTTCGCAATCCAAATAACTTTTCCCCTAGTAAGACAAATTAGGTAAATTTCATGATACAATTTCCGTTCTCACCTATAAGTATGATTAACGTAACATAATGAAATAGCCTATATGCCGACTAGAGGGGGTGAATATGTGTTTTGAAAACTATTACGGATTTGGCTTAATCCTAATGTAGAATTAAACTAGTTAGATTTCGCAAGCTCAAATCATAAACATATTAGGCTCAACTAAGTGCACCAACACCCTATGACTATGTCAAGATTTGCAACCCTAAGATGACAAGCATGCAATTTAATTTCTACAAAAGAAATACAACTAATCTAGTACTAGAGACAAGAGACAAACGACACTTGTTCCAAAGTTTGATGTTCAATGATATACTACCTCTCTATTCAGGACCCAATCATTCGCGATCAAATGTGGACTCTCTTTCAGGCCACTTCATCTCGAGCACGCCCTTGCGTCTCCTTGATCACTACCGTTAGATCCTTCCTTTGCTCAGGAGATGGCGAGCTCCACAACCATTTCACAAACCGCTCGGGTTTCTTCACAAGCTTCTTGAAGAGATCACCAAGCCATATGGGATTCACTGGCCTCCAAGTATAACAAATTCGCATACTCTCACTCGAACACGGTCGATGTCGAGAGCTCAAACCGATGCAACCAATGCAATTGTCAAGTGCAACCAATGCACTAAACTTCCCTAACACCTCACACAGAGCAACATATGCACTATAATGATTAGAGAGGGAGGAAACAAGAGGAAGAGATCAACAAATGATTCCAAGGGTAGTAACAACTCATCCAAGCTGGAAAAAGGTGGCTACTTATAGCCAACTTTCAAAAACTAGCCATTGATAATTATGGTCGAGGTTGATGGTAAGACCAACGACCGATGTGGCGTACCCCATTTTAAGGCCGGATAAACCCTTGTGTTTACTGTACTGGTCCCATGATCAGTAGCTGGTACACACAAGTTAACTTGTATAACAAGGTCATATACACACTTATTAGAATATGACGTATAACCGATCTTCAAGATCGAAAAATTTTACCTCTAGCCCAACGGCTAAAAATCTTGCAACGGAAATCAACGGTGGAGTGGCCCATCAGTTTGTCATTCCCGACAGGCAATTGACTGGGGGTTTCACCCTAGCTTTCACGGATACCATCGTTGCTTTCGAGCTGTCGACCTTCTGTCTGGCCAAATCAACAAGCTAGGTGAGCACATTAAATGTACTCGCAAGCTCTCCACCAGGGAGGTTATCACAGATATATGCATGTACGGGAATATCAAGAATCGGGCTCTAGCCTATGTCTCATGTTATGCGGAAAAGTAAGTTTGCATTTGAAATATATAAATAGATTGAAAAGCAGATGTTGGAAACTGTCTCGGCTTACCGAGACGAGGCAGCTGATCATATCGTTCTTTATTTCACCCGCTACAACGGGGAATGGTACCTGCATTTTTCTGCTACAACGGAAAATCTGTAATCACCCGCTACAACGAGGAGTCTTTGCTCACCCGCTACGACGGGGATATAGGTGATTGTCCACTACAACAGAAAATCCCTTCTTCTCTCCTCCCGCTTCCACGGGGAACTTGCATGTCACCCTGCGAACACGGCGGATCGCGTCCTTAAACTCATAACCCACTTTTGACTTTGAAAGTCAAATCTACTTTAGTGTGGCCCGACCAAGTTCGTCCATAACCGTGGACACGGCTATTCGAATAGTTTTAAACCCTCTGCAGAAGTGGTACGGCTTTATCTACACAATGTAGGTCACCCTGGGTACACTATGCATCGTATACTGACAGGGCTATTACAACGAGACTCTTCACTGGAGTAAACCTAGCCATGAACCCACCAGAAGGACATGTCCCAAACCTAGCTTGAGTCAGTATCATCGCTACAAGGAGGTTGGTGTTCCAACTTTGTGGCGAACAAGCCATCGCTTTCCCGCGGAAACTTTTCTCTATAGGGCTATAACCTCATCTGCACACTTTTTCCTGCCTACGGGTTCATGCTAGTATCAGACCGGGTACTAGATCAAGTCCTTCCCATAAAGGACATGTGGACGTACGGTAAGACTTGGCCAAATGGCACCTAAGATCGGTCCTTATATGATCCGAGAGGGACTTCACACCTCACCCGTAAATGGGCAGCGAGAACCACGCCGGGCATTACTTCGCTTTTAACAAGCTTCCCTGCTTTCCCCCTTCATTTCTGACCCGGATCAAAATCTTCTCCATTTTTGTTTTGGTTTCACAAAACCTCTTTATGGTAAAAATATCCTAGCCCATGGATATACTACCTTCATACACCTTCGGACATGACGGTCCGTTTTCAAACTTTCACCACATAAAATATGGGGGTATTCCTTCTTTTTTTTGAAAATCTACTTTTGCTACTGCAGGGCTAAGCATATATACATACTCTACCCTAGGTTTTCAGTAACTTTTCTAGAATACGTAGCCCTTAAGGTGACAAGGAGTTCAAGGTCAGACTAGGATTTTCTAAGCATCGGTCATAGCTATTCTACATAAAATAATGAGTCGTAGAACATAGCATGCATGTTTCGTAAACAAAATATCCTTTCGTAAACTTGGGATCCAACATGATCAAGGGTGGAGAGCTTGCCTAACATTATTGGCCGGGTCTCGGAGCCGAAATTGATGCAGCGCTTGTCCGGAATCCTTCGCACGAAGGTAGCATGGCGTCGTAACTACACGTCGAGTGAACACCCAATGAACGATGGTGCGAGCAAAAACTCAATAACAGCAAATGAAGAACCAGATCATCAAAATCATTACTTCATGGGGTGTTAGGGTAGCTACAAATTTATGAGATTTCTAGGAAGCTGCTTAGGCTCATTAGGTTAAGCAAGAATATTAACCATTGGGTACATGACTGAATTAGGGTTTCATCGACTGTCTTTGCATTCGGGTGGACACTCTTTATGTCTTAGTTTCTTTTGTTAAACTGAGGTACAAGGGTTATGTGGAAGGTCTTTAAGCCTGAATTAGGGTTTGATGAACACAGCAAGGTATATCTTCACTTAGCATTATATTAAACTTGTTAGGTTTTCCTTCCTTCTAACTATTCTTATCCCTTTAAGGTTTGCAATCTTAGCTAATCCCGGACCCCATATGGTAAGTCCAGACATATGCGTATGGAAGTATCGGCGATAGAACTGTAAACCTTTCTCAGGATTTCCAACTTCTCTAACAATATACACATGATGTGAAGTAACAACACCTTATAGGAGGGATCATGATCTTTAGTTTTAATCCAAAATCATGACATTTCCTTAGCTTAGTTAGGTTGCAAAGATAGTAAAGATATATATAGTCGGTTAAGCCGAGGTTCATGGGTTTCGTTTTCAAATTTCTAAGTAGTGTTATTTAGCGAGAGGTGATGGTCATTGCATGTAAGAGAGCACATGGTCCTTCTATTTAATACAAAACTGGTGATATGTTTCATATTGGTTATAGTGCTCTAAGATCTATAAAAATATCCATAAGTTGTTTTGGAGGTGTTATGAAACTATTTTGAACAAGAATGTAAATACTTAGGCAAATATAAATCCTTCTCTTAACCTGGCAGTGGGCCAGCCGAGTAGGGCCGAGAGCTTAAGGGCTTGAATCGAAGGCTTGGGTACTGAACACTCGTTTGGGATTAGACAAAGGAAAGAGAGAGAGAGAGACTACCCGGGAGGCAACATTGAGGAAGGGGATTGGATATGCCTCGCCGGCAGCGGCGGTTGTGCGCAGGAGAGGGTTCGGGTTGTCGCCGGTGTTAAGGGGGTTTACCGGTAGCTTGCGGAGTGAGTCCGGCCGACGGTTAGCTCAAGGAGAGGTAGTCGCCGACGAGCTCCGGCAGCAAGAAGTGGAGGAGTTCAGCGGGGAATGGGATTGCACGAAAAGGGGTAAAGTGATCACCGGAGCGGCGGGACTAGTCGAGGTGTGCTCGGGTGGCTTACCAACGGCCGCGGGGTGTTCGGGGTGGCGGTTGCTCCTTGCCACAGCTGTCGGGGGCTTGCCGCGGTGGGGCAAGGCAGCAGCGGCAGCTGCCGTGGTGGGGGAGGAGCTACCGCAGCGCTGCCGCAGTGGGGGAATAGCTGCTGCGGTTGGGGAAGAGTTGCCGCGACAGGAGTAAGGTAGCAGCAGCAGTTGACATGGGCTACTGCAGCAGCGTTTTAAGGGCGGCAGTAGGGAGCTCGGCTTCAGCTGTAGCTCGGGTAGAAAATGGTGGCGCGGTGAGGAGCTTGGGGAAAAGCGAAATAAAGGAAGAAGGGGTAGAGTGCACGGCTTGCTCTGGTCTAGAGAGAAGGTGAGTGGCAGCTCAGGTAGATGGGGCAGCGACCGGCTACATGATTCAAGTCAATGGCATGGCAACAAGGAACAGCAGCCGGTTGTGTGTGGAGAGAGCTCTCGGGTAGCCTTTCTGCTAGAGTTGAGAAGAATTAAAGGGAGAGGTGAGTAGCTAGCAAACACTGTTGCTACAGCAAGGTTAGGTACTGAGTTGGCAGGAAGAAAAAGTGAGCTGTAAAGGACAGAGGTAGGGAAAGAATAGGGAAGAGGTGGAGATGTTGATCGGTTTTGTTGACTGCCGAGCAACTTGGGCACTGACTTGCAAAGAAAAGAGGTGGCATTAAGTACAGGAGGTGTTTGGCCAAACTGTGCAGCAAGAGGAAAGGAGCAGTAGGGAAGTGAATAAATGGAGGCAGGAAATTTGATCGGCTCAGCACATGGCAGTGGCAGTCTGTAGACACGCAGAGAAAAAGGTCGACACCGATTCCTGTGCAAATTGGTAAGTTAGTCAAGTACTAGCGCGACCACGGTAGAGGCATAGTGCAGACCTCGAGCATGCTCGTGCCATAGAGGAATAGCAGAGCAGCACATGGCATGACCGGGGAAATGAAGAGCGATGGCCATTCCGGGGAGGGAATATGACTTGACGGCCGGAATAAGTTAAAGATCATATTTTATTATATGGTTAAATAGTCAAGATTCAAAGAGAAGTGCCGAGGAAGGACATGGGAGTTAGGGCTTTAGATTTCACTTATGTTTGAAGGAAGTTGGAATAGGGTTCAGAGTGTATGTGCATACATGCACTTGGGAATTTTAGCATATATGGAATGACGACTAAGTCAGAGTAGATATAGGAGGCCGTGGGGGGGCTTAAGCTTGAGGAATGTCACTGGTTTACACATATATATGCATAGGATGGCAGCGGAGTCGAGCGATGAATTAGGGTTTTGATCCGCCACGTGGGAAGAAGGGGTTAGGGTTTGCATATATGCGTATACATGGAAGCAGTATATATGAGCATATACTCACGATAGGACACGGCGGAGTAGATGGTAGAAGATCACGTCATTCGGAGGACGTTCATGACGTATATATGCTTCAATTTCAAAGGTGTGCCGTGCGGGTACTGAGCTGCAGATGTGGGTTTAGGTTGCACCGGCTAGATAGAAGGGGGAGGAATGCCGAAGGTGGGTTCGTGGCGGGAATGCAAGGGTGAATGGCCACGTAGGGAGACAAAGTGTAAAGCCAGGTTTGAATACATTGCCGGACAGGGCTACGACAAAGCAAAGATTAAGGAGATAGGAACGGAGGTGGAAGATTTTGGTTGTCTCACTTTAGGGTTTTGCAAAAGCACGATTTGAATAAAAGTTTTTAATCTGGTGTATCTTAACTAACATTATTAGCAAAAGTTTTTGTTAGCCCTAATTTTTGAGTTTCAGAAAATTAGGGTGTGACAACCGACCCAACACCAATGGCCGAAAAAATGACAATTGGACACAAAGAAACATAGGGGCACTATAGCTCCGAAGGAAAACATCCCGGACGCGAACCCTGGAGACTTTGGAAAAACCATCCAAGAAAAAACCTGCTCTCTGTTACCCCCAACCCCCCCCTCCCGGCAGATACTCTAAGAAAAGACTCGAAGTCTCTGGCCGGAGGCTAATGGTCAGATCGCCCCCTAGGGCTAGTGAGACCAACTCGCTAGATAGAGCACTCCCAAGTTCACCTTCCAAACATGGACCTTTTGGAACACGTCCATATACTACGAGAACACTTGTCTACTGAACACTAAGCCTAGATACTTTGAAAATGAAACTCTTGGATCCCCACTCAAACCGTCCACTAGGATAGGTCGAATCGCTCAGTCTAGACATAGTCTAGGGACAACTCACACAAAACAAACGATGCACGAAGCATCCGAGCACTTACAACTCAAAACCTCCGCCATAATCTCGTATGGAGAGCCATCTCTTGAATACATCTTTACTTGTCCATCTTCACTTGATGGACTATAATTTTCAAGCATATAACTTCACATGTTGGTTACCTTGAGCCCTTAATGACCATAACACTTGATGTTATCCTCTCATAGGCTTCCAATGTAATTTTCCTATCAATGCAAGTCCATGAGTGACACCTAACACACACTCTTCCCATGCACATACATATACATTGGCTTAGTCCAAAGAGTGCAATACATGATTACTTACGGGTTAACTTAATCGCACTATGACAAGTGGCATAATCTCGACGCTCGTATGTTGACCATCTTGAATTTAGCCATTTGGATTTCATCTTGGTCAACCTTCATCTTTTATTAAGCTTCACATATGATATATAGCTCACACCTTGAGCTTATTACTGACTCCTAGAGGTTCACTTCTTCACCTCTTTCTTTATCTCTTGAAGCCACAAGTTGAATTCTTCTCTTGAATTCCTTGTTTCAAGATCTCAATCATACATGACCATCTTGAGTTCCATCATAAATTTCATTTTGGTCATCTCTTGATCTATTCATGAATATGATACATATCATTAAATTGATGTCATTCATCACTGAATACATACAATATCCTTCATGCATCACTTATAGAACATAACCTCATATGCAACTCAAGGAAATCATTACCTCACATCCAATTCAAGAAAACAGTTAGCTCATAGGAATTATCATTAATTACCAAAATCACACTTAGGGGCTAGTTGCACTTTCACGTAATGTCTTGCATTTTTATTAAAAAGACAAGCTACATTGCTTTGCACTACGATTAAATCTCAAAGACAAAGTTATGGACTGCTAGGAAGCAACTTCTTTCGATGGTAAGGCAAAGTAGCTAAATGCATGATGCAATTTTAGATCTCATCCATAAGCATATGGTTGCCTTTTAGATTCAAAACACACATGATGTTGCTATGCAATATGATAAAATTTATTTTTGCCTCGCTATCTATCTAAGGGCCCATCGGGAAAGAGAACCCTATCATGGGAATGTTGTAAGCTAAGCTTTTATATGCATCTATCTGATGAACAATTGGAAAAGGGAACCCTCCGGGGAACGTCTATCAAAGGACATGAAACAAGTTTCCATGGAAGCAATATTACATGAATGGAAATCAAGTTTCACCATGAATGAAAGCAAGTTGATATTAAGTTAAAAGAAAGTATATATGTAAGTACCACCATAAACGGAAGTAAGCTACCATTACATGAAAAGCATGTTTCCTGAACACTGTATTAGAAAGAAAGAGAATAAAAGGTATGATATATGTTGAAGGAAAAACATAAGCAAAAAAGACAATTAAACAGATAATCATGACATTAAGAGACAACTTTGCAACAATTGTAGACAAATTAGCTATAAAATTAGACAACTATTGCTAGGCAAAATTCATAGTATACACATAACATTGTAGACAATTTAGCGGCAGAGATATATAAATTAACAATATTATTAGGTAAGTTAATAACACTATTAGAAAATTTTGTATGTACTGGTACACATAATCTAACACAAACCACTCCTCAAATACTTCTCGTAGATAAAATAACTAATAAATATTGTAGAATCTTAGCAGCAGTGGTAGGCAAATTTGTAGTATTTAACCAAATCCACTGGTTACAGTACACCTACTTCACACATGACAACCCTATGAAACCTGTTAGGTCAGCATTTTAGACAAAATACGATAGTTTGTAGCAAGCAATGATACATGCTCCTCTTCGTCATCTAAATTAACCGCAGATGGGGAGTGATGAACCCTACCGTAAAATTTGTCCCCAACACCTATATAGCCACGGAGGAAGAGCGGTGAACCCCATGAAAAATAGTAAAACCTAATGCTTCTCCAACATCCACTTAACTAAGGAAGTGCTGGACACATTCACGAAGAGGCCCAGAACAAGAGTGGTGAACCCATCTAGGAATTTTAATGTACGGCCTACTTGGTATCTATTATAAGTTCAAAGGGGAGTGGTCAACTCTTTTAGGAAACGGTGAAATCTCAGTGTTATCGATATCTATCTAATAACCGGTCAAATTTATAAAAGTTGCTACCAAAAATAAAATAAAATATGTCTAATATTAGTCTGGTCTCGAACACAATGGTACAAATAAATCGTGAATCTATGTTTGATTGCAAAAGTTATAGCCTTTTCATCCTGCGGATTCATTTATCTATCGAATAATCATAAAACTACAAAAGATATAAGGGGTGGGATGCAAATGTCACAACTAGCGTATAGAGTTCTTTCGTACGGGCCTTTTCATCGTGCGGATCCAGTTATCTATCGAATAATTGTAAAATTACAAAAAAATTAAGGGGCGAGATGCAAATGTTCATAAATAGTGTACAGAGTTCATTCGGTATGCACGCAGAAATCAGTGAGCCTCGCCAGCTTTTGTGGGTTTCTCTGTTAATTTAGTCAAAGAGACACCGCGCGCTTGATTCCACCGACGGGCGCACGCGGGAGCGGCATGTATTCCCAGTTTGCCACAGCATATGTCAATTCGTGGTACTGTTGTTTTGGATGCGCTTACGTGAATTTTTGTGCTTGTTCTGAGACCAGCTCTGGCCTCTGGAAAGACACATGGGCCGTTGAACCGTAGCAGTGACATCGCCTGGTCTGGCGTCAATTTCGGCCTAAAACTTACAGGCTTCTGCGCGCACTATTGTTGCAACGGAGAAACTTCGCTGAAGAGAAAGCACGAGGCGTCGATCCTCAAATAGTCAAATTAGTCAACCGGGTTGTTTACCCATGCTGCTGTGTCCTGCGTCCCATTGAGCCTCAGAGGATTCAACGGTTCTGCAAAGGAGCACGAATTACGATGGTCGATGGTTCGACATGCTAAGGTGCTGTTTGGTTTGGCTTGTAGGTGCGGTTTGATTGAAAAAAGCTGAAGCTAAACCAAAGACATAGCTTTTCCATCAGCTTTGCGCAACAGTCCAACCGCGCGCATGTGTAAAATTCGCCACAGTGGAAAGCTGCGCAACCCTGGCTTCCCGCAGTAGGTACTTACCGCGCAAGGAGGTTGCCACTCCATTTCGAAAAATTTACAATCGAAATGCCCTTATCACTCCTTTTCCCCGTTCCCCTTTCTCTCTACAGGCAACCTTCTTCTCTTTCTCCCAGCGCCAGATCTGGCCTCCACCCGCCACCCTCCACCTGCACGCCTCCACCCGCCGCGCCCCTCCACCCGCACGCCGGCACTGCCGCCCAGCAGCGCCGCTCGCCTCCACCGGTCGTGCAGCTAGACCGGCTGCCAACTCGACCGACGAGCGCGTCCACCGGCGGGCGGTGGAGCCGAGCACCCGCCGCGCCACCTCCAAGGCCGCGCCCCTCCACCCGCAGCGCGCCTCCACCGCTGGGCCACCGCCGCCGCTCGCCCGTCCACGGCCGAGCTCTGCTCCCGCTCTGCCTCCCTCCGCGCCGGCCACCCTCCGTTCCACCCGCCGCGCGCCTCCACCGCTGGGCCACCGCCGCCGCTCGCCCGTCCACGGCCGAGCTCTGCTCCCGCTCTGCCTCCCTCCGCGCCGGCCACCCTCCGTTCCACCCGCCGCGCGCCTCCACCGCTGGGCCACCGCCGCCGCTCGCCCGTCCACGGTCGAGCTCTGCTCCCGCTCTGCCTCCCTCCGCGCCGGCCACCCTCCGTTCCACCCGCCGCGCGCCTCCACCGCTGGGCCACCGCCGCCGCTCGCCCGTCCACGGCCGAGCTCTGCTCCCGCTCTGCCTCCCTCCGCGCCGGCCACCCTCCGTTCCACCCGCCGCGCGCCTCCACCGCTGGGCCACCGCCGCCGCTCGCCCGTCCACGGCCGAGCTCTGCTCCCGCTCTGCCTCCCTCCGCGCCGGCCACCCTCCGTTCCACCCGCCGCGCGCTGCCGCCGCTCGCCCATCGCCGCCGCTCGCCCACCACCGCCGCGCCGTTCCACGGCCGAGCTCTGCTCCCGCTCTGCCTCCCTCCGCGCCGGCTACCCTCCGTGCCGGCCTCTCTCCCTCCAGGACTGTCACGCCCCGAATTTCCAAAACCCGAAAATTAGGGCTTTCAAAAACTTTTTGTTAAATAACGCTAACTAAAGTACACCCGGTTAAAACTCTACACCAAAGCGTTTCAACCCTAAAGCCAATGAGGTCAAAACCATTCGCCCTTGTGTCCCCGCCACGACAGCCTGAGGCAGCTGCCACAGCCAATTTGCTCTGCCGCGACAGCCCATGACAGCCGATGCCGCTGCCACGTTCTTGCCACGGCAGTTGCCGCTGCCCTTTTCCTCTGCCGCAGCAAGGCCTCTGCCACCGCCGTTGCTATCCTTCTCTGCCGCAGCAAGCCGCTCCTGCCGCGACAAGTTTCTGCCATGCCACCTTTCTCCGCCACGGCAATCCCTCCCCTGCCGTGGCAATGCCACGTCGCTGTTCCTCCCCACCGCGGCAATTCCTTTTCCCTACCGCGGCAAGTCTTTCCCTACTGCGGCAATACCGCGGCAACATTTTCTCTACTGCGATAGCCCTTCTTCCCCCACGAGCACCCCTTCGGCATCCTTCCCCCTCTAACTAATCAGTGCCACCTAAACCCAAATCTGCCGCAAAGTGTCCCCACAGTGCTTCTACGAAATCGGAGCATATACCCATCTTTAATCTCTTCCGAATAACCTGAAATTCTACCACCAACTTTGCCATGCCCCATCGTGAGCATGTGCAAAAATATACTGTTTTTATGTGTACGCGCATGTACGCAAAACCCTAACCCCTCCTTCGACTCTATAACAACCCTATGCACATATATGGGTAGCAGATAGTATTTCCTGAACTCTCGCCTACCATGACCTCTTTTACACATTCCGACTTTATCGCCACCCGGTATATGCTAAAACTTCTAAGTGTATGTATGCACATACACTCCGAGCCCTCGCCCAATTCCTTCGAACAGAAGTGAAATCTAAGGTCCTAGCTCCTTTGTCCTCGCCGGCACTTTATTTCGCCTTGACGACTTAAGTATACAAAGGAATCGTATAGGAAGCTAAGTCATTCCCTTCCCTTTTTGCAAACCCTAATAAACGACCTTGATCCAGAACGCTTATCTTAAAGTTGCATGGGGATAATGTGATGCCTGGTGATTAACTTGAATCCATCCTCCACGTAATGGTAAAATAGGGTTAAAATCCCAGACAAATCCAGGCATGGAATTACGACATGTTCCGACCTAGAACTGCGATAAAGATTTCACGGAATGATTCTGATAAGATACTCCGCGTATGCTCTCGTACAACGTAGCTCAGATGCGAACCTTTGTGAAGGCCGGAAATTCAGACCCTTCGGATAAATTCAAATTCAAGTTTCGGGCTAATTTTGAGGATAACGTGAATCCATTTAGTCGGAAAGAAATCCAATGGAACTTCAACCTTACGTAGAGTAATCACCATGCACACCTAATTCATTCATACAATAAAGCTCTGTACCTCCTCTATTGGTAAGAATCTACCCCTGCGATGGCACTGCCTAATATTCTTTTGCTAAATACACTCAGCATGTACCAACCGACTTGCATATTCCTCCCTTCCATGTGAGCCCCAACCCCATAACAGCTCCCTTTTTGTCATCTTCCTCTAACCCTCTCCACATCCCCTTTACTCAGCTCAATCTCTTCACTGCTCAACCGTGCCACCTGCACTCTCGCTACAGCAAGCGTGGCTGAGCTGCAGCAAGATTCTCGCCGCGGCAAGCGTCGACACGGTAGCTCCAAACCTGTGCCAGCCATGTGCTCTCCTTCCTTCTACTGCCGAGCCGTGTCCTCCGTCTTCCCCAACATATTCTCTTCCCCGTGTTTCACCAGAGCACATCCTTGCTCCCTCCATTCCCGAACTCAGCTCGCCACGACCCGAGCCACCCATTCTCCCCCACCTAAGAGCTCAAACCTTCCCACAGCTAGAGCACCGCTTCCAGTGCACCCTGCTCCCGCCCGCGCAACCCATCCGTTCCACCTCGCCGGCCCATGCCCGAGCCCACCACCCTGGGAGCCGCCGCCGCCATCCCCACTCTTCCTATCCGCCTCTTCACCCGTAGCTCACCGCCGGCGCGAGCTCCTCCCCTGGCCGCCGGGATCTGCCCCATCGTCCCACCGCACCGGTCACTGCTCCGGTGGGCTTCTGCGACAAGCACCAGCAGCCGGGACACCAACTGCCGCTGGATCCGGTCCCACCCGAGCTCATGCCGCCACTGCCGTGCCCCCGGTCGCCGCCCGCCTTTAATGGTAGCTGCTGCCTCGCTCCTCATCGCCGGCGAGTTGCCCCGAGATCTACCGCCGTCCCCGCCGCCGGTGAGGCTCCCTGCTCCCAGCGCCTCGCCGCCGCCCCGTTCGCTTCCACCGGCGCCCCTCAATCCCGCCGCTCCGGCTACTACCGTCGCCACCAGTGACGAGACTCCCGAGCCGCCGCCGTGGTCCCTTCTTACCTTCCCTTCTCTATTCCCCTTTTTTCCCTACCGCAGCACGAGCTTCCCGAAGCGGCCCAAGGCAAAGCGCTGCTCCTCCGCTGAGATACCTACCACCTCGCCGCCAAAGCGCTTGCCGCCCCGTCGTGAAGCCCCTGCGATTGAAGCCGAGTGTCGCCTCGAGCAACCGAAGCTGTTCTCCTCCCCTGGATCTCGCGTAGCTGAGCAGAGCTCTCCCTTCAACCAACGGTGAAAGTCCTGTTGACGCCGTGCTCTTTCCCATGCCCCTATTTTCTCTGAACTCCGGCCACCCCGATGAACTCCCCTCCTTTCCATTTCTGACATCACCCCATAAACAGCTCTCAAGTGGACACTCGTGGTAAGGCTAAAACTTGCTATAATTTCCTATATATCCATCCAAATCCACTCACTCTTTTGTTAAAGCCCACAAAATTTCATGAGCTTCCTGTCACTACCTTTTTAGAAATTTTGAAAGTAATTGAAATGTCAAATTTTAATTTTAAACATTAAGTAAATTCGTAACATGAAGTATGCATGTTTTGAGGTTTTGAACCATAAGACTTCGAGAAGATTCCTAATATGTTTCCCAACATAATCATTTGCTGGGCTTGGATGTAATGACAAGGTCCTAAGTATTCACGTCAAAAATTATGAGGCATGTGATATAGGCATACACCATCGAGAACTTCGAAGGAAGATCTATATTAATCTCGCATGCACCCCTATAATACCTATCTGGATTTCCCACACGTTTTGTACCATGTATGGGTCCAGGAGAAATTAAGTTTCCAGTTCTGGAAGGGCCGGTCCTAATGCGCTTGAAATCCTATTAAGTGAAAATATGCATTGTTAAATTAATCAAACCCTAATATGTGTCCGCTACGACGTGAAAGTGCATAATTAAACCCTAACAGTACTGTCCTTACTATAGTAACCAAAGATCCCATTAATCCTTTGAAGCTTAGTAAATCGGTAGCCATCCCAAGCATGGAGTGTTGTGCGAGTGTAGTCTACTGATTCTTTATTTGATGTCATTGGGTTTAATAGCAAAACTCTGTCCTACCTATAAAACAAATAAAGGAAAACCCTAGCGTGGAAATACATCCTTTAGTTGATATCTAATGGAAGATATAATACCTAGTGATTGCCCGCCGATGTGAGGAAGTCCTAACATGCATTCGCCATAGCACCATAGAAGCTAAAAGAATCCTAGGTCGGCAGGAAGCCCTAAAAATAGTACCTTTTTGCTGTGTTAACCTAAAGCACCATCTCTAGCTCTATAAAGCTTCTGAAAGTCAAACGGCTAATCAAGCATGTTATGATTTCATGTGTTGATCCCTTTGGTTCTACATTCGATGTTATTGGTTCTTCCTCCCATGGTTGGTTCATTCGCCATTCTTGCGACGTGTAGACACCGACGTAGGGAGATATCGTATGAAGGAATTCGGGCAGCCGTCGAATCGGGTTCAAGACCAAGACCCGGACATTATTGCCAGGCAAGCATTCCCACCTTGACCATGTCGAATCCTATATTTGCAAATTATTCTTATATTGTTTGCGAAAGTGCATGCTATGTGTTATCACCAATATTTTATGTAGAATAGTTATACCCAGTAGCTGCAGTAGCCTAAGTCCGTAAACCCTGTCCTTGTAACCCTAGCATTAACTGTCGACCATTAGGTTATCGACAGAATAATTAGGGATATAGGCGTTAGCCCTGCCTAGCCCTGCTTAGAAATTAAATTCGTTTTAAAACTAGTTACTTTACACCCCTTTGGGATTTGGGAATAAAACCCTCGGCCCGGCAGTGCCGTCCGGGGCGATGATTTGGAAATTGTTGTTTTCGAAACCCTAAGTGGAAAGAACGGAGATGGCTTTTGATTCGGGCAAGAAATGTAAGGGTGTATGGGTGATGTTAGAGTAGCCGGAAGCTACATGGATGCTGTGTGATGGAATGGAGTCTTGCTCGAATCGCTTAAGGACCGAACCTAAGTGCCGCTAAACCGGTTCCATACCGTACGTCTACATGACTTTTATGGGAAGGTCCTGGTGTATTAGCCCGGCAAATGTTAGGGTTTGGACCCGCAGGAAGTATGGTGTTGTGCTAGTTAAATTGATATCTCTAGAGGGACTCTACATGGAATGTGGGTAGAGCTCCGACACAGAGATGAGTCCGCTCTGGGTTGTGGTGTCAGGCTGCCTGGGCACAAACGGAGTTGGGTAGATCTTATCTAGTTGGTTCAACTTTGACATGGAAGCGGGTGAAAACCTTGTTGTAATACCCCTGTCAGTATACTTGCAAAGTACTCCCAGGGTGACTTGCATCTTGTGGGTAAAGCCGTACCACCTCTGCAAAGGGTTAAAAACTATTCAAATAGCCGCGTCCTCAGTCATGGACATGAACTGGTAAGGCCACACACTGGTTAGACTGAGCTTTATTTGTGAAAGCTGGGAAATAGGATTAAGGACGTGGGCATGACGTGTCCACAGTGGGCAATTTTAGGCCACGCGTCGGTGGTAAGGAAATTGCTGAAGTAAGGAAATTCGCCGTATTGCCTGAGGTGGATGGCATACGGTCTCGTGATGGAAAACCTAGTTATCGGATATGCGGAAACTGCCGTCCGATGGATGGTGCCATGGACGGTGAGTGGAGCTATCGGTACTAGGCTATGAGCTGATTAGCGGTGTTTATCGCATGAGATGAGATGTGATGTGTTGTTTACTTGAGGTACTTTAGATTTCGAAATGCTTTTACAATCTACTTACGTGTATTTAAAATAAGAACTTACATTTCTGCACAACTTGCAACTTAGGTTAGAGCTATTCTTTGATCCATTCCCTACATGAAATATAGCCGTATATTTCCTCCGTGGGAATAGCTTGCGAGTACATTCAATGTACTCACCTGGCTTGTTGATTTGGCCAGACGAGGGAGACGTCAATTCCGAAGAAGCAATTACGACCGCGAAAGCTAGGGCGTAACCCCAGTCAGTTGCCTATCGGGTATGGCATACTGATGGGCCACATCTCCGCTGGATTTTCGCTGCAAGTTTATAGCCGTTGGGCTACAGGTATCAGATTATCGACCTTAACGGTCTATTTAATTGTTTACGCATGTATGACAATGATATACAGGTTAACTCGTGTGTATCGGCTACTGATCCAGGGACCGGTACAGTAATCACGAGGGAGTATCCGGCTTAAAAACCGGGTACGCCACAAGGACTCCCTCGAACCGGCGCCAAGAAGGGTGCCTCGCAACCGGTGGACCACCCCAGGCCTCCAGGTCGCTGGCGTACTGAGCCGAAGCCACGCCCCCGTCCCAGCTCCGTCCTGCCCAGGTCGCCTCCAAAGGTAGAAACAAAATTTCTGCTCCATTTTTGTACCATTTTTGCATGTCACTTGTGACTGGATGTGGATATGCATGTATCGGCAAGTCTGATCTTGGTTTGCATATGGTGCCATGACAAGTATTGAGCATGCTATTATGATATGCTTGTATAGTATCCTCTTGATTATTTTTTCATTGCTATGTTGTGATTTTGCTTACTCTACCATCTCTGCCATGGTTAGATGGTCCACCTCTGAGCTGAGGTGTGGCTTCCCCGGCGTCGCCATCCCCGCATGCCCTGCCTTCAGCCACGCGTCGCATCGAGGTGGCATCGACGGAGTCCGTTGCCTCCAACAACGGCGTATGGTGCTCCCGTGCGCCATCCGACGCCTCGTCATCCTCCCACACAGCTGTGATTAGCACCAACTCTGCATTCATCGCCGGCGAGCAGCATCGGCGCCTCCTCATCCCGCAGGGCCAGGTAGATGTGATGATGTGAACCGCAAATATTTGTCGTGTTGTTTAAGTTCATTTAATAATTTGAATACTCTGTGATTGAAATGTTCATGCTATGTTTTATACATGTTTAGAATAATAAGATGTATTCTTCAATCATGAATGATGATGATCAGAATCTGATGGAAACATATGTATTTTATTGAAATGAGTTTTCAGAGTGATTTGTGCATACTCAGTACAAATTTAGTATAAAATGGAGTCAGTTGTATTAGAGGACTGAGAATTCTTGGTCTCTATTGCCATGGTCTGTTCTGAACCTTGGTTTCTATTCCCTCTAATGATGTGTACAAGTGTCTTGCTCGTAGTTACTGAAATTTGAGACAGGATCTGAAACAAAGTGTGCTGAAACTTATTTGAAATGAAGACAACCAACATGATCCAAAACCCGCAACAATTATTAGTTTCTAATTCTTGTTTCCCTATCTATAACTTATGAAACTGATCATGTCATTTAATTATTGAATCAACACCCTATCTAGCTATAATTTGGATTATCTGTTGTCCATATTGGATTTTGCGAAGCTTAATTCTGAAATTGTGTTAAATGGCTACCCCGAAGGCAGTTTGGGATGCTTTTATGACAAGGGCATTTGTTGAGATTTGCAAGGATGAAACCATAGCTGGGAATAGGCCAAGTGGTTGGTTGAGTACGGTTGGGTATAATAATCTGGAGGCTAGATTTTTTGAGCAGACGGGGAAACGGTTAACGAGGAAGCAATTCAAGAATAGGTGGGGTTTCATGAAGAAAGATTACGTGATATGGGTTCAGTTAAACAACTCAGCAATAGGTCTTGGTATATGTCCGGTAAGGAAAACTATGGACGCACCTGATGAGTGGTGGAACACGCAGATTGCGGTAAGTGCATTCTGAAATCGAATTTTGAAGTTTTATTTAATTTGAAGTATCCATATTATCATGAGATCGTGTCTTTTTTGGATTTCAGCTAAACAAGGAGTACGCCAAGTTCAGAGATGGTCCGCCGGCGCATTTGGAGTGCTTGCATGTTATGTTTAATAAGGCGTTTGTGACCGGTAATACTGCCACCTTCCCTGGGATGGAGCTTGATGGGGAGCCTAGTGCTATTGATTTGGAGGGGTCTGGTTCTAGTACAGAGTCAGGTAAAGAGGACCGTTCTGGGTCAGGGTCGAAGAGAAAGAAGGGATCAAAGAGCAAGGGGAAACAAAAGAAAAATAAGTTCTTTGAAGAGTACAAAAAGGCAGCACGTACTATATCGTCTACCTCCATCCAATCTCGAGCTAGCACCACCCCTACAATCAAGGAGGTCATGCAGTTGATGACAGAGTGCGGTGTTGTATCTGGGACTCCTCTATTTTTCACTGCATGCAACCTAGCTCTCAAGGCAGATTTTAGAGAGTTGCTCGTGGCAATGCCTGATAATGCAGGAAGGTTATATTACCTTCAGAGGTCACATGACAATGTCCTGTAGTACTTCACTGAGTTGTACTATTCGTATATTCTACTTGTAGCTAGTGTCATGTATTTCGTGCGAACTACTTGTATGTTGTACTATCACTATTGCTATGTTTTATTTGTATGAACTATGAAGGAATATTATGAGTTATTTATCTCAGTTGTTTAATATATGTTCGAGCAGATGAGTGATGACGAAGAGTACAATGATGAAGAGTTCGTTGATGAAGATGACGATGAGAACATTGAGGAAGAATTTACACAAGCAGCTGGGAATAGTACTGATTGGACATCTTTTAATCAGTTACAAAATCTTGAACAACTGAGACAACTAGCAATGTTGGGTCAACAATATTCGGACAGGTACTTGAACAAACAACCTTATCGGTGTCCTGTACAAAATGGATATTCTTGGACAGTTGAGATGCTAAATCATAAAAAATCTTGCTATAGGATGTTTAGAATGTCTAGAAGAGTATTTGATGCATTGCATCAAACTCTAGTGCAGAATTATAACTTGAGATCAACTAGGGACATGACATCTATAGAAAGTTTGGCAATGTTTTTATGGATGGTTGGAGGACCAAATTCTGTTGGTGATGCTGAAGTAAAATTCTGCAGATCTACATGGATAGCGCATACAAAATTTTATGGAGTGTTAGATTCTCTATATAGTATGTCCCGTAATATAGTTATACCAAAGGATCCAACATTTAGCCAAATCCATTCAAAACTATTAGAACCTCATTTTTATCCTCACTTCGACGGTTGCATTGGTGCCATAGATGGCACGCATGTGAAAACCATTGTCCCAGCAGAGAAGTCAATTGAGTATAGAAATCGACACGGATACACATCGCAAAATGTCATGGCAATTTGTGACTTTGACATGCGCTTCACATTCATTGTTGCTGGTTGGCCTGGATCGAAATATGACACAAGGGTTCTAAAGGATGCACAAGAGAAGTTTGTTGATGTATATCCAAAACCACCTCTGGGTAAGTACATTATGTTCTGTGCACGCAACTCTTTTAATTCTAATAGCATATAGATTCTTATATTGTCATACTTTTATTCATGTGTAGGCAAGTACTAACTTGTTGACTCAGGGTATCCAAACAGGACCGGTTATTTAGCGCCTTATAAGGGAACAAAATATCATCTACCGGAGTTTCACATATCACGCGCGCCTTCGGGGAAGCGTGAGGTGTTCAATCATGCTCACTCATCGCTGCGGAATGTGATTGAGCGATCGTTTGGAGTCCTAAAGATGAAATGGAGGATCCTCTTACATGTTCCTAGTTACCCAGAGGAGACACAAACCCGTATTGTTTATGCTTGCATGGCTCTTCACAATTTTATTCGGAAAAGCAAACTAGCTGATAAGGAGTTCGATAAATGCGATGCTGATGAGGACTACATTCCTGATGTGGGACAGGCAACCTCCTCCGAAAATGAAGATATACATGGTGTTGCGATGGATGGCAGTAACATGAACATTACTCGGGACAGAATTGCTGATTTCCTGTATGCTGCAAGAAGGCGTTAGTTGTATTTTTTATTTTCAGTATGGTTTGTATAACTTGTTATCTCTATTTACGTACAACTAAACATGTAGTTTAAATTTTAATTAAGTCATGAACGATTGTATCGTATTAATGTAGGTTGAAAAGACATTGAATATGTTAAGTACGTACTAATTAACTCATTGCACGGTAATTATATGCATCAACGTTCATCAATATCCGATGTTATTCAAACATTTAGCCAGACAGAGCTAATACAAAATTGGTGAAGTTTAAATTTTGTTAAATAAATAATAAATAAATAAATTCAAATAAGAGAGAGAGAGAAAAAGAGAAGAGAGAGACAGAAGAGGAGAGAGAGAAGAGAAAATAAATAATGCAATTTGAATTTTTGTTAATTTGGTTTTTTTGAATTTTTTAAATTTTGTTTTCTTGAATTTTTGAAAATGTTCTGAATTTTTAATTTTTTTTATTAATTTCCTGAATTTTTCTTAAATTTTCTGGATTTTTCTGGACTTTTTTTGAATTTTTCTGATTTTTTTTGAATTTTTCTATTTTTTTTCTAATTTTTCTGATTTTTTAGAATTTTTCCTGATTTTTCTCATTTTTCTGATTTTTATGAATTTTTCCTTATTTTTCTTATTTTTTAAGAATTTTCATGATTTTCTGATTTTTCGGAATTTTTTTTATGATTTTTATGATTTATTTCTAATTTTTCTGAATTTCTTAAATTTTTTGCAGTTTTTTAAAAAAATTTTATTCGTGAAATCATATAATATACACTGTAGGGGCATTTCAGATATTTTCTCATACAACAGCCAACAGCCACAGCCGAACCAAACATTTTCAACCGTCGACTCACGAACCAACAGCTACAGCCGCTTCTCCAAACAGCCGGCCAACAGCCGCTTTTCCAACAGCCACCAGGTGAGGTGCGTTTCTAGATTCCAAGTGAATAGCAGAAAAATATCTTATGCAATTCCAATATGATCATACGCCGAATAAAAATATTTCATTTTGTAGTGCATCGCTGCATGCCAAACCGGACTAACCATCTTTTATTCATCTTCAGAAGTAACCACTAACCAACCTTGCAATGCGGTGGTAGTACGTATGTATAGCTCGGATAAGAGGCAGCATGTGCGAACGCCGTATCTCTCTTCAGGGGGTGTTTGGTTGGGCTTTTCAGCAGCTTTTCACTGGAAAAAGCTGCAGCCCAACCAAACAGCCAGCTTTTCAGCAGCTTTTCCCAACGGTAGCTGTGGGCTTTGCAGTGCAAATTCAGCTGTTTGGAAAAGCTGCCTTCTGCCAGCTTTTTGCAATGTGCTAAAGCTTATGTGCTCATTTTCTAAAATATTGTAGATGGTTTGGATCAAGCAAAAGCCATATGTTCACTTTCCCACAGCCACAGCAGCTTTTCTAAACAGCCAGCCAACAACAGCTTTGTCAACAGCCACAGCCCAACCAAACAGGCCCTCAGTCTTTTGGCAGTAAAAATTTATCTCTGATCAAAGTGTCAGATGCAGTATATCTGCGTATACTTCATAGCTCGTAGCCTCGTATAAACGACTAAACGGATCAGACACTGTATGGTACGCATCTCGGCATCCCCTGTTCTTTACGGCCGGTCGCTTAATTTTACTTTTGCCTGAAGCGGTGAAACGATGGACCGAACATGCATGAAAGCTACGGTGGAAGTCTGAATCTGCGATGGTAATGGTATACGTACAACTAATGGAATCTATCTTGTTCTGATCAGAGACTCAGAGTGCATCGTGCATGCGTTCTGGCAGCAAAAGCGAAAAGTACGTTTTCTTTCTTGTGTGAAACACGATAGATGCTCCGTTTTTCCTTGGTTTTTTAAAGAGGGTTCGTTGTCCTATTTTTGAGAGACGAAATGACAAATCGTTGAGTTTGGGCGGGCCCTACTGGATTGTATGTGGGCTTGGGCTATGTAGCTCAAGGAGGGCCTGGTCGAGAACTTTTCACGTCTCGGCCCCTCTCGCACCACGGCCCAATCAGGTCCCTCATCTTCACCGTGTCTAATCAGTTCGATCCGTGGGGCTACAGTACGGATCCCTGCAACTGAAATGAGCATCCTGCCGAATTGCCTCCGTCCTCCAATTCTTCAGTCCTTTTCGGGCTGAATTTCTCCTCCACAAGAACGGACGTGGCCACATCAGGAGCGACAACGATAGACAAGCTAATAAAAAGCAGTGACACATGTTTCTACGGATACCAACACACACTGATACGTGAAGACGAGGCCAAGAAACAACTTTTACGTGCGCCATGTTTGAAGATACTCATCCAGCATGCACAGGACATTTTCGTGATGAGGTCTAAGAAAATTCGAGAAGGCTCAGCTAATTTGGACCTTACAATATAGTTTGTGTGTGGAGTCTGCCAGTGCGCACGCATCTTCATGCACGAGACCATATGGGTAGGATTTTCCTCCAAAAAGAAAAACAATATGGACAGGTTCTTCTTCCCCTTGTGTAAACATTGTGATTTATAATGCTGTGCTTACATAAAGGCCATATTTCCTTGTGCCATTCGTCTCCTTGGACAGTGATCCTTGCACCGACGCATGCACGACATCAAGTTAACGTCATTTCGTCCATGATCTGACGGAGCTTGCGACGCCATGAAATATCAGATGTAAACTTGTAATGGCATGGACCAGCATCTGATGGTTTCCAACAATGCAGCCAAAAGGCAATATCCTTCTCCAGAACGAGCACCACCGGATCGACCCCACACGTGCTGCATGGCGTCGCGTCACCTCGTTGTCGATGCTTCGCAACCGACCATGCTATCGCACTCGCCGTAGCCGATTCCGCCCGGTCTTTCTCAAAGAAAAAACGTAGCCACGGCACCGCCGGAACTCTAGCGCGCGCACCGGTCCGTGACGTGCCGACGTGCCAATGCCAACATTGTCGAAACTCAAAATCCATAACAGAGAGCTTTAAGTAAAACCATCCGCTAAGTCGAAATGTCAACCCCGACCTCAACCATCAGGTGTCAATTTCAACAGGAGTGGAGTGATATGACTTCGAATAGCCCGAGACGTCAACCCCGAACTCGCTCTGGCAAACAAATGCACGGGTTGAGTAGGGTGATATGGCCTCCTCACTCTTTTCCTACTGAGCCGGAACGTCAATCCCAAACTCGTCCTGGCAAACTAATGCTCGGCTGTAGTAGGATGATATAGTTCCCAATCTCTCAGTAGAAGAGTCACTTCACAGGGGTGATTAAACCTAGCAACTCTATGATATAGACTCTGAAACTCTACCCGCATCATATGCTTCAATAACATACACGCAAGGCACATGAGGCAGGCAAAAACAAACAGATACCACAGCAGTAACTCTACGACAGAAACTGCAATATTATAAGTTCTTGAAACCTAACAACATATTCACATATAGGATCCGAAGATCTAAATCCAACTACAGAGCGGAAGAGAAATTAAGGCTACGAAGCCAAAAGGTCGGGCCAAAAGTGGCAGCAGAAAAAACGAACTGCCAAATCCTGAGCAGGATCACTGTCTGGGATTTCCAGCGACTAGTCGTCGTTGGCGTCGATCTCTAGGTAGAAACCACCCTCGGAGGGGATAGTTTCTTCTGCAAGAAAATATCAACGATAGCAGGGTGAGTACAAAAATTATACTCAGCAAGACTTACAAGGGGAAATTAGTAATAGATGTAACATGTATCAATAACATGGTAATTGTGGACTATTTTGCCGAAAGCTGATTTTCCCTTATTAATATTTCATAAGTAGATGAGCAATTGACTACTGGAGTACTTTTAAAAGGGGGTGAGTCGAACACTTCACGATGAACTCCATTGCAGACCACCGAACACATAAACTCTCGATTCTTCCTCAACCACTCGGGGAGAAAGCAATCGCTACACCTCAACTTTAGAGTTGGCGAGTTTTAGATTTATAGTTGTAGTTATCTAATTCGATGCAAGTAATCACCAAGTTGTCTATAACCGCGGACACGGTTGTTCAAACAGTTGAAACCCTGCAGGGGTGTACATCTTTACCTACACGTATCGATCGTCTCTTAGCGCTAGACCAAGGACACACTTTCACGAGGTGTGCTAGCAGAGAGTGATCGAACACGACCGTTACAATGCTTTCGACCTAGGTATGAGCCACCCTTACGGGCCATTCCATGTACATCAGTCCGGCCGTAACCGCGACACGGTCCCATAAGTTGTGAATCGAGGTACATCCCCGGTCTCCCAGACCGTATGTCCACCCCACCCTTATATTGAGATACCATACCACATCTCCTTTTTCACACACCCGGCAAATGGAAACGGCAAACTAGTGCAGCTCATACACTAAGTTTAGACAAATTATTTAGTCGTGGGTGGTCCATTATTCCACCCGTGTAGAAGTACGCAATTCTTGGGTCAATATACATCGGGAACCGGTGCTTGTGGAAAAACGAGACAACCCACCATGCTCCCAGCCATGGCCTCTCGTTTAATCCGATAATTATTAGTCAAGCTCATTAGACAGTTCTCGATGAATCCCCACCTATCACCTAACCCATCCAGAGTATTATGTTATGTCTGTCATCCAAGGAATTACGACTTTTACATGTCTAAGCATGTCTAAGCATATTCAACATAATAAGCAGTATAAAGGTATGCACTATACTACTCTAGTTAGGTTGGGTTGGTAGTGGCATTAATTGAGCGATAAAGTAAGTTTATGCAAAGGAATATGGTTAATACTTAACGAAAAGTAGAATTTGAACGCATGCGATAACGAATTTGAAAACAAATAGTACTTTGCAATTATTAGGTGTTTGCAATATGGTCAAAGGGGCTGCTTGCCTTGTTGCTCTGCATCTAAAATCTATTCGCGATCGAGATTATCGTCCTCTGGACCTTCCGGCTCTTTCGAGGAAGAACGAAAACACCGGAAACAGGGGCATAAACGTAAATATCACAATGCTGAACATCGGCATGGGATGACATGCATGCCATGACATAGAGGATACAAAATAAAGACTAATGCAAGTGGAATCAATTTAATCGGAGTCTGGACGCTCGAAATATCGCGATCCGAAATTCTCCGGCTAATCGAAAAACCCTAATTTGAGTTCTTAGCAATTTATATTTTTATTAGCATGCAAATATACATGGAAATGACATATTTGAATAGCTCTCATTTTTCTGAACATTTTGATATATTATTTGCATTTTTTGACTTAAAATGAATTTTCTATGAATTTTTAAGATTTAATCAATTTTTAAATCCTTTTGTTTTCTCAGTAAATAAAAATAAATATTAAATAATAATTATTTTTATTACTTAATTCATTTTTAAACTCAGAGGCTGACAGGTGGGCCCCCATGGTCAAAGTTTGACAACGATTTACTGAGTCAATGACAGGTGGGGCCCACTTGTCATATATATTTTCTTTTCTTTTATTATTTTTATTAACTCTGTCAGGTGGGACCCACATGTCATTCAGACACATTTAATAAGCTCATTAATTACACTGTTAATCATTAATTAAGGCCATTAAACGGTCTGGTTTGCATTAGCATTTAATGATGTAATTAATTGGTCGGAACGGTGATTATTGACGTTAATTATACTTAAGAATTAATTATGTCAGAACCCTCATCATTAGCATTTAATACTTCATTAAACACTAAACACTAATTAGGGGAGTAATTATGCCCTAAAGGTCGGTTAATGGGTCATTAATGCCTAACCGGCCCGGTCGGAAGCCGGTCGTTGGCTCAGTCCGGCCGCGGGCTTGCTCGGCGCGGCATGGCCGGCGGCGGGGTCCAGGGGAGGCTACGGCGGCGGCAGTGGGCCTTACCGCGAGGAGTGGAGGGGCTAGGCGGGGAGGTGGAGCCGAGGGCGACGGCGAGGTGGCTGGGACGGGCAGAGCGAGCGGCGGCGGCTCGGGTGGCGTAGATGTTCTGGCGACGGTATCTCGGGGAGGGGCGACAAGGCGGAGGGGAGACGGGGCGGAGGGCGAGCGGCGAGCAGAGGCTAGCACGAGGGCGGGCGCTATGGGATGAGAGACAGCGGCGGTAGGAGGCGCGGGGAGCTAAGGCGACGGCGACCAGAGCTAATGGGAGAACGCATGGGAAGAAACCGAAAGCGAGGGGGAGCTCGCCACCGAGGCACCCGCGTGGCAGGCGCGGCAAGCCAAGCTGCTCGGTGGCGAGGTGCAGGAGCGGCGACGGCAGGGGATAAGAGAGGATAAGGGAGAAGAAGAGAAGGCGGGCCTGGCCGGGGGCGGGAAGAAAAGAAAATGGGCTGGGGAGGAGGAGGCCCATCCGGTGAGAGAGGGGAGAATTTTTTTAAAATTTTCTTTCTTTTTTTCTGTTTTGATTCTTGATCAAATTCAAACCAATTCAAGCCCTCTTTTCAATCAGAATTCAAATTCACATTTTCACAAAATTAAATCAGGTATGCCATGATGCTCAATTAACATGCAGATAATTTGGGGATATTACAAACATGCCGTTCGCACAGAAGTACAGTGAAAACCCCCTCCGGCGCGCGCGCCGCCAACCCAGCTCTTCTCGCCACGGGGTCGCGTACGTCGCGGCCATGGGGCGGCCCTTTCGATAAGGCAGGGCCGAGCTAGCCGCCCAACACAGGGGAGTTTCGTGCTGCGACGCTGCCTGCGTGCACGTGAGGGCGGCGTTCCGCCACGGTGTCCACTCAGTTACGTCCATGCCGGACCGCACGCACGCACGCACGCACGCACGCGGCCATTAATGCGCGATGTCGCGGTGCGCCGGGTCGTTGGCGCTACGTGGCCGGCGGTCGCGGCAGCCAAGCCGTCGATGGCAGCGAGCGCCTCACATACTTTTGGGAGGTAACGACCCGCGGGGCCAGCCGCGGCGCTGCCCTGCCGCCGAGGGAAGGAGGACGACAGCGAGCGCGCCGCTCCGCGCATACGTGTTGCCGCACCGGGCCCGGGAGCTAGTGGCCAAGCCATGGCCTTTTTTCGGGCGGATATTTCCGGCGATTCTCGGTTGGGTCTGTTCCAGTGGAAAGCTACGTACTGTTTGGCGTTTTGACTGTATACGTGTAGGGGCGACTTTGCTCCGGCGGCGGCCTCCAGTTCGAACGTTTGACTGCTAATTTGACCTCGCCTTCTCTTCTTCTTCGTCTTGTTTCTAGAAGTTTCGCGTGGTAACATGCATCATACTGACTCATAAGACGATCAAATTAAGTTACTCCTGCTTGGAGTCATAACTGTTCTGTTTCAGATCTTTGGACAGTGAATACCCCACCACCACCACCACCACCACCACCTCAAAAACCTGGCCACTGAACGTTCATTTAGAAGTTCACAAAAATACATTTCCGCTGAAAACGAGACCTGAATTTCTGATCACAAACTTGAGCCAGACTCCAAACTGGCCCACCAAACGATCTATTAAAATCACATCACGTACTGGCATGGCGGTCCTTGCATCCACGGTTGCACTAGATATTTTCTGACTTGTGTGCTATCGCCGTATCAAAATTTGCCACTTGGGATCACATTTTTCGCTCGCAAGTCAACATACACGGGCCCTGCCACCGTCAGGAAGATTTGCCACCTGTGCGGACAGAACCTCCGGCCTTCTGCATTGTTTATGCACATGAAAGTGCACACATAAGGGAGGGAACTCAATCGGATCGTGCCATGTGTCGACTACTCTTCAATGCAATAATGTAACTGTTCACACCCTGTTTCTTTGGAATTATTGGTAAGCCGAAATTCTCAACCATACTATTGCTTTAGGGGTATTTATTATATAGAAAGTAGCTGGGAATGTTACTCATCCATAGACCATGTTATTTTGATGACGTGGTTAATTAGGAGCCGCTGGATCTAATATGGACGATCGAGATCTAGCGGTAACTAACGGATTTGATCACTACTTACATATTCGATCCACAGTGAATAGCAACCCAGTCCGATACTGTTCATGTTGGGTTTGGTACTTTTCACCGGACCCGTGTAAAAAAATTTAGCGAGTTTGGAGCTGTTCGCAACCCAATCCGTAGTGTCAACCTGAAACTTTAAAAACACCATATATACCCATTTTGACTGTTTCGACGTCCCGAATTCATTTTTCCACTCCGTTTAACCTAAATCATACTCCTTGATATCCTCAACCCACAAAATCCCTTTTTTTTCCTTTTGTAACCCTACATCTAGATTTAATTTTTTTCTCCTAAGTTGCATTTGTTGAGCCTAACCTTATCTGTATTTTTTTTAAATATAAATATGACACGATAATAACAAGTCAACAACTGAAGCAGGACTAGAAAGATAAGGATGCCCGAGAACAAAAATCTAACCTTATACGAGATAGTAGACAAGTTACATTATGTTTTTCATGTTGATCCTACATGATATATACCTATTAATTATTTACCTCTTGCTTGTTATTTAATTATAGCTATATTTTTAAAATTATTGTATGCATTACGTATGGTGTGGGTCATAACACGATGCGCTTTCGCATGTTGCTTCAGCTAGTTATAGAAGGAAGCCACACTACTATTGCTTTTGGTAAGTGCTTATGAATTATGATCATCGAACAAACAAACAGAAATGTTGAGCTGAAACGACTAACTCAGAGAAGAAAGGAGGCGGTATCATCCACAATTATTTTATTTTATTTCGCGGCAAGTATCATCAACGATCTTGATGGCCCAGATCACTTTTATGTAGAGAAGATGACTATATCATCTGTCGGAAAAAAGGTCACGAAAAGCTCGATCTAGTAACATGCGTGGACCTCTGCCATTTCGCCCTTCTTAGCGAGGATTTGGTAAGCCACCAGCATGTGATATCACACATGTATCTCATGCTAGCTCCATTGGTACCGTCCTAGCTAAGCTATTACAGATTATTGCATAAGTTGTTAGCACTGTTCATCAGCTTGCACATATTCTTGCGTAAGCTACTTTTCTTAGACAATAGAAGCTTTTATTGACTCCTTACATATTATCACGATGATGCAATTACATAAGAGTTTCACTCGTGGCTTCTACATCGAGGATGCACACAATCAATTTATTAGAGAAGACAAACGTCAACGGGAACAAACCTGATAGCAAGCCCTTCAGCCACAATTGAGAAGAGGAAAAGAAATGGACACAAGATGCTACGATCCATATAGTAGACCATCACCTATGCTGGGTAAAGCTCCCTGATGACCATCTCCAACTGCGTACATACCACCAACACCGCCTCGCGATCCTCTAGCCGTTGAAGTATAGACCAGGTACCGAGCAAGGATGCACATGAATACTCCCTCTGTCCACAAATGTAAGGCGTGCACGGAATTTAAGGTTCAACTTTGATCAAGAATTAAGCCAATAATATTAAATTAGATGACACAAAAATGATATCATTGGATTCATATTCAAACATATTTTCAAATGGTATCATTTTTGTATTATATAATTCAATAGTATTGGCTTAATTCTTGGTCAAAGTTGAATCTAAAATTCCGTGCACGCCTTATATTTGTGGATGGAGGAAGTATATAACATGTACATGAGGAAGTATATAACATGTACATGAGAATTAATCCTTCTCTTATAAAAAATTATATCATTTCTACAAAGTCAGAGTGACCAACACAGGGCATCCACCTTGATCAGGATTAAAGCCCTCAACTTTTTATGTAAACCCTGTAGCTAATTATCAAACATATTAGCAACACTACTAGGGGGATCTAAGTTAGATGCCACTTGGACAATACGCCACACAGAGCGAGCGAAATGACAATTGAGAAAAAGATATTTCATAGTTCTATTGTTGTTACGGAGGTAACATTTTGAACTACCCGTTATCGTGCATGAGCTGCTAGCACTGTTCATCTGCTAGGAGACTATATAGCAGACACTACGTTTCCTCTTGTCAAACGGTCACCTGCAAGAGGCTGCATTAGTGTCGTGTTGATAATAATACTAATCACGTGTGGAAAACATGCTTGTGCGTACGCGTAGACTTGCTCGTGCATGCGTTTCTAGATTTTAAGCCTAAAAACTTTGTTTGGAATCTAAGCATGAAGGTATGCTTATCCACAAAAAAGGAAGAAGGCTGTTACAGCACTCAAGCGCCAGCGTGCCTTTCCCCTTTCGGCACGAAAACGACGCACACGTTGGTGTCAAGATGCAACCTCGCATGTTAGCCCCTCGCAAGAGGTAAGCACCTTATGTTTTAAATTCCTAGCTACTGTTCTCTGTTCCGTGTTCTCTTCCACGTCACAACATGCAAGAAGCCCTTCACATGTTGGACACCTATCATCAGAGCACAGCATCTGCATCGGATACGCTTGGATTAGCTGAGAACAAAAGTAATTTGGCAGTGCATGTTCATGTGTACATGCAGATTTGCCCAACTGATTTGGTCTGAAGAATCTACAGAGCGAGTGAGGATATATTAATTGGTCGCTGTATTGGCTGTATTATCAGGCAATATTACAGATAATTAGTGGTATTGATGGTGTAAGTAGAAGCATTGCCTCAAAAGTGCAAAGTGGATCTAATCCACTCGCCATCAGGAATAGCCGGTGATTAACTATGGTTAAGTAGATCCACCAGGAGCCTTTAAGCATTTGTATTTAACAATTAGTAAGACCACCAATGAATACTCCAAACGGGTACGTAGCCATCTAAGCCCAACTATACAATGATTAGCGGTGGCAGCCAAGCTTATTTAATCTGATCGGATGGATTAAACAACTGGTGTTCATGTCATGCTGCGATCCAGCGCTGGTATTGGCTATGTCGTGACGTCGGCCTGCAACACTTAAAAGATCAGGGCTTCTTATACACAGCAACAGTATATCTACTCCTATATATGTTAGTACACCATATTCGACATATCTATGCTGAAAAGAATTCACGAGCTAGTAGAAGCATAAGTATATACGTCATCGCTTGGGGCCAGATACAATAGTTGCTTTGGAACCCAAATATGGTTGCCCATCTACTCCATACCATCTAAATTTATTTTGAACCTTTCTAAGTCTATATACGACCAGATACAGTATAAATACGTATTTTTGATGTGCACTGTAAACACAAATTTTCATTCTTGATAGGGGACGAGTAACTGACGGTGGAAAAGGTGCAAATCTATATACATACTGTTGGAGGGGGGCCTGCGCGCTAACCCTAAACCGACGGCTATAATTAAGTATAGCGTAAAATAGTCTAAAAAGCTCTTTAAGAGTGTTTTTTACCTCCGAGGGACAAACTTGTAAATTCCTCACTTTTTTCCACCTCCACCTCTATAAATAAGCCCAAGGGCAAGGGGAGGGGGATCTATTTTTTCTCCTCATTTCTCGTTTTGCAAACCCTAATTTGAGAGATAAACGTGAAACGGACGCCGCGAGGTATAGCGTCGACCGTCACCTTCGCTCTCGGGTCCTGACGTGCACCCTTGTTTGCGGCTCACAGGGGGTCCGAGTGTCCTCACGTCATACGTCTCGCCCGCGCGACTGCGATGTCTCCGCGATGTGGCTTCCCAGGCAACCCTTGTAGGTCCCCGAAACCGTGCGGGGGTGCCACAAGTTTACTGTCTAGTCTTGTTGTTACGACACATACCATTAAACTTCGATTACAAAGTTTTTGGATTGTCGTTTTACAGGAGTCAGAACAGATGTAGGCGGGTACTCGTAGCTGCCTAGCTGGACGCTGGCATTATTCTATCCCGAAGACTGGAGACAGCCATACAGGTGTGTTTAGATTATGGTTATTTTCACATGAAGGAATCCCTTGGTAGTTCACGTGACAATTTACCATTTTTTGCAGGGCGGGGGAGATCACAAATTTGTCTCGCACACGTTAACACGTAGGACTAAGCTCTAGAGCCATGAGATCTTTTCCTGGTGGGGGTTTGGTTTCCGTGTCTCTGACCAGCTGTGCTGGCTGTGGTCTTAATAATTGAGGTGTACATTGCACTTGCGTCACCGCAAAACGCTCCCCTTTAAATAGACAAGTCACACATCCCTGTACATCATCTCTCTCTTTCTCTCTTCCTCTCTGACTCGCTCCTCCAGCTCAACTGCGGCAAGCTCCATAGCTCTTGGTCTTCTTCCCTCTTCTTGCGCCGGCACTTGAACAGTTGAGTTCTTCTTCTTCTTCTTCTCCTCATTGTGTTTTTGTTCTAGAATCGCACCTGTGGTTTGCATCAAGAAGCAAAGCGTGTGGCGTTTCGCCATCAAGATTAGGTAGAAGCTCCTTGTTTTTCTCCGGATGTTTCAGCTAGTTTCCATGATCTTTGAATAGTTTCCCTTGCACTTTATCATTTTAGTATTGCGTTAGATGCATCAAAGGCTTTATATCAGATGATGCATTGCTCGCCTACGTACTAGCACTACAAGCACCGGCCTTCCTTAGTTTTCTGACGACCCAAGCTGCCGTTGTTCTGCACAGAATAATACTACTGCCCTTTTTCAAGGCAAAAGCATGCCAATTGGGCCGTACATTACGCCAAGTTGCACTCTTGTTGTGGTGTCGATTGGTCCCCTACGAACCTTGTAAAGGGATAAGTGTTGCTTCCTTTCGTCCCTCCACTGTGTTTGCTTACTCCGAGTTCTTCGGTTGTGGTGTGTGCGCATCTGCAGATAGGAGAAGCAGAGCTAGAGGCGGAGGCTTCAACTTGGACGGTGCTCCTGGTTTGAAGGAACCCAAAAAGATCAAGGAAAAAAAAGGAAGAATAAAGGTAAGAGCTTTTTATCACTCTCTTTGGGTTCTTGTTCGATGGAAGTCTCTCTTATCGCTATGCTTCTTACGAGTTATAACTTTTCCTCCTCCACCCGTCTTCTACCGAAATAATTCGACAAATAAATTACTTTCAGTCTTTTGGATCGCTTCGTCGAGTTTCTGATGTTGTTAACTTGCTTGGTCTCTTGTCATGATTCTTGCAGGTAAGCAGGCTGTCACGCATCCATGGGTTGCGGGTTGTCGAGGCAGGATGATAGCGGCGGTCCACGGAGAAATCGGGGAAGCGTCGGCGACGTCGTCGTGTTCCTTCCGGGACTCCGGGCGCCGAGGAGCGTAGACTTCTCCCACGCGCTCGCGGGGCGCGTGGACAAGAGCGTGGTGGAGAGGCTCGCGACCCTGAGAGCGCGAGTCGTGGACATGGCAATGCAAGAATCGGCGGTGGCCCTGAAGCCGAGGCGAAGGACGGCGGCACGGCAGGGTGTGTAGAGCACCTGCATTCGTGGATGGTTTTACCTGGAAGATGTTGACCTCTGAACTGACACTGGGTTGTCTTTTGCAGGATCTAGTACTGCTAACCTCCTACAGGCCCTGGAAGACTACTTACCAGCTCTGCTAGGATTGGTGAAGGAAGGTAAGCCATCGCTGGAATTTGGCGAACTGTTTTTGTTTTGTTGGTTCACAATTCTGTAAAAAGAATATATTCTTGTTTCACTAAGCCTACAAAATGTGCAGGCAGTGAGTTAAGGCACGAGGTGCCGTTCATCTGGGCTAACCAAGAGGACAATGCTCAGGTATGTGCCTTCCCAAGCTAAGTGACTCGTGCCAGATTTTCGATGATAAATTACACGTTAGTTCTTGGGTCTAACATGATTCCAATTTTCAATTGCAGGAAACGGCCATGGCGGATGCATGGTACGAGGTGTTGTCCGTGCTGCATTTGATGGCCATGGTCTGCTTGTTGCAGGCCAACTCCCTGCTTCTTCCCAGGTCATACGGTGATGGTTACGGGCCCAGGGTTTCTGAAGGTAGTGCAACTATAAACTTTACTGCATCCGAAGTTTATGCATTTAGATTATATCACTGGAAAATGTCCATGGTTTCATTGAAGCCCTTCGGTGCATAGTGTTTCGAGCTGATAATGCGTCATTTCTTGCCAATGTAAACAGAGAGCAGACGGGCTACTGTAGATGTTTTCTTGAAGGCAGCTGGCTACTTAGACTGCGCAATTCGACATGTAATCCCACAGATACCATCAGAATTAAGGTTCTGTACACTTGAGCAGATCTTCAGATAACTTTAAGACTTCTCCGTTCAAAAATAAATAAATAATCAAAGCTGAAAACTTCACTGAACATTCCTTTTCAATGTATGAATCAGGAGACAACTTCCAGTAGACCTGGGTGAAGGAAATCTCAAAGCTCTTACCCTGCAAGCTCTGGGTCAGGTACTGTATTCTCTGACTCAACACACTTTGTTTTAATTTTGGTGGCTAACTCCCAAAACATCCTACAACAATTCAAATGAGCTACTGCACAGAAATCCACTCATTTATAGTCGGAGGATGTCTAAAATGGCACAAATAGTCTGGTAACACTGGTAAGAGTAGAGACAGAGGATGTAAACATGAACAAAGCTTTATATACTCTTCAGAGTTTTCTCTAACTCTTAACTCTTCAAAGCTTTTTATACTCTTGAGAGTCACATCTGATTTTGTTTTATGGTCAATTGGTCATGAACATTGGCAACCTTCATCCTACAGGGAGTCGACATGCAGCTTGGGCTGGCAATTGATAGCCCAAAGGCCACTCTAGCAGTAAAAAGGCGCTTAGCTTGTGAGATGGTCAAATATTGGCACCAGGTTCAGGAGAGCATTCCAGAGCTTCCTGTGTCCGACGGATGGGGGAGAAAGCATCTACTGTTTGTCAAGTGGAAGTATGTTGAAGCAAAGGTGTGTAAGCTACCTCAACAGTTCAACCATTATTTTCCTAATGTTAACTATCTAATTTTCCAATCACAAATGCGTGTCCCGAATTCGAATAGGCCGACTGTTTTCAGATCACAGATATTTTGCTGTAATAGAGTACTAGTCTTGCAACCATCTAACCTGATGTTACTATATCTGCTTTTATCAGGCTGCAGCATACTATTTCCATGGTTTGATTCTTGATGAGGGGAACAGTGAGAAATCTCATGGAATGGCGATAGCCGCCTTGCAAGCTTCAGAAGAATTTCTGAAAGAAAGCAAAAGAGCTTCTGAAGCCTTCCATGCAACTCCTCCAACATCAAGGCAAGACATTCCACCATAGTTTGCTACTCGGTGCATACTGAGTGTTTTTTCGTTTCCATTTTACACATATTTACCCTTGGTATGAAAAAACTTTACCATGTAAGCCGTTTAAGGAACATCTGTTACTGTGCACTGTAATAATCCTTTTTAAGCATGCAAATGAAGAGGGTACCTGTAACTTTGCAGGAGCCCCACTCCATTTGGAACAGCTAAGTATCTATTTGACAAGATCCCAAAAGACGCGTCAAGCAAGGTCCGGATCAACCAGGACCTATATACTCAAGAAAGGTAACAATTAGCGGCAAGACAAGCTCACACCTAAATTGCTCAGATTGTGAATCCGAAGGACTGATGTCTCATCTGTTCTGGGAACCTGCAGGGTCATTGGAGCACCACCTCCATTGCCGGATTTCTCACTGGCCCTAACACCTGAAGACTACGATCTTCCTCCATTAGACCCACTTTGGAACAAAGAAGACGCCCATCAATAAGCACATATTCAGCAAGAGTGTCTTCTGACAAAAGGCTCTGGCTCTAATGAGAAAGCACTACCAGAATTCTGCCATGTCAAAGCCGAACATGGTGCAATTGAAGTGTACAAAATATGTTCCAACCAAAAATTGATGTCAACAACATGCAAATAAATTTTAGAAAGGCCTGAAGATAATCTGAAGAGCATTGTATGGGAGAATCTTTTTCTGATAAGGGAAATACGTGCTCAAAAGGTTTCCAACAACTCCTGTAGAAAAATGTTGCCAATGACCGCCATGGATCTTTTTTCTTAGGATTTTATGACTGTGGCTTAGTTTTTGGTCTAGTCTAAGCATATCCATGTGGTAAATTTACCAATTTTGATCCTGCTCCAAGGACCATGCCATTTATAGAGAATTTTCAAAGTTTGAGACAAGCGGGCAGGACGAAATTTGAATGAAGCTACTCAATACGAACAGGAGCTCCGAGCTGATGTTCGGCCTTCCAGATAGAGAGCACAGGATGACGCAGAATGACTGAAATCCAGGGGGTTAAAGGTGCATATATATTCTGTCATTAGTCTACTCGTTGTGGGCAAACGTTACAAGCCCCAAGCAAACATCACTTTTTTGTTTCCCTTTTTGTTAGCAGTTACCAGATCAGCCCCATACGGTATCTGCTTGGCAATATAAAGACTGAAATTATGTAACGAACCATATGTACAACGGATCAGCGAGGCATCACAATCGATCTGCCATTCATCCAAATGGTATACTACTATAAAAGACGAAGTAAAATACTTCATGACATATTTTAGGATGATCGTCAAATAGGCTGGTTTGCAAATTATTAGTGCAATGTGGCATTTCCATAAATATTGCAGCCTTTCAATTTGCTCACTGATGGCAAATTTAATCTTGGACACTTCATTAGCTTCGTTTCATCATTCTCCCTAGCAATTATTTTCCATAAAACTTACTTGTTATCTCTTCAACACAAGACTCAAAACCAAAAGTAGCAGCCTTCACTTCTATTTGTTATAAACATATTCCTTAGGAGCCAAAATTCTATCTTAGAGCATACAACTCCAATCAAATTGAAACGAGACGAAGAAGGTAGGGAAATAATCAGAGATGTCCAAATAGTTGCCTCTTCTCTGGTTGTTCAGTGGATGCAACCATGATGTTTAAATTTCATTAAATGGTGTCTCTGCATGTCACCTACAAGATGTGATCTACGACTAAATAGTTGGACCCAACAAGTACGAAAGATGCAATTCCACTGCGGGCCATTCGTAGCCCAATGCCACGGAACAGAATATTCCTATCAGCAGGTGATATTCCTGTCTTTCGCTCTATCCACATTCCCGGTGCTTCCCATTTAAGAAACTTCCTCTCCATTGCGATATACTGAAAAAAATTGAGAGAAGAAATAATGTGCATTTGCAAATAGGGAAGAATGTGGTTTCAAGTTTGAAGGTAGTGATTTGCATTTGTAAACTAAACGGATAAACCATTTAAAGTAGGGACGAGCCCATACCTTAGGTATCACAGTGCACTGTGAACGACTTTTGGCAGTATCGAACGTATGTGAAGCAGCAGCTGCTACAATTCCAGAGAGGCCTGCAGCAAGACTAGAAGCGAAAGGGGATACAGAGCCTGCTTCTTCTAAATTCCTGAGAAGAGTAAAAGGTTAGACTAGACCAAAATGTGAAGGGACCAAAAAGATCAGTTATGACATCACCCCTATCTTTACTTCGAAGATCAGATATACTAATATGATTTCATTACCTGGGTTCAGGGTTCATATTAACAGCCCGCCAAGTAAGCATCCCCTCATATATGAGCTGCCAACTTGAAAAGAACATTCCACTAAAGACAGTCTCGGGCAATCGCTGGTCTAAGTCCTCTCCATAGAGCACCCCATCCTTCAAGTGCTATCACTCTAGAAGGCATCTGAACATCAGAAGGTAACGGGGGCTTCCCAGAGCCAGTCAGCATCCATGGGTGCTGTTTCAGGGCACCCATCATGTCGGGATGCTTTGGGGAAAGATTGGACAAAAGGCTGACAGTGCTGTTCCATACTCTGATGTCAGGGACATAACCAGGTAATAGTTTGGAAAGCAGTGGAAATGAAGCTTGTATAGCATTAGCAGGGTTCGTAGCTTTCAAAGGTATGGCAGAAACAACTTGTGTCCGAAGTTTCAGAAGTTCAAATGGTGTGCACAGAAATGCTTCAACAGCACCAGCAGTTATGCTAGCCAACATAACCTCAGAATAATAAACATGGTTGTCTTCCCTTCCATCTGCCAAGAGATACACAAAACAATAATCATTATGAAGCTCCATACATCAGCATATATCTATCGTAGATACAAGTCTAGACAGTAAACTTATGGCACCCCCGAACGGCTATAGCGACCGTCGATGGTGCACGAGGAGTACGAGCGAGTATGACCCTCCGGTTGTCCGTCGAGGTGAAGCACGAGACACGTACGACGGGGTGAAACACGAGCCATGTACGAGGAGGCGAAACCCCTCTTGTGTACGATGAGGTGAAAGTCACTCTTCTATTGAAGTGTAGAATTAGGGTTACAAAAATCATCCCCTCTACCTTTACCCCTAGAGGGGTATTTATAGAGTTTGAGGATGGAAAAGGGGAGATTATATTTTTGCCCTCAGATTCGGGAAACTTTACAAGGACATGGTCGTCATTTCCTATGCATAGAAGATATTTTGGTAGAATATTCTGTGCATCTTCGGGGAATATTCTCTGGCATTTTCGTATGAATTACTAAGCACGTCCACACAGTCCTTGTCAATGCCGACGCATACCCTGACGGCGATGGACATCGGGACAATCATTGGTGACGTTGACGTAGTCCTTGTTTTGGCGTCGTCGACGTAGACTTCGACGATGACGGACGTCGAGGTTGCCCTTGGGGGTGTCGACGTAGACTTTGACAATGACGGACGTCGAGGTTACCCTTGGCGGTGTCGACGTGGTCTGTGATGACAGCGAAAACTGTGGCTGCCCTTGACGGTGTCAGTTTGGTCCTTGACGACGCATGCGGAAGACTTTGAAAACGGACTAACACGAGGACCCCTATCCCAACAATATCATTGTGGGTAGATTAGATCATCACAAAGCACTTTGGACTTTGAACAATCGAAAAATTGAATATATTTCAGAACAATATGCATATTGTTTTATTACATAGGAGCCAAAGTTCTAACTGCACCAGTTCTTCAGAGGTACCAATATCATACAGTATGTGCAAATTGTTTCTTCCAACGCAATACAAGGACTCTAGTCAATCTGCAATTGGGGAGTATGATAATAGGAAAACATATGAGAGAATTTGGTAGAGAAGTCGAACAAATGTCTAGTCTGCACATGGGTGCAAATAAAAGGCACCGATTTTTCTTTTTGATATAAAACAGCTCACACTAAGAAATGAATTGCGGTAAAAAAATGTTTGTACCTTTATAGAAGGCTGTTAAAAGCTCATAGGTCCCAAAACGTACTCCAACACCAGGTAGTTTACCTATTATTGACCATCCGAGGCCACTGTAAAAACCTAAAAAGCATACAAGATGAAAAATATAATAGTTTTAAGTCCGGGAGCGAAGTAAAGTGATATATGGGCGATAAGAAGCTATCATACAGGAATTCGAAATTTAAACTTCAGGATTCACATTGTTCGTCCCTATATCTCTCAATCAGGGAAGATTATATAAAATAGGCACCTAAACAAATTTGGGGCAAAACTTGCTGCACATCATGATATTTTAGTACAACACTGGCATCCAACCAATTAGAAGCAGGGTTCTGGACCTTTTAATGTTATGACGACAAAAAAATGTGCAAGCCGAGTTCCCTGAATTAAGCGGATACACTCTTAATGTTAGGTAGTGTACAGAACCCAATATGACCACATCTGCAATAAGTTATATTTCAATTTAGATTCATTATCATTGTCAGGCCAAACTATGGAATTTTACTAATAGCTGGATGGCAACATGAGAAATGAGAAGTTCCCAAAACTAATCCCAAAACAAAACCAACTATGAAGCTTGGAAGACACTAGCAGCACTATCCTGGGAACTCAACAAACAACATCACAATTCTCTTAACTCCACTAGTATCAATTCAGATCAAGATGTAAGCACTCTAATCGTACTTCACAATACCATCACCGAAAAAAGAAAGATCTCTACTAGTCCAGTAGCAACTAAGGCAGCCAATCAAACCTGCAGGGCCGGAGGCGGACATGAGCCGGTCTACCACCTGGGGGAGCCCCATCTTCTGCTTCGGCCCCGCAGCGCTCAACTGCAGCACAGGCCAAAAACCAAATCAAACCCTGGGAGCAGACCAGTACAGGCAGCAATGGGAGAATCTGACTGAGGAGGATCGGGTGCTCGCCTGGAGAAGGGTCTTGACGGTGTCGAGGGGGTGCACGGAGACCGCCGAAGCGCTGATCGCCGTGGCCCCGGCGGCCGCGTGGCCGGCGAACACGCTGTCGCCCAGCGGCTTGCCGCCTCCAACCATCGCGGCGGACGGAAATGGCGAACCAGACAGAGGTTTTTAGGGGAGAAGAAGAGGGGAGCGAAACGGAGGCCCGGCCCAGCCCACGGAGCCGAGGGAGAAGCCGCCCCACGCCAAGCGCGAATCTTAACGCGATCGGACGACACAGAATCACTAACGTGGGTCGAACTCGGGTCCAAGTTCGCTTCCAGCGTTGTGGTGGTGCGTAGTTAGACGCCGGGCGACTTGACCCGCTCCTGCTCACGCTGCTGCCGGTTGCTCTCGCCTCGCCGCCCAGGAAGCCTGCGCCTGCCTGCTCAACCCTCGATGGGCCAAGGTCAGAGCCAGCCCGCCCCGGCTGCCGAGGAGCCTTCTCCGCCTCCCGCCGGGCCCGAGCCATCGCCGTCGCAGCCTCCTCCCCCGGCGTCCTCCTCCCTCGAGGCACTCGCCGCAGGTACATGCCAAACTCTGAATCTTATGAGCCGGTAGCGGTTTGTATCCCGTTTTTGGAGAAAACTCACGGTCCTTTCACGTGTAGTTATCGTTTAGCCGCGCTAGCCTCTAGGTAGTCGCGTTGCTTTGGATTTGGGAAGCATTGGTGGAAGCGGAGCTCTAGGGCCGCTAGCATGACAAATAGTTGTGAGTGGTGGGTGGACGAGATTGTTCCTGTGATTCTCCAGTATGCGGTTATGCATTACAGACCTTTTACTGGATGGCGAACTGATGAGTGGTGACATCTTACAAATCCTGGAACACATATGCGTTCATGCCGGAACTGAGGTAGTCTTAAATGATATGTGGTAAATTGATAACACCCTAGGCCCGAGGAGCCACCAAGCTTGAATCCGCCAATGTCGGTCCAAACGACTAGACTGAGTTCCTAGATCTCTCAAAATATACTTCATGCCCGGACAGTTTGCGTGCTGTTTTAAATTTGCATGATATGTGTTGCTTCATTTGGAGGCTCCTTAATCTGGCCCCTTGCAGTGTTCTTTTTTCCAACTCAGGAGCTTTAGGTAAATTCATTAATAGCACAATTACAATCGTGTTATGGGCAATAGTCTAGACTGCTTTTCACTGTTCTTCTGGTTGTTGGATTTTTTCCACCAAGCTTTAACCTGTCAATGTTGGTCCAAAATGACTAGACTCAGTTCCTAGCTCTCCGAAAAATTACTTCAATGTCCGGACATTTTGTGCACTTTGCATGGCATTTGTTGCTTCCTTTGGGGGCTCCTTAGTCTAGTCCACCATTAGTGTTCTGATGACTGATCTTGGGCTTTTTAAATGTACAGAGGCTATGTCATTTGGTGATGATGACAATGAGGAGGTATGACCCTTACTTTTGCTTCTAGATAGTACATAGGTACTTATATATCAACATCCTACTCGCTTCATGGCACTCGGGAGGTCAGTGATATAGTATTTTGCTTGTGCAGTCAATTGATGTGAAGGTACAGAAAGCTCTGGAATGTCCGTGTGTGGCTGATTTGAAAAATGGACCTTGTGGAAGCGGATTTGTTGATGCATTTTCCTGCTTTCTGAGGAGCACAGAAGTAGAGAAGGTTGTATTTGTTTCTTCAAGTTACTAAGTTACTTTCAAGTTACAGTACCTACATATACGTCATGAGAACCATAACATGCTGCTATTCGCTGTAACCTTGACTCAATATGACCAAGCATTACTAAATACTCAAGAAAGTTGAAACTAGTGTTTAACATAGGTTTGGTTAATTGATACATTTCTCATGTACAGCCTTGCTAATGAGTAGTGCGACGCTTTATTTATTTATTTTGTCACATTGTTTATTTTCTTATTTCCACTACTTATAGGGATATTTGGGTTTGTTTTGAACTGATTGAGCCCAATTCTCTGTCTGCTACAATGTGCAGTAAGAAATGTGTGTCTTAGTGTGTATATTCTAAAAACGTGGCCCAAGTTGTTAGTAGATCTGATGGAACACAATAAAGATCCAGTGTCCTATGGCGAATTCTTCTTATAACCTAAATAATAATAGAAATACAGTGGTTGTCAATTTGGTTACACAGCAATGTTGATGTAAGGCAATTATAACTAGATTCAATCAAAGACACTCATTCAGGTTATCTGTTACTTTAATACAAATAAAGTGATTAAAATATCGAGAATTTGCCTCTCTTTTTTCACAGTTGAAAGAGTTCAAAAATGCTCATGTGTTAACTTGATCGGACACAATTTCTTTTGGTTCCTTTTCCAGACATGGTTCTTTATGCTCCGCCTGTTGTTGAGTATTTCATAATGTTTGAATCCGTTGGCTTAAGATACAATTATTTGCACATCCAAATAGCTTTTGCTCATATGCTGTTTAATGCTGTTGCCTGTTTGGTTCATGTCTATTTCCTCCTGAATATTGACTGATACTAAACTTTGCTTTCCAGGGATCAGATTGTGTGAAGCCCTTTATCGCATTACAGAACTGCATCAAAGAAAACCCAGCGGCATTTTCTAAGGAGATTTTGGAAGAGGAGGAGAATGATGAGGACGCTGAGAAGTCCAACCTGAAAGTTAGAGCTCCAGCATGGTCTAGAGAACCCAAGCCAAAGCTTTGAGATTGCGTGGTATTAGTTGACAGCCTGATAAGGAGATTCCTCCAGTTGGCACACTTCACCTTGTTTCTCCTACAAATTCTTCCTTATAGGCTTACACTCAGTGAGCAAAGAAGCATCCAAGATTCTTCAGCTGAAATAATCACAGCTTGTGTGGTAGAAACATTCGATCAGATTTTTGGAGAACATGCACTCTGCTGAAATCAGGAACTGAAAAACCTGTATTTTCTAAAGACTTCAATTTCTAGATGAATTATACGAGCTGGTAAATATCGCAATGAACTATGTTCGATGATGAGAGTCAGCTCATGATACGATTCATGGGCCTATTATACGAGCTGGTAAATATTGCAATGAACTATGTTCGATGATGATAGTCAGCTCATGGTACGAAGTTCATGGGCCTATTGTATTACCATGGCTTCTTAGCAGTTAGAAGACCTTGTTATCAATGATGCTAGTTGCTTCTCAACTCTGAATTGTACTGATGATGCTAGTGTTATCAGCATATTACACTGCTTGCCTGTTTGGCTATTGGGTGATCTAGCCGGGAACTTGCCCATACAATTTCGTGGTACAAATTCATAGCATATATAACATGTTTTATTAGAGAAAAAAACGTCATGTTCAACTGGCAACATTTTGGGGAGACACCTGAACCAATTTACTATGTTCAACTGACTCTCCGGGTGCACAGAAGAACATGTTTAGGCGCACTTTAGCTCCTCTCCCGATTTGTTCCATTTGTGGTAATGACGTGGAAGATAGTTACCATGTTGTGATTAGCTGTACAAAGGCTAGGGCATTATGTTTTGCTATGAGGCAGGTTTGGGAACTCCCAGATGAGCACTGGTTGGGCAATACAGGACCTGGGCGTTGATGATATCACGCAGACACGCCTGTTTTTTCTCTTTTGGAGGGCTTGGCACCATCGGAATGATGTGATTTTTGGAAAGGGTTATGCTCCTATTATGGCCTCCGTTAGCTTTAGCTAGCTTCAATGTGGACTCTAATGGCGATGAACACGAGCTGGACACGAGTGATTTTGTGCTGCGAACACTTGCAGCTTTTCTGCCGTCGTTCTTCTCCTTTTATTCCAAAACGAAAACGATCGTGCCGAGCTCCACGAAGCCCACTACAGAACGTGCCATCCCACGCTCGGAGCTGCCGATTTTCAAGGTGCGATCGGGTCTTAGCCTAGCTAGGAAATAGCTAACAGAAAAACAGAGAAGGAAATAAATGCTGAGGAAATAAACGGCTAGATTAACTAACATTCTCCCCCTAATCTAGGCGTCCTTCAAATCAACGATGCTGGCGGCGCAGCTCCTGGAACTGCACACGACCAAGTGCCTTCGTCAAGATGTCGGAGAGCTGGTCGCCAGTGCGCACATGCTGAATGTCGATGTCACCGTTCTTGACGCACTGGCGAATGAAGTGGTAGCGAAGCTCGATATGTTTGCTCCTGTCATGGAAGACAGGGTTCTTGCTGAGCGCAATGGCGGACTTGTTGTCCACGCGTAGTCCGGCGGCGCCGTCTTCCCGTCCGAGGAGCTCGCTCAGCAGCCGCTTGAGCCAAATCCCTTGGCATGCCACGGCGGTGGCAGCGACATACTCTGCCTCGCAAGACGAGAGCACGACGATTTTCTGCTTCATCGACTGCTAGGAAACGGGGCACGCCCCGAAGAAGAATAACACACCGCTCGTGCTTTTCCTGTCGTCGATGTCGCCGGCCAGGTCGGAGTCACTGAAACCGACGAGCTTGGCCACGCCTCGCTGGCGCGTGTAACAGCATCCAAGCGTGCGGGTCCCAGCGATGCACCGGAGTAGGTGCTTCACCACTCCCCAATGTTCGCCGGTGGGTTCCTCCATGTACCGGCTGACGTAGCCAACGGCGAATGTGATGTCGGGGCGCGTGTGCACGAGGTAACGCAGGCTCCCAATGACACTGCGGTAGTGCGTGGCGTCAACCGGAGCGCCGTCGCCCTTCTTCTTTAGCTTCAACCGCGACTCCATGGGCGCGGCTGCAGGGTTGCAGCCGATCATGCCGGCCTTCTCGAGCAGCTTCTCGGCGTACGATGCTTGCCCGCGCAAGATGCGCCCCGGCTGCTGAATTACCTCAATCCCCAGGTAATAGCTGAGGAGGCCGAGGTCGCTCATGGCGAAGAGGGAGGTCATCTCGGCCTTGAACTCGCCGATCGCCGTCGGGGAGGTGCCGGTGATGATCAAATCATCGACGTACACGCCGAGGAGGAGGCGCTCCCCCCCTTTGTTGCGAGCGTAGACGGCAGCCTCGGAGGGGCACTTCTCGAACCCGAGCGCGGCGAGGCTGCTATCGAGCTTCGCATTCCACGCGCGCGGTGCCTGACGAAGCCCATACAACGCCTTGTGCAGGCGGAGGACCTTGCGCTCCTCGCCGTCGCGGACGAAACCCGGCGGTTGCACCACGTATACCTCCTCCTCAAGATCGCCGTTGAGGAAGGCGGACTTGACATTGAGGTGGTGCACTTCCCATGCTTCTTGGGCGGCGATGCCGAGCAGCAGGCGTATGGAGTTGAGACGTGCGACCGGAGCAAAAACTTCCTCGAAGTCAATGCCGGCGCGCTGCACGTACCCCTTAGCAACGAGACGAGCCTTGTGCTTCACGATCTCGCCGGCGGTGTTCTTTTTAACTTTGAACATCCACTTTAAGCCGATCAGACGATGACCTGCAGGTAGATCACATAGGGACCAAGTCCCATTAGCCTCAATGGACGCCATTTCCGCTATCATCGCCGCTCGCCATGGAGCGTGCGGTTCCGCCTCGGCGAAGGTCCCCGGTTCGTCCTCCGGCAGCAGAAGGAGGCGCTCGACCTGTCCTGGGTGCACCGCGTCCGGACCCACAAGGTCAGACATACGGCGGTAGCGGTGCACAGCGTCTGGGTCGTCGGCGTCGTCATACATCTCCGGGTCGTACGGCGGCGGTGACACGATGTCAACCGGCGATGCAGCAGTATTTGCTGCCATGGCAGCCGAAATGGGTGCCGTGGCAGCACTCACCCATTTCGGGGTCGTGGCAGGACTCGCTGCCATGGCAGCATTTCTGGACAGGGAGGCAGCGGTTCCTGCCATGGCAGCGCTTTCGGCTGCTGTTGCCACCGAGCCCGAGAAGACGACGTAGTCGATGTCGAACGTGTCGCCGGTGCTCGCAGCCTCCTCGTCCCAGTTCCAGCTCCCGTCCTCGTCGAAGACGACGTCCCGCGACACGTGGACGCGGCGAGTGGCGGGGTCGTACACACGGTATGCCTTGGACCCCGGCTCGTACCCGATGAAGATCATCGGAGTGCTCCGGTCATCCAGCTTCTTCAGGTGAGGACGCGTGGTTTTGACATGGGTGACGCAACCGAAGACGCGAAGATGGCTCACCTCGGGCTTGGTCCCGTACTACGCTTCGTACGGTGTCATCCCGTCGACGCTACGGGTGTGGGCACGGTTGAGAACGTACACCGCCGTGGTCACCGCCTCCCCCCAGAATTAATTCGGCATGCCCTTCGCCTTTAGTATGGACCGAGCCATGCCCACCACCGTCTGGTTGCGGCGCTCGACCACGCCGTTCTGCTGTGGTGAGTAGGACGCCGTCAGATGGCACTTGACGCCGTGCTCGGCGAAGTAGGACGCGAGCTCGGTAGAGGTGAACTCCTCGCCGGGGTCCGTGCGCAGCGTGCGGAGCCTGCGCCTCTCCTTTGCCTCCACGCTTGCCTAGAAGTGCTTGAGGGCAGTGCTCGCCTCGTCCTTGGTCGAGAGCTGGACGAGCCACATGAAGCGGTTGCAGTCGTCGATCAGCAGCAGGAAGTAGCTGCGACCGCCGGGCGTCGCCGGCGTGATGGCACCGCAGAGATCGGCGTGCACCAGCTCAAGCGGTTCCTCCGCTCGAAATTTCGCCTGCTGAGGAAATGGAGCGCGCCGTTGTTTCCCGGCAAGACAGGCTATGCAGAGCTCGCCAGTGTGATCGATGCTAGGAAGGCCGCGGACCATGTCCCCGCGCGCCATCTTCTACAACGCCTCGAAGTGGAGATGGCCGTAGCATGCGTGCCATCGCCATGAGCTACTGTTGAGTCGCACTGAGAGGCACACCGGTTGCACAGGACGCAGGGTTAGCTTGTACAGACGATTTGGGGATCGCCTTACCTTGACGAGGAGCTTGTCACGGCGGTCATGGATGGTGAGGACGCCGCGGCGAATGTGAATGTGTTACCAATCGAATTTCAGATGTAATCTATTGAATCTCGGTGGCGCAGTTCACCACGAATTGGATATAACAGTGCAGGGATGGTAGCAGTACAAGAGAGAAGGAAGAGGGGAATTAGGAGAGCAATCTTCAGTTCTGGCCAAAGCCGCCCCTTACTACGATACAACTGGCAATAAGAGACCTGCTACAATACCCGAGCCTTACAGAAGTAATACGAATCAAGCCGTCCATTCTGGACCGGCTAATCTGACTCGGTTGTGCTTTCCTTGTTGATCGTCGCAGCTGCGGCTTGTCCTCCTGCACATCTGGGACCGTGACATCCCCCTCTCCTTGAGAAACGGCTTGACCCCAAGCCGGTGCCTCCGAAAAATGGTGCTGCAAGTCAGACAAACATTCCCAGGTGGCCAAGGCGTCAGGCATACCTGTCCAGCGAATGAGACCCTGACAAACAGATGCTGCTCCTTTACGACGCCAGCGCTTGTCGAGGATCTTTTCCGGCACTTGGTAAGCCGGGGGTTCAGAAGGCAGATCAGACAACACTGGAGTATCCGGTTGAACTGCGCCCTTTAACTGCGAGACGTGAATTACTGGATGAATGAGACTTCCGGGAGGTAACTTCAGTTTGTATGCTACCTGGCCAACCCGTTGCTCCACTTGGTAAGGACCATAAAACCTGAAAGTGAGTTTGTGATTGGAACGTGGAGCCACCGAAGATTGGACATAAGGTTGCAATTTCAGGTAGACCCATTGTCCCACTTCAAATTGTCGCTCGGTTCGGTGTTTATCAGCCTGATGTTTCATGCGCTGCTGAACCCGAGTCAAATGTTGATGTAATAGGTGAGTCATGGTAGTTCGCTCCTGCAGCCATGTTGCCAGATCTGGAACAGTGCAGGAATCCACAACATCAACACCAAAATGCCGGGGTGGGTGGCCGTACAGAACCTCAAAAGGTGTCTTGTTGAGAGCAGAGTGATAGCTAGTGTTATACCAAAATTCAGACAAATGCAGCCACTGAACCCACTTGCTCTGACAAGAGTGGACAAAACAGCGAAGATACCCCTCGAGACATTGATTAACTCTCTCCGTTTGTCCGTCCGTTTGAGGATGATAAGAAGAGCTCATGCGCAGTTGAGTATCAGTCAATCGGAATAATTCTTGCCATAATTTGCTAATGAAAACTCGATCACGATCATAGACAATTGCCAGGGGCAAACCATGCAACTTAAATACTTCCTTCATGAAGGTCATAGCTACAGAAAATGCAGTGAAAGGGTGTGCCAAAGGGATGAAGTGAGAGTATTTGGAGAACTTATCGACTACCACCATGATGCAGTTATACCCCGAAGAGCGAGGAAGGCCCTCTACAAAATCCATAGATATTACCTGCCAAGCTTGCTCAGGAATTTCCAGTGGTTGAAGAAGTCCAGGATAGGGTAGTTGATGAAACAGGGGCCCGATCTTTCGATGAGACGAAGGTAACTATCGATTTGGTGGAGTTTGACCTTGACGATCCGACTATACCGTACGCGACGATACACCTTAGCAATCGCTAAACCAACCTCCGATGGTTATTGACCTTGCCGTAGGCGCGATCAACCTGAACAACAAAGTTCGAGTTCCTGCAAGCAACCGAAGAACCAGCAAGAACTAAGATTGCAATCTGAAATTGCGAGTATAAAATTGGCACAAGAGCTAAAAGAACAAAGTGTGGGATTCCACTGGAGATCTAAACAAGGCGGTAGTCCTACACGACTTGTAGATGCAATATTGTAGCAGTAGCTAAACAACTCAATGAAACCTAATCAACCCTAAGGGGTGGCAACTACTACTTAAAGAGAGAAGGAAGGGAAAGGGGTACTGTTCACGCGTGTGAACAGTACACGCGCGTGAACAGTACATGGGACGCGTGAACAGTACATGGGGGCCCACTATGGCTTACAAGGCCCTTGGCCCAAGAAAAAGGTGACGCAGCACCATCTATTAAGTACATGTCGTCCCTCACGGTGACTCCAGCCTTGTAGCGCCACCATCCTTCTCCTCACTTGAACCCATGTTCCTGAGTAACATAACATCATCTCCTTTAGACAGCATCATGGAGTTCATAGCAAATGACGGAGCTCCAAGAAACGAATTTACCTGACAATTAAGTTGGCGTGCTCGAGCTCGTGTTACAGGACCCTTAACCAAGGTTGTATCCAAGGTTGTATCGATGTTAGGGATGTCCTCATCATCCTCCCCTTCTTGAAATGACGTCGTCCTCGATGGCAACTCGTCACCCTCACCCAAATATGGTTTCAAATCTGCAACGTTAAAGGTGGGACTAACCCCAAAAGGCTGCAGGGAGATCAAGCTTATAGGCATTATCATTAATCTTGTCAAGCACTTTGAAAGGACCATCAGCGCGAGGCATGAGCTTAGATTTGCGCAAATCAGGGAAACGATCTTTTCTCAAATGCAGCCAAACTAAATCACCTGGTTCAAACACAATATGTTGTCTACCCTGACTACCAGCAAGTTTATATTTAGCATTCATGCGCTCAATGTTTTCTTTAGTGGTCTCATGTAGTTTCAATATCAAATCAGCACGTTGCTTAGCATCAAAATTAACCTTCTCCGAAGATGGAAGAGGCAATAAATCAATAGGTGCACGAGGTATAAAGCCATAAACAATCTCAAAAGGACACATCTTAGTGGTAGAATGCAGCGAACGATTATAAGCAAACTCAATATGAGGTAAACATTCTTCCCACAGACGCAAATTTTGTTTCAAAACAGCCCGAAGCATAGTAGACAATGTTCTATTCACAACCTCAGTTTGTCCATCAGTTTGGGGATGACAAGTAGTAGAAAACAAAAGCTTAGTCCCCAATTTAGCCCATAAAGTTCTCCAAAAATGGCTAAGAAATTTAGTATCACGATCGGACACAATAGTATTAGGCACACCATGCAAACGTATAATTTCACGAAAGAACAAATCAGCAACAACAGTGGCATCATCAGATTTGTGACAAGGAATAAAGTGTGCCATCTTACTAAATCGATCCACCACAATAAATATACTATCCCTCCCATATTTGGTCCTAGGCAGCCCCAAAACAAAATCCATAGAGATATCTTTCCAAGGCACACTAAGAACAGGTAAAGGCATATATAAACCATGAGGGTTAAGTCGTGACTTAGCTTTTTGACATGTAGTGCAGCGAGCAACGAATCTCTCCACATCGCGTCTCATCTTTGGCCAAAAGAAATGGCCAGCCAGCACGTCCTCCGTCTTCTTAACGCCAAAATGACCCATCAACCCTCCTCCATGCGCCTCCTGTAACAACAAAAGACGAACAGAGCTAGCTGGTATGCATAGCTTATTAGCACGGAACACAAATCCATCATTAATGACGAACTTGTTCCATGTGCGGCCTTCTCTACAATTCTGCAATACATCTTTGAAGTCAGCATCATGCACATATTGATCTTTGATGGTCTCCAAACCAAAAATTTTGAAATCAAGTTGTGAAAGCATGGTATAACGACGTGACAATGCATCTGCAGTAACATTTTCTTTACCCTTTTTGTGTTTGATAACATAAGGAAAAGACTCAATGAACTCAACCCACTTAGCATGTCTACGGTTCAGTTTAGCTTGACTTCGGATATGCTTCAAAGATTCATGATCAGAATGTATAATGAACTCCTTGGGCCACAAGTAATGTTGCCATGTTTCTAAAGTCCGAACGAGAGCATAAAGTTCTTTGTCATAGGTTGAATAATTCAGACTAGGCCCACTGAGTTTTTCACTAAAGTAAGCTACAGGTTTGCCTTCTTGTAATAAAACACCACCAAGCCCTATGCCACTAGCATCACACTCAAGCTCAAACATCTTATTAAAATCAGGAAGTTGCAGCAAGGGGGCATGTGTTAACTTATCTTTTAATATCACGAAGGCGTCTTCTTGTGTGTCACTCCAAACAAAAGGTACATCCTTCTTGGTAAGCTCATTGAGCGGCGCTGCAATGGTGCTGAAATCCTTCACGAACCGCCGATAGAAACCAGCAAGTCCGAGAAAACTCCGCACCTGTGTGACCGTTTTAGGAGTCGGCCAACTCTGTATCGCCTCGACCTTGGCTTGATCAACTTCAATGCCCTGCGGGGTCACAACATAGCCAAGAAAAGAGACTCGATCCGTGCAAAAAGTGCACTTCTCGAGGTTGCCAAATAATCGTGCATCACGTAAAGCATTAAAAACAGCACGTAGATGGTCTAGGTGCTCCTCTAATGACTTGCTAAAAATGAGTATATCATCAAAGTATACTACCACAAACCGTCCTATGAAAGCTCGCAAAACTTCATTCATTAATCTCATGAAAGTGCTAGGGGCATTAGTCAATCCAAAGGGCATAACTAACCACTCATATAGCCCGAATTTAGTTTTGAAAGCTGTTTTCCATTCATCACCCAATTTCATACGAATTTGATGGTAGCCACTTCGCAAGTCTACTTTAGAGAACACGACTGAGCCACTAAGTTCATCAAGCATGTCATCCAGTCGAGGAATAGGATGACGATAGCGAATTGTAATATTATTAATGGCTCTACAGTCTACACACATGCGCCAAGTACCGCCTTTCTTAGGAACAAGAATAACAGGAACAGCACAAGGACTAAGGGATTCGCGAACATAACCTTTTTCAAGAAGTTCTTGCACTTGCCGCTGAATCTCCTTGGTCTCCTCAGGGTTTGTACGGTACGGTGCACGGTTGGGCAGCGAGGCGCCTGGAATCAAATCAATCTGGTGTTTAATGCCTCTCATAGGTGGCAGCCCCGGCGGTATTTCTTTTGGAAACACATCAATGTATTCCTGCAAAAGGTTAGCAACAGCAGGAGGCAAAGAAGGAGGCATATCCTCAAATGAAAACAAAACTTCTTTGCAAATCAGTCCATAGCATGCATGAGAACTAGCATCTATTTCTGAAATTTCAGCACGTGTGGCTAGGAATGCGGCACCTTTCAATTTGATTTCCTTAGATGAGCTAGGGGTCGCTTTGTTCAACTTATTAAATTGTTCTAACTCATGAACTACTTGCTAATTTCAGATTTAGCATGCTCTCTATGTTTATTTCTGCTAGCCCTAGCAAGATCATCCTGTAAAATTTGCTCAGGGGGACATAGGGTGTAGAACTATTTTCTTTTCATTATGCGAGAGAGTATATTGATTAGTTCGACCATCATGTATACAATGTTTATCATACTGCCATGGTCGTCCTAATAACATGGAACAAGCTTGCATAGGCACAATGTCGCAATCAACAGTATCATGATATGATCCTAAAGAAAACTGAACTCTCACCATGCGTGTTACCTTTACTTTGCCGCCATCATTGAACCACTGGATGTAATAAGGATGTGGGTGTGGCCGCGTAGGTAGAGTGAGCTTCTCCACCATGTCGGCGCTGGCTAAGTTATTGCAACTCCCTCCATCAATGATTATACGAATGGAACGCTCCTTAACGACACCTTTAATGTGGAAGAGGTTGTGGCGCTGACTCTTCTTGTCTCGAACAATTTGAGCACTAAGCACACGGTGGGCTATAATGCTCATGTACCGGTCGGCATCTGCAGCAGTCACATGCTCTTCGTCTTGATCGGACTTGACGTCGCTTTGGTCATGTTCAGCGAGCAAGGCATAGGTATCCTCATCAAGATCACTCGCGGAGTCATACTCGCCATCTTCACGAATGAGCAGTACGCGCTTGTTAGGACAGTCCTTCATGATATGGCCGAAGCCCTTGCAACGGTGGCACTGAATGTCCCTTGTTCTTCCAGTGGAGGCTACCGATGACGAACTCTTAGCAGGAGTTGACGAAGCAGTTTTTGTCGGTGCCAGAGAACGGTATGCTGAATTGGATGGAGTAGGAGCCGAGCTGGGACTCGTAGGTGGTGCTGTAGCGGCACGAGTGGGTGGGGCAGCACGTGGTGTCCACGTGGAAGCACGAACTGCAGAAAAGTTAGTACGCTGTCTCGAGCGGCCCTGCACTTCATGTTCAGCGTGTATAGCAAGGTGGAATAAACGAGTGATAGATGTATAGTCCTTATAAGCAAGAATATCAGCAGTCTCTCTATTCAATCCACCCATAAACCTAGCCATAGAAGCTTCCTCATTTTCATTTAAACCACAGCGTAGCATGCCCATTTGCAATTCTTGATAATATTCTTCGACAGACCTATTTCCTTGACTTAAGCGCTGTAATTTATTCAATAAGTCTCTAGCATAGTATGAAGGAGCAAATCTATGTCTCATCAGTTGTTTTAATGCCTCCCAAGTGGTTGAGATCTGATGCGGGTGTATTCTACAGTGTTCCTTCCACCAAACAGAAGCAAAATCAGAGAACTCACTAGTAGCAGCCCTAACACGTGTGTCCTCTGGAAATTCATGGCATGCGAATTTCTGATCGACTAGTAACTCCCATGTGAGATATGCATCTGGATCATATTTACCTTCGTAAGGAGGTATAGTGAACTTTACCTTAGAGAAAGCGTCATCTCGTTCACGGTCTCTCCGTGGAGCACGTCGCATACCATATCGGTTGTAGCGTTGCCGACGGTGATCCCGGTCGTTGTTGTGGTTTACGTCATCCTCATCTTCAGAATCAGCACTGTAGTCGTTCTCGTCCGCCGGTCCGTGTCGTGCGTTGGCTCCGGATCCCACGGATGCTGCTGGTCGTATCACCGAGGCATTGTTGGTCGCAGACGAAGGAACTCGTTGGGCACGTGGGACTCCATTGTTGGCTGGAAGACGAGGGGCAGGTATCGAAGAACCTGCAAGATTATCAAGGCGAGCCAATATGGCAGCAATGTTAGCGTTAGCAGTCGCCTGTCCATCCTCAATAGCTTTGAGGCGGTTCTCCTGCATTTGCATTCGCTCATTGGTCCTGTGGAGATCATCCGTGAGACCCTTAAAGACATCTTCTTCCCCACCTGCCATGGTTAGCAAAAGGAAAACAAACCTAGTACTACTGGAATATGGGGGGGGTGTGGGTGGCAAGAATCTCAACAATTCAGTAGCAAATACCAAACTCTTACCAGTTCTTACCGTGCTGCAGTGGTTGTCGGCCTTTGGCGGTGTCAAAGATGATCAAGAGGTTAATATAGCAATTACCAAGGTGACCGAACACAGTACAATATAGGAAGGTGGAGCTTGGTTGGCTTCGTATGGTAGCAAGGAGTAGCAACTATGAATGCAGCAAATGCAAGTTGAATGAATGTTCAAAGTACTAGTCACTGTTGCTGAAACCTAGCTAGACCAATGAAAAGCTAATCGATGTCCTGTAAACAATGCCCCAGAAGGGACTGAAACTGCAAAGGATGAGTGTCTGAGAATTTTTTTTTCTTTTTTTTCTTTTTTTCTTTTTTTTTCTTCTCAGAACCCACTCAATAACTCAGAGAAACAACAGTAGTCTAAGACGTGGCGGCCAAAACTCAGCACAAACCTTGTCGTGGCAGAGATGAAGCAAAGCAAAGGTTCTACTGCCGTGGCAGCAAAAACTGCAGTTTTTCTTGCCGCGACAGGAAATTGGCAGCATCGGAGAGGGAGTTTGGCAGCTCCGATTGTCGAACGGTTTGCACGGCTGTGAGCAGGAGGGCAAGCTCTATATCCCTAGAAATTTTGAGCCAATTCGGAGAAAGTCGACGAAACGACTAGTGCAAATCCCGGCCCGAAATCGAAGATTTTGAAAACGACTCCCGAACGAATTTGCGCGGCAGAAGTTGGGACCAAGGTGGAAAGCAAGTCCTCGACTCAAGCTAACCAAGGAAACAAGAATCACCTAATTCGGAGTCCAGGTGAAGGAGATATGCCCTCCACAAGATCAGAAAAAAGTGGCGGAAAAACTTCTGGGGCCGAAAAGTCCCACTTAGGAGCGGAATTTTGAGGGTCAAGATGGGTACAAGTGTATACACTTATATTTTTATCAGATGCGCGTCGTCGTTAGCTTCGATTTGAGTGGTCGTGGACCCAAAACGGACTCCGTATGAGAAAGTTATGGCTGTTTTTCTGAACCCTCTCAAACTAGAGTTGGATCTGGACTCTTCAACCACTCCCCTTGCCGCGGCAGCAGATTTGGCTGTTTTTCTTGCCGCGGCAGGACTTTGCTGGCTTCTGCAGAGAGTTTGGATGCACGAAAAGGGCTGAAATTTTTGGGACAAGATCAGCACATATATATCTCCCAAACGGCAGAGTTTGAGCCCAATCCGAACACTTGAGCTTTTGGAGTCCGACATTAGTACGAATTGTGTTTGCCCTGAACTCTTCTTCTTCCCGAAAACAATCTAGGGTGCAAAAGATGGTGGGATGGTAATGGCAGCAAGGATGCAAGACACGACAAGCAAGACACCAGATCTAAACTATGACCAGCAACGTGACACGACAATGCAACAGAAACTCAACAGTGCAAATTCACTGAAAGATAGATGCAAAGGCACAGATTGGCTTGGACAGGGAAAACTAATCTACTTTTTTTTGAAGCTTTTTCTTGGACAATAGGTAGAAACAGATCTAACTACGAAAACGATAAATCTCACCGATCAACTTGGGCTCTGATACCACTTGATGAAACAGGGGCCCGATCTTTCGATGAGACGAAGGTAACTATCGATTTGGTGGAGTTTGACCTTGACGATCCGACTATACCGTACGCGACGATACGCCTTAGCAATCGCTAAACCAACCTCCGATGGTTATTGACCTTGCCGTAGGCGCGATCAACCTGAACAACAAAGTTCGAGTTCCTGCAAGCAACCGAAGAACCAGCAAGAACTAAGATTGCAATCTGAAATTGCGAGTATAAAATTGGCACAAGAGCTAAAAGAACAAAGTGTGGGATTCCACTGGAGATCTAAACAAGGCGGTAGTCCTACACGACTTGTAGATGCAATATTGTAGCAGTAGCTAAACAACTCAATGAAACCCAATCAACCCTAAGGGGTGGCAACTACTACTTAAAGAGAGAAGGAAGGGAAAGGGGTACTGTTCACGCGCGTGAACAGTACACGTGAACAGTACACACGCGTGAACAGTACATGGGACGCGTGAACAGTACATGGGGGCCCACTATGGCTTACAAGGCCCTTGGCCCAAGAAAAAGGTGACGCAGCACCATCTATTAAGTATATGTCGTCCCTCACGGTGACTCCAGCCTTGTAGCGCCAACATCCTTCTCCTCACTTGAACCCATGTTCCTGAGTAACATAACATCATCTCCTTTAGACAGCATCATGGAGTTCATAGCAAAGGACGGAGCTCCAAGAAATAAATTTACCTGACAATTAAGTTGGCGTGCTCGAGCTCGTGTTACAGGACCCTTAACCAAGGTTGTATCCAAGGTTGTATCGATGTTAGGGATGTCCTCATCAGTAGTCTCTCAGATTTTGCTTGCTGACACACTGTACATTGAGCAACCCACTGCTTAACCTTTCGTTTTAGATTTGGCCAGGAAAATAATCTCTTGACTCTGTGATAAGTGACATGAAAACCTGAATGCCCCCCTAGTGCACTATTGTGCAATGCTTGAAGGATATTGTTCTGCAACAGTGAGTTGTTACCCACCCAGATTCTGCCCTTATGCCTAATGAGACCCCCACATAATTTGAATGAGCCATGCTCCCCATTCACACTCAAGTCAGTCAACAACCGAGTTGCCTGCTCATCTTGGTGATATCCCTCTGCAATCTCTTCCAACCATAAGGGTTTGCACTGTGTGATGGCATGCAAACTCTGATTCTTTCTAGATAAGGCATCCGCTACCCGGTTCTCCACTCCCTTCTTATACACAATTTGGAATTGCAAACCCAACAACTTGGTCATAGCCTTATGCTGCCAGGGTGTGGTTAACCTTTGATCATCCAAATTGGACAAACTCCTCTGATCGGTTTTGATGAGGAATTCTCCATGTTGCAGGTATGATCTCCACTTGTCAACTGCCATTAAAATTGCCAAGCACTCCTTCTCGTATGTTGACAATCCTCGGTGCCTCGCTCCTAGGGCCTTACTCATGAATGCCACAGGGTGATCTTCTTGCATTAGCACTGCCCCGATGCCCTTGTCACTGGCATCTGTTTCGATGACAAATTTCTTGGTGAAGTCAGGTAGTGTCAAAACTGGTGCGGAAACTAGAGCATGTTTCAAAGCCTGAAATGCGGCTTCTGTTGCAGATGTCCACACATATGGAACTCCCTTCTTGAGTAACTCGGTGAGGGTTTTGCTGATTACTCCATAGTTCCGTACAAACTTCCTATAATACCCGGTCATGCCCAAAAAACTTCTTAACTCCTTAACGTCTTGTGGCTGCTTCCAATCCAGAATCGGCGCCACCTTTTTCGGATCAGTTGTGACCCCTGCTGCGCTGATGATATGGCCCAAATATGCAAGTTGCTGCTGAGCGAATGAACATTTGGAAAATTTCACCTTGAGCTCGCTTAGTCTCAGAATCAAAAAGACTTGCTGCAAATGGGAGATATGCTCTTGCAAGGACTTACTATATATGAGAATATCGTCCACAAACACCAAGACAAATTTCCTTAATCCGGGGGCCAAAATGTCATTCATGATACCTTGGAAAGTGGCCGGTGCTCCAGTAAGTCCATAAGGCATCACTTTGTACTCAAAATGACCATGGTGGGTCTGAAAGGCAGTTTTGTGTTCATCTTCCTCCGCCATCCTGATCTGATGATACCCTGCTCTGAGGTCTAAGCTAGTGAACCATTTAGACCCATTCAATTCATCCAGCAACTCATCGATGATTGGCAAGGGGTACTTGTTTTTGACCGTGATGGCATTTAGATGTCTATAATCCACACACAATCTCCATGTGCCGTCCTTTTTCTTCACTAACAGAGCAGGGGAAGCAAAAGGACTGGAACTAGGCTGCACCATTCCATTTTGGAGGAGCTCCTTAACTTGTTGCTCAATTTCATTCTTCTGCATGGGGTTGTATCTATAGGGTCTGAGATTGATAGGGCTGGCACCAGGAAGGAGTGGTATCTTATGATCACAAGTTCTGGTAGGTGGAAGTCCTTGTGGTTCAGCAAAAACATCCTGAAATTGTTGTATCACTTGCTTAACTTCCTCAGGAACATTCCCCAATTCCTGTTCACCAAGGGCATAGATGTGGACAAGATACAAAAGGGCATCACTTCTCTCCAAAGCCTTCATGATAGGCGCTGAAACCACAGCACAGTTGGATGTATCGGCCTTCACTCCTTGCAATCTCTTCATTTGTCCTTGGCACTGAATTAACATCCATTTCTCGGCCCAATGAATTTGCATAGGACTATGGGATTCCAGCCATTCCATTCCCAATATTACATCATAACAGCTCAGAGGCAAAACCTTCATAGGGGTGTGGAAAACAGTCCCTTGGCACCTCCACTCGCAATTAGGAATTTCTTGTCTTCCTTCTAAGATTCCCCCATCAGCTATCTTAACACGAATTGGTTTGCTCATGCCTTGCACTCCTTGCAGCTGCCTAGCCAGTTCTTCACTGATGAAATTCCCCGAAGAACCCGAATCCACAAGCATAAGCACCTCATGATCTTGAAGGAAACCCTGCAGCCTCACTGTCTTAGCCGTCTCCATTCCAAAGACAGCTTGCTTAGAAATGGAAAGCAACTCCCCTTCCGTGGACATGGCGAGCTCAGGATGACTGCTTGTGGACATGTTGTCGTCATCTTGCAACACATTCAACAATTCTTCAACCACATGCAGTTGTACTGTATTTGAACATTTGTGCTGAGGTCCCCATTTCTCTCCACAAGTGAAACAAAGCCCCATAGCTCTCCTGTAGGTTTTCAACGCAGACAACTTCTGAGAATTACCACTGATCTTAAAAGCCTCTGGACTCTTCTTGTCTTCAAATTACTCGCCATCAAGCGTCTCCCGGCAGTTGGTGGAGGTGGAAGAGGATAAGCTGCCTTCTCCAATTGCTTGATGATCCCTCCTGGCTTTGGTGGATGCTTCCTCGCCTCCTCCCCGATCTCTTCCTGCGATAGAGCCAAAGAAACAGTAGTATCCAGGTCCTCGGGCCTTTGTATCATAACCGCCGCTCTCACATCCACATGGAGACCATCAATGAATCTAGTAATGAAGAAGGTGGGATCTAAATCTTGTTTGTAAGCCAACATGTGATGCATTAGAGTATCAAATCTACCCAAGTATTCGGCCACAAAACTGGTTTGACAAATGTGGAAAGATTGGCGATAGAGACACTGATACTGATTTCTATCAAAGCGCTTACTCACCACTAGACACAATTCTTCCCAGTTCATATTACTCAATTTGTGTTCAATGCTTTGTAACCACAATGCGGCATTGCCCACGAAGTGCAATGTGGCATACTCCACCCAAACCTCTAAACTAACAGCATATATTCTGAAGTATTTCTCACATGCCCTCCTCCACAACTTGGGATTCTCTCCATTAAATTTAGGGAACTCTGCCTTCGGCAGATTCTCCCCACCGCTCATGCTCATCATTCCTACCGACCCGAGTGAGCCCGCAACTCCACTCTCCAATCGCGGAAACAGAACAGGGGTGAGGTTCATCGCCGTACCTGTGACCGGAGGAAGTGAGGGAAAGTCAAAATTCCCCAACGACTTCCCCCGGAATTGCTGATCCATGCGGTGGCCGATCGGCCCGGAGTGCTGATCCTGCGACGCCGATCCCTTGAGAAGGGGGGTCGAGGATGGAGTCACGGCGTCGGGTCTTGGTCCCAGCATGCCGGCTCCCACTCCCACGGCGACACGATCCAGTCGCTTGTGCAACTCTCCAACGGTGGAGTCGAGTTCGGACATTCTGCTCTCCATCTCCGGCTTCCACTGGTTGAAGGCGAGGGTGGTTTCCCGTACTTCCCTGATTTCTTGCCGCAGTTCCGTTTTACTCTGCTCCAGCGCTTCTCGCAGATCTGTAGTGGTACGCTCCCCCGCTACCTGGATGGCCTTGACGATTTCTGACATCTGGATCTCCATGGCGTCAAGTCTTGCGGAAGTAGTCCAGCGGGTTTGTGGGCGGTTCTCCAGGGTGGAGATTTTGGGTGGCTCTGATACCAAATGTTACCAATCGAATTTCAGATGTAATCTATTGAATCTCGGTGGCGCAGTTCACCACGAATTGGATATAACAGTGCAGGGATGGTAGCAGTACAAGAGAGAAGGAAGAGGGGAATTAGGAGAGCAATCTTCAGTTCTGGCCAAAAGCGCCCCTTACTGCGATACAACTGGCAATAAGAGACCTGCAACAATACCCGAGCCTTACAGAAGTAATACGAATCAAGCCGTCCATTCTGGACCGGCTAATCTGACGGTCGGTTGTGCTTTCCTTGTTCATCGTCGCAGCTGCGGCTTGTCCTCATACACATCTGGGACCGTGACAGAATGTCGCAGGAGTGCTCGTCGAGCTGTCCAAGGCTGACGACGCTGCTCTTGAGGCGCGGGATATAATACACGTCGGTGAACGCGCGCTGTGCTCCCCCATCGATGGTAAACGCGATGGTACCGCGTCCTTGAATCTGCACGACGGAGCCGTCGCCGAAACGCACGCTGCTAGCGATCCCCTCGTCGAGCTTGGTGAAGGCCGAGCGATCGCCAGTCATGTGGTTGGAGGCACCGGTATCGAGGTACCAGGCGGTCTCGAGAGGGTTGTCGTCGCCACCGGGGATGACCTTGGCTTTCTCCTCGTTGAGGAAGACGAGGGCACGCTCCTGTGCCGGTTCGCTCGGAAGTGCTGTCATGGCAGCCGGAATCGCTGTCTCCGCTGCAGGGATCGCTGCCATGGCAAAGATCTCGATGACCTCCGCCAGCAGCAGCGCGGGGTCGGCGTCATCGTCGACCTAGGCGAGGTGAGCCTCCTTCCTCTTCTTCTTCCTGTAGTCACGGGCCCAATGGCCCTTTATGCCGTAGTAGCGACACTTGTCGCGGTCGTCACCGTCACGGGCGGCATTCCCGCCGCCGCCGCGACCGCCTTGTTGCTCGTTCCGGCGGCCGTCCCTGCCGCCTCCTCCGCTGCGGCCACCGCCCCTCCGGCGGTTGTTCCGCCAGCCAGAGGAGGACCCGCCGTCACCGCGGGGTTGCCGTTTCCGCGCCTCCCACTCCTCTTCCGTGAGGAGTAGGCGCCCACCAGAGTTGCTGCTGCTGCCGGTGGCGTCGTCGAGTCGATCTTGGACGACGCGGAGGTGGCCGGTCACCTCATCCAGCAAGAGAGTGCTGACGTCGAGCAGTGTCTCGATGGCGATGGCGACCTGCGCAAATTTTGACGGCACGACACGGAGGAATTTCGCCACTACCTTGGATTCCTCCAGATCATCGCCGAGGGCGCGCAGATTTGAGACGATGCTGGAGATACGCAGAGAGAAATCGTCGATCATCTCCCCGTCGCGGAAGGTGATGCCCTCGAAATCGCGGCGGAGCTTCTGCGCGTTCGCCTCACGCACCCGGGTTGTGCCCATGCGCTGTGTGGCGATCGCGTCCCACGCGAGCTTGGCGTTCTTGTTGGCACCGACGGCGCAGAGCACATTCGGCGGAAGGCCGCGGAGGATCGTGATCATGGCGTTCCGCTCGTCATGGTAGGAGGCATTCCCGGTGGCGACGGCCTCCCACCAACCGTGGGCTTGAAGGTGAACCTTCATCAGCAGCGCCCACTCCGTGTACTTGGTGCGCGTCAGCATGGGGAGAGCGCCGCTCGAGGTCGTCTCCTGCACCACCTGCTGAACCACCACCTCGCCGCCACGGCGGCGTGTCCTGCTTCGGCCACGGTCTTGCGACGGCGCGCGGATGCGCGGCGGCGTCACCGATCCCTGCCCGGCTACCGGAGTGTGCGACATGGCTCTGATAGCACTTGTGGACTCTAATGGCGATGAACACAAGCTGGACACGAGTGATTTTGCGCTGCGAACAGTTGCAGCTTTTCTACCGTCGTTCTTCTCCTTTTATTCAAAAAGAAAACGATCGTGCCGAGCTCCACGAAGCCCACTACAGAACGTGCCATCCCACGCTCGGAGTTGCCGATTTTCAAGGTGCGATCGGGTCTTAGCCTAGCTAGGAAATAGCTAACAGAAAAACAGAGAAGGAAATAAACGTTGAGAAAATAAACGGCTAGATTAACTAACATTCAAGGCTACGTTCCTACTTTTGCAATTTTAAATTGTGTTTGTGAGTGATCGGATGGAAAAGGTAAGCAGGTGTTGGCATGTAATATGTCTAATAATGGTATGATTGATAAACGTGGGTAAAACTCGACATAAACGCTACGTTTGATGCGGGATCAGGTTAGACAGGAATGGGTATGATTGTTCGTTCTGAATCCAGTGTTGTTCTTCTGTCTGCTTGGGAGTTCTGTCAGCGCTTCTACTTTTGCAATTTTACCTTCTGTTTGTGAGCGATCAGATGGAAAAGCTAAGTAGGTGTTAGAATCTAATCTTTACTCCTATAAAGATGTCAATCGGTGGCGGTGGTTCATACACTTTCTTCCCCTCCCCCCTCCTCCTTACTGTGAGATCATCTCAAAATTTTAGTAAAAACTATATGTCTGTGTCGAAACCTCAATAGATGTCCTCCTCATCCACCAAATCAAAATTCAAAAATTCAAATTCACTCAAAGTGTTACTCCCCACAAACAATTTCCAATTCTACTTGAGTTGAAGCTCAACCAAGAGTTGAGACAAAACCAAGAAAATGGCTCAGTAATTTAATTTATTTATCCGTAGCAACGCACGAGTATTTGGCTAGTATGTCTAATAATTATCTAATTGCTTAACCTCCACCTGTTGTTCCTCCTTGACAATGCCCTCTAACTGGGTGGGTACTACTCAAAGCAGACGCCACATTTGATGCAGGATCAGGTCAGACGGAAATGGGTATGATTGGTCGCTTTGAATCCGATTTTGTTCTTTTGTCTGCTTGGGAGTTTTGTCAGTTCTACTCATCGGTGGAAGAAGCTGAGCTGTTAGCATGTATTGCGAGCCTGAAAGTTTTGGAGCATTCTGTAGATCGCCCAATTATTTTGGAGTCTAACTGCTTAAACATTACGAAGGCCCTGGGGGCTGTTTGGGTGGATCGATCTTCCCTATTGATGGCCATTAAGGAGGCAAAAAAGTTGATGATATTTTTTGGACTCAAATTGCTTTGTTCTGATTTCTGAAGAACTGGGGGAGTTGGGCCGTACCAGTGGCAGTTCTCACCGGTCACCACACACGCCCAAAAAGCATGCTCCTTGATGGGCTTAGGGCCCATATCTTGTACTCTCCCTCTTCCGCCAAGGGTTTAGTTTAGTTGAGCTACTGCCCTACTCTGGCTTGGTCTCCGCACTCCGGAGGAGTCCCAACTACCCCAGTACTCTACCGCTTCCACCTCCGCCGCGATAAGCCCTAATCGTCACCTCCGCCTCCATGTCGACCACCACCTTTTTCCACCCGCTCGCCGTCCCCATCGCCGGCGGTGGCGGCGCCCGCCTCCGTCGCTGCCCTCTCACCCTGCCCACCCCCACCCGCACGGCTCCTCGCCGGCCGACGCCCCTCCTCGTCGCCCGCGCCAAGCGCGCCGGCAGCCGGACCCCCGCGAACCCCGACTCTGCCCCGAAGAGGGAGGCGGACGAGGAGGTGGAGGTGGAAGAGGAGCTGCCGTGGATCCAGGACAAGGCGCTAGACCTCGTGGAGTTCACCGGCACCGTCACGCAGGCCATACCTGGGCCCCGCGTCGGCTCCAGCCCCGTGCCGTGGCTCCTCGCCGTGCCGCTCGCCTACGTAGGCGTCTCCTTCGTGCTCGCCGTCGTCCGCACCGTCCGCAGGTTCACCTCTCCGCGCACTAAGAAGAAGAAGAGGGTAAGTCTTCGCGTCGAATAATCATGTGTAGTTCGATGCTTAGTGGGAGGCTGGGGGAGTGATACGATTAGGAGTTTAGCTACGCTTAGGGTAATTCCTCTCTAAGACTGAAATTTTTGCTTGTGTATGTAATATTAGGTGGTGTCATGTAATAAAGTGATGGCATACTTCTCTTACAGTGGAGTTTGATCCTTGTGAAAATTTAAGTACATTGTGTGGAACACTAGTTTGTTTGTTCAATTAGCCTCTAATAGTTGTTCATTGGGTGTTAACTTTGGTCAAGGACTTGAGGTGATGGGGGATGTGCTTGTTTCTCTATCAGTGGGGAATTCTGTATTGCAAGTTTATCTTTATTCGTAAAATATCAGGGAACCATACTAGACATCCAGTTTGATTGAATTAGTTAAGCTTACAATAGTTCCTTCTTAGATGTTACTACAAATGAGTTAACAAAGAATCAAGAGGACCTTGTTTTATCGTGTATTAGTGATGTCTCTGTACTTTTTGAACACTTCATTTAATTTTAGCATATTCAGTACGACATGAAGTTAATGGTCAGTTTCTTAACCATTCATAAGTCTGGTCCTTTGTGTCAAACAGATAGCTTTGTGCAGATTCTAAAGCCATCATTTTTTTTGCTTCTTTTTGTTGATCTCAAGCTTGACTTTAGGCCCTTTTTTTCTGTTTTCTTCTTGATGAAACACTCAAGACCATAGCTCTTGTATATGTAATCTAGACATTTCTAGCACTATCTTTTTGGTATTTAATGGTAAAGCTAGTGTTTCTTTGCAGGTGACTAAGAATATATTCTTGTTGAAGTCACTAGATGAGCTGTTTCAGAAGGGCAGGGAAGCAGTGGGTTTTCCAGCTCTCCAAGAACTAATGGAAAAGGTGTGCCTTGATTCAGCCATTATTCTTGAGAAACTGAACTTATATTTGACTAGTGCTACGATGCACCTGCTTTATACTGATGAATCTATTTTAACCAGTATTACTTAACGGATATCTTATTCTGAAAGACTGAAAGTACCCATATGATGGTAGTGAATCAATGTTACTGGTAACTTGTGGTAAAAATCTTTAGACTAAAGGATATCTCGTGGCAAAGATCTAAACCAGAAATTTTGCTGCACAGAACAGAATAATGATTTTGACGTAGTAAACTGTAGTTCGTTGCATTGACTCATCCATTGCTACTACTGTTTGAGGAATGATTTATTTATTATGTTGTTGGTTCCAATTCTATCTGTCCATGGTGGACAATACAGACACACTTGTAAATATCTTTTTTGGCATGTATTCAGACAGGATTTGACATGGATGATGTAGTAAGAAAGTACATCCGATACACACTGAATGAAAAACCATTCAATCCCGATGTGGTTGTCGATCTCATACATCTTAGGAAAGCATCGATGTTAGAAGATGCTGAAGTTGCTGAAATTTTGAATGAGATTTCAAGACGGATTGTTCGGGAAAAAGGTATGTTTATTTTTTCTGATTCTAGTACTCTTAGAGAACACATAGTGTTTACTAAACTCAAGACTGGCTGCTCACTTCTATAACACGAAAGTGTGTCTTTTCTTGCTTTCCTATGAAATTTACGGATCTCTGTGTTGGATCCTCTGTGAAACTTGGTAATAATCACATGCCCCATAATTTACTAATTTTTCTAAACTCGATTCACAAACTTTTAGAAGGTTATTTTCAATGCTTACTGAATATATATATTTGTGACATTTGTCCACTTCTCCTGTTGTTCTGGAATTCATTCGTTAGTCCTTGGTGTGGAATTCATTCGTTAGTCCTTGGTGTGGTTTATTGTTTTACTGTCAGTATTTGGTAGTTGTGATAGATTTTTTGGTTTACAACTTAACTTGGATGTGTGAGATTATGCTTCCAATTTGCTAGAGTACTGAGAAGATTGTGTTTTTACTGTTCTATGATCTTGCAGGTCCAATAGTTATGGACTTATCTGGGTTCACAGAACAAGGTTTTAAGCGTAAGCTTGCTGTGCAAACATTGTTCGGAAAAATCATGTACTTATCAGAGGTAAGCTGCTGGCGTATGTTTTTATTGACTGAAAATTTCAGTTGAGAATTTTCTTGACTTTCCAAACAGGGTTCATTACTTTCCCATGTTATAACTGAATATTTGTGAACCTCTATCCAGCTCCCAGAGTTTTGTTCACGGGATAGCTCACTTGTCGTCAAAGAAATCTTTGGAGTTACAGAGTACGAACAAAATCTTTGTTATGGAAGATCTTTGCATTTTTTTATACTGCAATTGATGTTGCTAGCGCTGTCGTAGTAACCACTGTCTTCCCTCCCTGTTTTCATGTGAGCAGTGAGGATGCAGATAGCCTTCGCAGTCACACCCTTTCTGAAACTGGTGATATCGAGTCATTAGAGAAGATGATCAATGATTCTGACTTGGAACATGGTCCCCAATCATCATCTTGAATATTGATGGAAGGATACTGAGCAGCTTCTATAATAGAAGCTCGGCACAAGTTTTTTCAACCGTTGAAGAAGACAGAGAGATGTCCTGGACAGTGGACTGCAAGTTTTGTAAATCTTCCTTCTATTAGGACTGTAGCTTGTGGCAGTGTCTCAGACCTGTCCATTACCTGAGTAAACGAGAGAATTGTTGAGAATGGTAGCAGATGAGTTTATACAAAGCGATAATTGTTAACTCAATTTGCACCGTTTTAACCTTTCTTGGTTTTTATCCATGCCAGTGAAATAATGAACCAAGTCCATATAGCTCCCTACTTCTGGTGTAAAAATTGCAAATCTACCATTTGTGCGCTTGGGGATGCAACTAGGATATGTGTTGTCATGTTGTCGATGAAAGGATTCTCAGTATCCTCTAGGCTAAAACACCACCGTTCTGAATCCGCCATACACAATATGTGGGTAGCAGAGTTCAAATTGGAATGTAAAACATGGGAACTCACTGCAACTGCAAGGATGTAAAACTGACAAGAAAATGGAAAAAGCACCCTGCCCTGTTTTATCATTCAAACTTATCACCAGCAAAGGATGATTAAGTTGGTCAATAAGCAAAGTATACCGACTGCTACTGCAGTCACTGACTTGTTAGAACTTGACTGGAGTATCATCTGAAACATCAAAAGCATGGTCCTCGTGGAAAACTTTACAATGGTGTTTCAGGTCCATGAAAAGAAGAATACGACAATGTGAATCCTATATGTAATTGCATCCAGCCAAACCAGATGAATTTACAGATTTTTCCAGAACATCTTGAGTCCATTAGCAAAAGATTTCAGGCTTCCCCAAAGATTTGTCTCCATTGATCCTTCATGCTCACGCTCAGGTCTGCATTCACAGAGCAAGGAAAAGTCACAAGAAACATAAGAAGAATCTGCCGAAAACATTTGAACAAGTTTTGTACAATACAGATTATCAAAGTATGCAATTTTACAACACGTGTCAGATTCTCAATCTTCAATTCATGAGACAGAGGTCACAGAGCCATTCAAGGTCGACAATAGGGGGGAAAGACTATGTAATCCATCTTTATCTATGAGCTACAGATATGTGAATCTTGGTCATGATTTAACCATACTCAGTCCTCAACAGGTCCATGTATCAAGGAAGCATATACAGAGTTTTTCTTTATTTGGTTGATGCAGGAGAAGAAAAATTCAGGCACAGCGTCTCAAATAATAATCTCTAGTTGCTCATGCTGAAAAAGCCAACTTAGTTGTGTAGAGTCAAATTAAGTTATCCCAAAACATGCATAGAGTCAAAACTTGCAAATCAATTGCTGATACTGCAATGAAGGAAATATAAGCAATACCTCTTGAGCTTTTCTGCTTTGATCGCCTTGTTGCTTTCAGTTTGACCTGATGCCACTGGCCCACTTTTATCCTCCAAAAAATTTGTTGAGGACAAATCTATTTTGGCAGTTCCAGTTTTACCATGGTATTCTGAAAGCTGTGGCTCAGTCTTCAAATCCAGAGACACTGAAGTTTTGGCCTGCGTTGGTACATGATTTTTGTTAGTAGTGCAAACACAATTTGGATATATACAAGTTATTTAGAACACACACAGTTGTATGCATCAATGGAGCCCTGTTCGCATTCTCAATTTGTGTCTGAGCTGACACAGTTTGGCCATCTGTATTCCTGAAAACATCCCTAGTGTTAAAATCGAAAGCTATTGGGAGCACACACACCGTTCTATAGCACTGGAACCAAATTTCAAGGTTCAGACCGCTACTATATGATTGCTCAGAGATTAAAATACAACCATATGTTGAAACCTTTTAGTACGTTCTGAGGTCTGGACTTAGATTACCACATTATAATACATGCCGTCCTAGAAAAGTAAGAGATTAAAGTGATAATAACTAAATACACAAACTCAAAACAAAGGGACAAAGAGCAGAAGTAGGTTATCCATAATAAAAATTACCATTTCTTCCTTCATGCTCTTGAAGCCGGTACTAACATCTCTTGAGGAGAGATCCATATTGTTGAGCCCATATTTTCCCTTGAAGTTCTCTGAGTTGAAAGAGCTATTTCTGACATCACTCTTCAGTCTTGAATTATATTCCAATTCCTGGAGTAATGCCCGCGCTATGTAGTAGGACCCTCCAACCTGCTGATGAACAGATGTAGCACTTGGAAATTTTCCTTCATGTGATGACCTGTAACTGTGTTGAATAGTAGAGGCAGGCATAAATACTGGATGTAATATTTACAAGCACAAACGAGTCCTAATTGGGTGCAAGCACAGATATACACTTCTACAATTTCATCAAGCACCTAGTTTCATTCCTAGAAGTGTGTGGCTATATCCAGCTGGTTACAACGAGAAACAGTATAGAACTGGTTGTTTCGAAATTTCAGTTTGATGAGGATTGTTTTGAAGCTAACACTTGGTTTTCATGCAAGAACAATTGCAAATTCTGTTAGAGTAGCTTAATCCCATAAATCACATTACTCATGTAATCTTTCAAGTTTTCATAAGCTGAGCCAGCAGTTTGCTGGGATCCCATCCTAGCTAAGTTTGTGAGGCAGATCTGAACTAAGTTGATTAATTGGCTCGGGTGCTTAGGTGCTGATAGTAAATCTGTAGAACACAATTCTACAAGACGGAAGGTAAAAGCTTATTCCTCCTTCATGCAAGAGTAAAAACCAAAATACAACCAAAAATGCTGTCCGGGCCGAGTTGCCTTACTTTTCAACAAACTCCTCTACCCTGGCCCTTCTTTCTTGTTTTGTTACTCTCTTCTGGACTTTGGGTGGATCCTGAGCAGAGAAAGAAGCCACATGCGTCTTCCCACGACGAGGTCGATAGCATGACCGCGCAACGGCGTCAGAAACGTCAGCAACGACTGAAAAGGGGGCAAAATAACAGAATTAGACACCCCACCCCCCACCCCCTAGACAAGCAAACTAACTCCATAGCAGTCAATGCAGCCTTTACAAAAACACAAAAAATAACAGATCCTATCACAAGTTGATAACAAGTATAAATAAAATAAGCATTTCTTGTAAAAGCAATGGTGTTCTTGGGATTGGGAGGGAGGTATAAAATCATCCATGGGTAAACCAAATATAAACGAGAGAAGCTTGGAGGGCAGAGCACCAACCCTTCTTGGAGGCGGAGGAGGAGGAGAAGAGGCGCGCGGATGCCTGCATCGAGGAGGCTGCTTAGGGTTTCATTGGTGTTCTGCGGCGAGAGGGAGCGGCAGAGGAGGAGGAGCCGAGGCCGGGGAGGTAGACGAGGAAAGCGAGCTCATTTGTTTGCTCAGCTGTCAGTTTGGTGGCTAACCGATGTGGACAAGGGCCGAGTAGCAGGGACAGCCACAGTTCAGAGGCTGGGCCCGTGGTCAGTGACGGTCACGTCTAGATGGGCCTAATGTCTTCATGGGCTGCCTAATATAGGCGCCTAATTATCTTTACTCCTTACACTTTCTTCTCCCTCCTCTTATTGTAGGATCATCTCAAAATTTTGACAAAACCTATATACCCATATTAAAACCTCAATAGATGCCCTCATCATCCACAGACTTTAAATTCATAAATTCAAATTCACCCAAGATACCACTCCTCACAGACAACTCCCAATTCTACCTAAGCCGAAACTCAACGAAGAGTTGAGACAAAGCTGAGGACGTGGCATAGAACGCGACAACAATAATTCAACATACTCAGTAATCTAATTTGTTTATCCGTCGCAATGCATAGGTATTTCGCTAGTTATTATATAAATATGAATCAATAGTAATATTGATGGTACGTCATTTTTTACGGTCTTTTTTCACCTTTTAAAAATCTACAACAATAAAAAACAAACTAATTATTTAAGTGTCTTCTTCTTTGTCACCTTCCTAAAAACCTCTAACAAATAAACAAACTAAATCCTCCGTTACATACTAACTTAACACCTTTCTAGAAAATATCTAACAATAATAAAGTAGAGTAGGCTGAACATAAACATAGAGGTATGATGTCTAAGAACGCTCGATTGAGCATGATGGCGTATCTTTCATAGATTGAATCGAACTGACCATAATAAATTAACACTATTGATTATTTTAGTTTTCTATAGTAAAGTATAGGTATTTTGCTAGTGGTGATTCAGTATTTCAGTTTTGCTCCAAAAGAAAATGATCATTCGGTTTCTATCCTAGGGCTTCTCTCCCAACTAATCAATCTCTAAACTTTCTGGACCGTCGATCTCCAGACGCCATCTCTCCCACGCGTGTCCCCTCCCTCTGGCCACCTGTCCCCTCCAGGTTCAAGGGCCACCGTCTCGCTCTGCAAAGAGCAACTTCGCTAGCTTGGCAGAGCGAGCCGGTCACGAACCGCGGAATCACTACCCGGACATAGAAAAAGGGGGAATCCATTCCTAGCTAGCGCATCGTCGACCATGCTGCCAACTCGTTTCTCTACCCGCCGTGCCGACAACGCCGGCCCAGAGCCCCTGTTGCCGGCCGCTTCCCGCGCTGTGCTCTCAGAGTTCATAGCCACCGCCGTGTCCGTCTACGGCCTCCGCACGTTAACCTCGACACGTAGCTACAGCATCGGTATTTTGCGGCGCTATGTCTAAAGAGTTTGGTTTTGGTCGGCAGGGAAGATGTACAGGGACACGGGGACGCTGGGGCCGGGGCCTTCTCGTGGTGGCGGTCGCGCACGCGCTCGCGCTGGCCGCGGCGGTGGCGCTGGCGAGCAACGCGTCGGTCGGGCACGTCAACCCGGTCGGGCAGGCGCATCTCGTTTGCGCGTGCCGCGCTCTACTGGGCGGCGCAGCTTCTCGGCGCCGTGCTCGCGGCGGTTCTCCTGAAGTTCGCGTCTGGAGGAACGGTAATTTGCTTTCGTCACGAAGCACCGTACATGTTCTCTTATTAAAAAATAAGAAGAAGAAAGAGTTACATGTTCTGAAAAGTGACCACGGTCAAAGTTGTGGTCAGCGGCTCAGCGCCTAATGGTTATTGGATTCTACTGCCGCACAAATTACTCCATAGCCTGTAGGTTTCAGAAGCATCTGGTACTCAGGTTGCAGAGCTAGAAGCATGACTTGCAGCATGGAAGCGTTACTCGGCTACATTTTGGTTTTCTTGAGCCTAGCTACCAACAAAGTCAAACAAAAACGGTTGCATATAAAGTAGAAAGTGGTTGCATATTTCCATTTGGTGTGAGTTATCTGCACATATGTATACACGTCATCATGTTCGCCACGTCTCACTTTTGCATGCTGTATGTCTTGTCCTGCAGCGCCCCATGGGCTTCACGCTCGGCCACGGCATCCACGAGCGGCACGCCCTCCTGCTCGAGGTCGTCATGACGTTCGGGCTCATGTACACCGTGTACGCCACCGCGGTCGACCGGAACCGCGGCGGCATCGGCGCCATAGCGCCCATTGCTATCGGCTTCGTCGCGGGCGCGAACATCCTCACCGGTGGCCCGTTCGACGGCGCGGCGATGAACCCGGCGCGGGCGTTCGGCCCTGCGCTCATCGGCTGGAACTGGCGCCACCACTGGGTTTACTGGCTCGGGCCGCTGATCGGCGCCGGGTTGGCCGGCGCGCTGTATGAATTTGTCATGGCTGAGCAACCCGAGGCGCCGGCAGCTGCAGCTGCACGGCTACCCGTGCCCGTTGAGGATTACTGAGTTGCACCATTTGTACTAGCACATTCGCTGTAACTAGCACCTAGCTTGTGGCATCTGCTTCGAGTTTACGAGCAGCCAGATTTCGCAAGGAAATTAGAGCTACTAGAAAAGAAATCGGCTCTGCTATTTCACAGGCGACTAAGATTTTCGTTGCGCGCAGTCGATTTGCCGAGCGGCGGAGGCGAGCAAGCGCCGACGTGGTTAGGGTCACCAAGCCGGAGCCTGGCGACGACGCGGAGCGGCGGCGCCATGCGGAGGCGAGGCGGAGTCATCGGCGTCGCCAGGTTAGGGTCACCGAGCCGGAGCCCGGCGACGACGCGGAGCGGCGGCGGCGGGCGGAGGCGAGGTGGAGTCACCAGCGCTGACGAGTTAGGGTCGCCGAGCCGGAGCCCGGCGACGACGTGGAGCGGCGGCGCCGTGCGGAGGCGAGGCGGAGTCACCAGTGCCGCGTGGTTAGGGTCACCGAGCCGGAGCCCAGCGACGACGCGGAGCGGCGGCGGCGGGCGGAGGCGAGGCGAAATCACCGGGAGCCGCCAGGTTAGGGTTTAGGGTGGGGGTGCGGAGGCGAGCCGGAATCACCGCTGGCCATCGGGTTTAGAAGAGAGGCCTGATCCGACGGTGGCAGCCGCTGGACAGAGCATCGGGAGGAGAGAGAGAGAGGGAAGACGACGGAGGTGGAAGACGACGCGCTGGACGTTTCCAACGGTCTAGAACAAATCGACTGAGATTTAAAAAAAATCTCAATCGACTGTGCTCCAGGCAGACCCGAAAGAAATCACTTGTAGGTTTTCATGTTTCTAAATAAGTGTATTTTATGTACGACTTGATAATCCGGCCAGACGTGGAGAAGTGCTTCAACGTACCTCAAAGCTACGCGAATCTCAAAGTTAGACTTAGGCCCCATTTGGAAGCCCGGTATTGGCCCAAATACCTCTGTAATTTACAGCCCACGAAGAAAAAACGACCGGGCCGCAAAACACTGTTTGGATTGCCGGTATTGGGCCGGCCCGTTTCCATCGTTTTATCAGTTACACGGGTAAAAAAACACACTGCTCCAGCGCTCCGTTTTTTCTTCCGACAGATATCGGGCTGCGCCGCACGCGAGGAAGGCGACGCCGCCGCCGCCGCCGCCGCCGCGCGAGGAAGGCGACGCTGCCGCCGCCACGCGCGAGGAAGGAGACCGCCGAGCGCCGCTTCCTCGCCCCGCCTGCCGAACGCCGCCTCCCCAAGCTCGTCCCGCGGCCGTTCATCTCTGAGCCGCCGCCCGAGCTCATCTCCTCCCCTCCCAAGCTCATCCCGAGCCATTCCTCCCCACCCTCCGACGACCTCGTCCCGCCAGATCTCCGCCCGAGGTCCGCCCGGCCCGTCCCGCCCGACCTCCTCCGGGATCTGGTTGTCTCGAGCGCCGGCCACGCCGCAAGCGCCTCCCCAAGCACGTCCTCCCGAGCGCTGGCCACCCCGACATCCCCCCTTCCCCGAGAGCCAGCGTCCCTCCCCAAGCTCCCTTCCTCGCCCACACAGGTTCGTGCCCCCCGCCGCCGCCCTTCTCCTCCCCAGATCCGATCGCTGTGGCTCCTCCTCGCCGAGCCGCTCGCACCGATCTGGAAGATGTGCCCTTTCTCTTCTTGTGTGATTTTTCGGTTCTTGTTGTTTTGGGTTTGGTTTCGTGGGGATCGATCGCTGTTGTTGTTGTGGGTGGGTGGGTTCTGGCGTTCGGGTTGATGGATAATTGGATATGGCGTGCTTGGATCTACGCGGACTGGTTTCGGGTTGGTGCGGGGCGAGCGCAGAGGCGAGCGCGGAGGAGGCGGTGCCACGCGCGGCGGGCTCGACGGAGAGGAGCGCCTCGAGGAGGCCGAACGCGGCGGGCGGCATGGTCCCGCCGAATGCCTCGCGGATGGAGGCCATTTTCCAGCTCATTCAGGCTGCTAAGCTGCAGGATGCATGCACTGTAAAGGCAAGCGAGTTCTGCAAATCTTGTCTTTGCAGAAAGCATTTTGGCTTCTACTTACCAAAAGCTTTGAAGCAAATGCTGGTTACAATGCAATACCTGTGGGGTTGATTTAATTTCTTTTGTTCAATCGTGGAGATGGGGAGATATCTGTTGACATCTCTGAGAGACTTGTCCACAATTTGTTCGTAACGTAGTTTCCTTCTTTTGTCATTCTGATCATGCAAAAATCATTTTGAATCGGCAGCACATACATACGACTGAAGTTTGTGCTGGTTTTCTGTTGTTTGTGCTGATCGTTTTACAAGCCTTCCAAACACCATTTACAAGGGTAAATAATTACACTTGTATACACAGGTATTTGTTGTGACAAGTAAATTACAGGTGTAATTTGTTTACAAGTGTAAAAAATTACAATACACCCAAACAGGGCCTTATAGTTTTGTGTCCAGGCCCAAAGCCCACATCTCGGGCCCTCATCCATATCCGCTCGATCCACAAATCAGTGAACATCGCCCCCAGGAATTCTTTGATCTATACGGCGCCACCGCCGGCTGTCAATCGCCAGCACTTCTCTGCCTCGTTGCGACGCCCTGCCATGAATAGCCTCCAGCGCTACCACGCCGTGATCCTCCTCCAGACTCTAGCGCCGCTGTCGTGACCTCTGCATCCAACCCACCATGGAGCTGGGGCCACAACCTCCGCTTCCAACACTGCTCCGGCCGCCGCTGCCGCGACCTCTGCCTCCAACGCCATCCTTGCCGCCGCTGCCACGACCTCTGCCTCCAACGCACGAATTCAATCCGAACAGCGTGTTGTCTGGGAAATAGCCCCGTTGATATCTCTAGACATGAGGGCTTGGATGTAACCCATAATATTTGATCAATGAAAGCTCTCCATACCCGCAAAAAAAACTAACAAAGTATTAAGTTTGAGTATTAAGGTCTAGACCTGCAAATCCGAATTGGAAGACAAGAAAAAAGATACATTGCTTTAGTCTTTCCTGTGGACCAACGTTGAAAAGAACATGTGGCATGCTTTAGTCAGACACTGACAAGTTCATCCAACGTATCTCAAGCATCTGGTGCTTTGGTTTGACACCCTTCGGCAGGGGGCACCATGTTGTTATTCTGGAAGTAGTTGAAGTCATAGTGACTTATGTCATTCTTCTTCAGCCATGACTGAGCTGAGTCGAAGAGGGAGGCAACCAGCTCTTCATCGTCTTTGCCTGCACTAATCCACACCCCGTCCATCTCGTGCGTGGCGAGGCCAAACGGAGCGACCGCCATCCTGCGATTGAAGGAACCCTTGCTATTCATGGGCACACGACCTACAAGAATATGTTCATCATGTTAGTAGATTTTAAAGAAAAATCAAATTCTCACTTGTAGAGTTGCAATGTTAAGCACGACGCTAGGTAGAGTGGAAATGAAATGTGGTGCTTATGGGAAATAACGTTCCGAAAGGAGACAAAAAAAAAGGAACATCTTATAATTGTTTTACCTTTAGTTGTAGCGAGACCGTGGTAAGTCAAGAAGTAAGTGTCCAGGTCCTCCTGACTATTCTGAGGGATATGGCCTATTGGGTACCTAGTACTCCCTCCGTCCGAAAATATAAGGCCCCTTTGTTTTATCCTAAGTCAATGTATTTTAAATTTATGAATATTTATGAATTTACATGATAAAATCAGCAACATGTGTATTGCCAAATATGTATAAGTGGTTTAGAAAAGTTACCATAAAACTGATATCCAACTAGACGGTGAGAGTTTTGTACTATCCAGAGAAGTTAGAGTTGGAGAGCTGTGCGATAGCTCATACACCTAAATACAAGAGCGACGAGGAGAAAATTATAAAGAGCGTGCAGAACATAAGGAAATTGCAATGGACCTTCTAGAGGAAACTTATACTAGTCTGCTCTAGGCTATACTTTTGAGTTTTCTTGTGCTCTCGAGACTATCAATTTCGAATGTACTATAATTATTATCAAAACAAAGAAAAAAGAAGCCATTTCGCTGACTCTCAAGGGCTAAAAATGCCACGCTAATTAGTACAATAAGAAAATGATACACACAACCGATTATGGTGCGTCCAAACTATAGCGGTGCACGTTAATTGGTTATAGATAGAGAGCTGTAACAATGGTATAAATAGAGCAACTACATTTCCATCATATGAAATGTAGTTGTATAAAGTACAACTCTAATTTTCCATATAAACTTATATATTATAGTACCTAGTTGCGCAATTGCATGAGATATTCAACCAGTTTTAATTATTTGTTGCCATGAGTCCGAGAAACAGGGTGATGTGTATGTCTTCGTGTGAACAGTATTGAAAATGGAATTACAGATTATCAGCTCGGAAGCTGTAAGTATCTGTAGAAAGGCGGATCAATTGAAGAACTTTTCTATTGATAAAAAAATATCTAAATCTAGGGCTACTAAATTACCTTGTCCGCAAGAGGCATCCTTTCGTTAAGGGAGTCAACTTCAAAGTACTGGAAGCACAAATCCCCACTCTTTGACATTGGTAATGTCATCTCATGCTTCTTCTGATAAACCCTATTAGTAGTTACACTACTATTATATTGTTTGTAGTCATCTAGCTAGTTATCATATCCTAGTTTGCGGTTGTCGCGCAAAACAGGATTTCTGATAACAATCATGCACCATGTTACTGTCAAACGGTCTTCCTTCTAGTGACCTATTATATGCAATGATGACTACATGCATGCTTACCTCTGCGAAGAGAAGTCTGTGCTGGCATATAACTGAATAGCTGAAAGGTATGGCACAAAGCATTGGTCCACTATATCGCCTTTAGGGAAGCGCACCGGATTACTGACACCACATGCGCTCCACTCATAGAAATTATTCCAGAGGTCGACAAGGTGGAAGTATCTGACACCATCGATGGTATTTTCTGAAGAGCTACTCCTCTGCAGCCACAAACCAGAAATTTAGATTATTCAATTTTTAGGCGTGAAGATTTTAGCAAGAACTAACTTGGTCTGATTAAGTTAGGTTTCGCCATCTAGGACTCAAAGAACTTTATATGGAATAGTTCAGTTCCCGCAGGAATCCGGAACAGCTCTCGTGTTCCAAACAGAGCCAAACTTTTGTGCTTTAGAGGGTACATGCTTTGTAGTAAAATACTTGAAACATGTTTAAACCTACTTCAATGCAACACATGCAAAAAAAGAGTGAATTTCACATTCTAGGAATTGTAGGAACCTCTTAGAGCTATGCACATTCAGTAAAGAGAAACGCTACACACCGACAGGCTGATTGAGCAATTCCATCCTCCTAGGAACACATGTGACCTCTTATTATGGTATGCATTAATGTAAATGGATCGTCGACCCATTAGAGAACCGTTATGGTTGTTTCAGTTGTATTTTGGTCATTCTTTGGAAGATGTTAATTGTGCTAAAAAGAGAGCTTGTGTTTATTATGCAAAAGAAGTAAAAACTATGAGACCTTGCAGGATACGAGGGGCTGTTGTTTCCCATTGATTTCAAATTAGTATAGCTCAATTAGGTGGCGATGTTTCCAATTAATTGTCTTGTTTCATATTGGATATATGTAAATTCAGTTATACCTAAATTTTGAATTAATGCATATCTTGTACTATCATGGGAGGTTGTGTGTAAATGTAATGATAAGATATCCACAGCCACACAAATGTAAAAGGAATCACATAATAACTAAGGATTGATGTTAGGTGGTTCATGCCTGCAAGTGGATAAATAGGACTAAGTTTAGGTGGAAAAAAAATGAAAAACTTGATGTGGCGAAGAAAAACATTTCGCATCAACAAATCGGCGTCGTAACTGTCCATTTATGATGATTTGCACAAGAATGTTTAGATATTTGTCATCATGTAAGATGTTCGTAAAGATATTCCATTGGACATAGGTTTCGTGCTAAAAACTCATGCAAAAGTTGTTTTTATAATAATATGCCAACGCACGTCTCGCACCAAAACTCATGTGAATACATTCCTTGTAAATATATATACTACACCACGTACGTTTCGCGCCAACAAAGAATTTGAATCCAAACTTTACACACGCAAGGAAGATGACATAGACAATCCACAACAAGTTAACATGTTAAAGCAATATAGATCATGCCAAAAGCATTCGTTCCACAGCAAGGTTGCACCTCATACTTTTGGAGCATAAAGGATCTAAATGACAATTGAGAGAGATAGCTAGAGTGGTCTAGAAGACCCCTAAAACTACAAGATCAAGTAGAGGCAAAAAAAATCACAAACAAACACAAGCTAGAGATATGGATCAATTTATCAGTTAGATGAAGAAAAGAACAACAAATCACAAAAGTGGCTCCTCCAAAACAAGATCACAAACAAATAACTAGATCTATAACTAGAACATTATTACTCAAATGGAGAATCACAAAATGGTGTAACATGAATACTATAAGAAAAAACATAATTTTCCTTCAAGATCTGCTTGTCTAGGGAAGAAATACCTTGTCATCGATGTGGGTCACTACAGTTGGTGTAACACTTCCAAGAAAAGACTTGAGATTGGAACCGGTGCCCATCACTTTGAAATAAGCTCCCAAATCAGCATACACACTACCCATCTCTCTTAAACTCTCACTTCTCTATCCTACCGATAATTCTAAGTATCTAACTTCACAAGGGACAAGCTGACGTTGAAGGCGGGCTGCGTAGTGAAGCTCCTGAATATGAGCTCATGGATATTTCAAGGGAAGAGAAGCATAGGCATTTCACTCATCAACCATCAATTTTTAATAAATTCTTAATTGATACAATCTCTTATAGGGATATGCTCTTAATTACTTTCCTCTTTGATAGCATCTGCCATTGATTTCCTTGGGAGGCAATGTCATCACTTGGAGATATTGCTAAAGTGGCCTTTTTTGCATTTGATCATTCTTGTGTTGCGTGATGTGTGGACACTAGCATGCATATATGCTGCTCTGCAAATGTTCTATTTTGTTGTATGTTAGGACTTGGGATATAAAGATAAGATAAACCTTTATTTTGATGCAAAGAACCATGCAGGAGGCCATGTCATGGGTTATATATGAGCATTTGGCATAATGTTGTCTATGTGATTTATGTTATCTATTTTTACCTATTGGATGCCATGTGTATTGTTAACATGCAAAATCTTTGTGTATCTCCACAGTAAGAAGAGAAAAAAAAACTTAGTACAAACATAACTTGTTGTCATGTGTACGTTAGAAAGTAAACTAGTGCAGAAAGCTACATTGCATATAGGGCCATGCTTAGTTGCTGTGACATTGCTTTTTGTGTATACCGCCTTGTTGGTTGATGTCAATGATGGGGGTAAAAAGTCACATTATTTGATAGAACAGAATAAGGCCTAGTCCCTTTAACTGGATATTAAAATTAAACTAATAATAAAATTAAACTAATATCATAGTTATATGAAGGGATTGAGTCTAAGCTCAAAAATTAAGTCCAGTACTCAAGAGTGGGACAAATATTAATCTATTTTCAACTAGCAAGACAAGACTCAACATCCATCTAGCCATAAGCATTTGATTTGTATAACAAATATTATTCGCTTTCAAGTATGAACACACACATATATATCTGTATGTATGTATGTATTGATATATAATATCTATCTATGTAATTGCTCGTAAAATTCAGCTAGTACTCATGTGTATGGAAGTGATTTAGGAAGGTTACTAGAAAACTAACATCCAACTAGATGATGAGGGCTTTGCACAGTCCAGAGATGCGAGTGCAAGAAAGTCACAGTATCATACACCTCTATACAAAAGAGATAGGGAGAAATTTAGAAAGAGCACATGGAACATAGGATTAGCAACACGCCGCCTAAGAGAAAAATATATTGACGTCCAACTTATACCTTTGTTTGAGTTTTTCTTTTACTTTTTTGAGAATGAGCAATTTATAGAGGGTATAATTATGCTTCTTAACTATTTATTACCATGCACCCGAGTTACACGGTGAGGCGCGTGTCTTCCCGTGCACAATCTTGAAAACAAAGCTATATCTTACAAAGTGTCTATGCATCAGTCACCTAATTCATTTAGGAATTTAGATGATTGCATTTGATCTAGATACAACAACCCTCATCTTCCCATTCACTACTACAAACTTCCTGAGGCCCAACTCCTCCCTCCCTTCATACCCGCCGCTTCCCACACACGTTGCCACATCCCACGCCGCTGATGCTACATGTGAATCAATGCCACCCGCCACTCTTCCATTGACCCATCACGACCTCCATCTCTGCCTCTCCATTCTACTCGCCGCTATTGGATTCACCGTTTCACTGTCTCCCACCGTGCCACACAAATCCTAGTGCCCTGTGTCAACCCGTCCCCACTATCCTTCTCTATCCCATAGACAAGGCGGCGCCACCCCCACCTCACCACATTGTCACCGTACTGACCTTACTCTATAGCCGTGTTTGGTGAACCCAAACCCTAAATCTGGTGAATATGGAAATTCATTGATGGAATGCCACCAGAAGCGAAGCTGGAGCACCAACCATGATGCACACCAAAGGTGAGAAGTTCAATTGAAATCTCAAATAAATAGTTGATATATTCGCCGCTGGTGTTGTCGTCTGATCAATTCAGTTAGTTGTCTCACTGGATTTTCTTAGTTGCAGTAATCGAAAACCATGCCAAGAGGGACTTCTAATAAAGAACATGCAACCATGTTACTGTCAACACCTTCCTGCTTCTGGTGGCTACTCTATAAAATGGTAACTACATACTTACCTCTATGGAGCAAAGTCTTCAATGGTATGCAGTTGTATTGATGAAAGTTACGACACGGAGTACTGCACAACCGCCTCACTGGAGTACTGACACCACTCGTTCCACTAATAGAATCGGTCCCATAGGTCTACAAGATGGTTGCATTTGACTCCAACACTAGTATTTTCTAAATATTTCCTCCACATCGATCACAAATTCGAATTCTTATTGTTTGGTTTATAGGTTCGGAGATGACAGTGAGGACTAACTTGGTCTGATCTAGTTAGTTTCATCTAGGGCTACAGATATATTATGCGGGCTTCAGATATAATTTTCCGCTTCATAGAGTAAACATGTTTCAAACCTGCTTCATTGCAACACATGCAGAAAGGTATAAGAATTTATATATGAAGTAAATTATATCTTTTATAAATGGTAGGAGTCTCTTACAGAATCGAAGCTTAGTGAATCAACGTAGATGAAAACACATGTGACGTTATATTATGGCATGCATTAATGGAATGCAAATTGATGTTGACCAGTGGAGAATTGCCTTAGATGGTTTCAATGATTTTTGATCATTCTTTAGGAGGTTTTAATTGTGATAAGATAGCATACTCATGTTTATTATGCAATAGAAACAACTCGTTGGATTAAAATTAATATAGTTAGATTTGGTCATGATCTTGCCAATTAATTGTCTTGTTTCGTAAATGCGAAAATCCAATCTAAGAACAAAAGGCATCATCATGGAGTATGTAACATGGAGATGCTTGTGTGTAAATATATGATAATGTCCACAACCACACAAATGTAGAAAGAGAGATACATAATATTACGTTCTAACCAACGGTTAATGTTTAGTGGTTCATGCCTGTTTCTGGAATAAAAAAGTAATTTGGGTGGAAAATGAAAATTTTGATGTCAAAAATTAAACTTTTAAGAACAAAGGATCAACATTGCAACCGTCCAGTTCAAATGATATGTGCAACATTGGTTAGATCATAGATGTTTGTCATGTAAAGGTTCCTCGTAAAGATATGCTACCCGACATAGGTCTTGCGCCATAAACTGCTGCAGAAGGAAATCATTATAACAATTTTCTATCTTTTTTTTGAAGGGAAGAGATGATATTAATTAACCAGAAGGGGTACAATCACGAGCTACCACAGGCTCAATGTCAGCCGGACAACTACCAAGCCAGCAAGCCGTCTGACCATTATGTTTACCAAGACAAGCAAGCTTATGACTCACCCTATTCTGATCTCTCGAAATTTTACGCAGCTGAACATCTCTTTCTCCATACAATAACTCCTGGATATCCCTTACCCTATGAGCAAAACAAGAGCGATCCAAACTTCTGGACAAAAGCATTGCAACGGCCTCCGCACAGTCCGATTCCATCATGATAGGCATATCCGTCCACTGGTGTGCTAGCACAAGACCCTCACAGCATGCCGCTAGCTCCGCATCTAGTGCACTCGTGCAGCTTCTCAACGACCGGCAGGCAGCAAACAGGATCCCTCCCTTATAATCGCGCAGCACCATGCCAGCACCCGCCAAACTACTCCCCACATCATAAGCGCCATCAACATTTATCTTTGTCCATCCGATCGGCGGCGGGATCCAGCTTAGTCGTTCCACCTGTGACACTCCTGCATGGGCCCGAGGGTGAGAAAGTCGCCCTGAATAATTCACAACCAGCTTACCTTTATCAAAGTCCGCCATAGGGAATTGCTGTATGGCTAATAGGGAGTCCACGTAGCTGAGAAGAAAACGCTTTGACGCCTCAACAGGTGCCGGCGTTTTGTCATGAGTTAACTCATTATGAATATGCCAGATCCGCCACAGAACCATCAGCATACGCACCCGCTGGCCTTCATCTAACTTAGGCAAGACCAGTAAGAGCCAAGCCGCCCCTTGGATACGGAGTGTTTCTTCATCTGGAAGGTCCCAAACCGACACCATAACATGCCACAAAACCCGTGCATGAGGACAGCGTAGGAGAGCATGGTAAGAATCCTCCACTTCCTGTCCGCATATTTGACACGTACCATCGCCCACCATACCTTGACTCGCTTTGTTGGCCTGCGTAGCAAGAGCATTAGTAGCAACCTTCCAAGCAAAGATACGTACCTTTTGGGGAACAGGGCACTTCCATATCAGATTCCAATCAAGATTTGAACCATCTGGCCGAGCACTAGAGGCTCCAATTCCCTAACTCCTCAGACACTCCGAAAGGGCTAGCTTGTAAGCACTCCTAACTGAAAAGATGCCCTTCTTATCGGGATGCCATGCAATGAAGTCCTGATCATTCCTCTTGGAGGGGATAATCCTATTAATTGCCTCCACGTCAATTGAGCAGAAATACTGTTGCAGACTGTCCTGTTTCCATGCTCCCTCTGGGGATAACAGATCAGCTACCCATTTTAAACAACAACGACGCCTCTGCGAGATGGGCCTTAGGGACAGATCACGAGGAATCCACGGATCCCGCCATATCCGCACCTTCACCCCATTACCTATTCTCCAAATTAAGCCTTTCCGAAGGAGCTCTAGCCCATAAACAATGGCGTTCCAAGTCGGAGAACCATGCCCTGTAAAAACAGTATCGATTAGATTACCATTAGGATAATATCGAGCTTTGAGCACCTGGGCACATAGGCTATCCAGGGTTTGGATGAGCCTCCACGCCTGGCGGGCAAGAAGGGCTTGATTGAACAATCTCATGTCTCGAAAGCCGATACCCCCTTGTATTTTAGGCCGAGTCATACTGCTCCATGATGTCCAGTGAGTGCGTCGCTTACCATTCTCCGCTCCCCACCAAAAATTACGAATCAATCTTGTAAGATCATCACATAAACCCACAGGTAATTTAAAGACATCCATAACATAGGTCGGGATCGCCTGCGCTACAGCTTTAATTAAAATTTCCTTACCTCCCTGCGATAGATAATTCTCCCCCCAAGCCATTAGCCTTTTACTGAGCTTAGATTGGAGGTTCTGGAATTTTCCTTTTGACATGCGCCCCTCCGGTGTCGGTAAACCCAAATACTTGGCTTCAAAAGAGGTTTGATCCACATGCAAAATACTTTTAACATCCTCCTGTAGCTCCTGATCGCATGAAGTGCTAAAGAGAATAGAGCACTTTTGTGGATTTATTAGCTGGCCCGTGCATGCTGCGAACACATTCAGGACCGCATGTACGCAAGCAGCTTGGTTCGGAACCGCTTGGAAAAACAGCAGACTATCATCGGCAAACAGTAAATGGGATATACCTGGAGCACGCCGGCAAACCTTCAGGGGCACAATTCTTCGCTCCTGCACTTCTCTCCGTAGCAGAGCCGAGAGCCCATCAGCTACAAAAAGGAACAAAAAAGGGGATAGAGGGTCACCTTGGCGTAGACCACGAGACGGAGTAAAGGTCTCCAGAAGATGACCGTTAAGCTTCACAGCATACTTCACCGAAGTAACACATGTCATAATCCAATTCACCCATCGATCTGCAAAGCCCAGCCTTTCCATCACCGCCTTCAGATAATCCCAATCAACCCTATCATAAGCTTTGGATAGATCCAATTTATACGCACAGAAATTCTGATTGGCAGCCGAGGATTGCTCAATAAAATGCAAACATTCAAAAGCCACAAGAGCGTTATCAGTAATGAGTCTGCCTGGCACAAACGCACTTTGATTCCACGAGATGATATTACCCAGGAGAGGACGTAGACGGTTCACCAAACATTTAGCTAGAATCTTATACAGCACGTTGCACAAACTAATAGGACGAAAATCTCTAAGATCAGACGGGGTGGGAATTTTAGGAATAAGCACAATTGAAGTATTGTTCACACCATCAGGCATCACATTGCTATGAAAAAACTTACGCACTGCTAGCACCACTTCCTGTTTCATGATATCCCAATTACGCTGGTAGAAACGAGCCGGGAAGCTGTCCGGACCAGGTGCCTTTAAAGGCCCAATTTGGAAAAGTGCATCTGAAATCTCCTCATCCGTGAAGTCCTTACATAGTTGAGTATTCATTTCTGCCGTCACCTGCGATTCAAACAGATTAGCCACCTCAGTAGGATTAAGGGAGTGATCCTTTCGGAACAGCTCCTGAAAAAACGTAGTAGCCATCCTTCCTAGAGCAGAAAACTCAGACACCCAGGAGCCTGTACTGTCCTTAAGCTGCTTAATAGCATTTTTCTTAGCTCTCCAGGTTGCACGACTATGGAAATACTTCGTATTTCTATCCCCCTCCCTCAGCCAATTAATCCTAGACCTTTGCATCCACAGCATTTCTTCGCGGTAAAGCAATTCATTCATCCGATCAGAGACACTACGGACCTCCATATGGGATGCACCAGACTGAAGTAGAAGCTCTAACCGCTTCCTAGACTGTTCCAGCTCACGCAGGACATTACCAAATTTCTCCTTACTCCACGACTGCAGAACGTGCATCACATGAGCTAGGCCCTTATTAATAGAATCAAGGTCACACTTATCTCCTAAACTCTGCCACGCCCTTTGAATTACTTCAGGGAGGTCCCCAGCACGTTCCCAACAAACTTCATAATAGCGGCAACGAGTACGGGAACTAACCCTCGGCACAGACTCGATAGTTATCAAAATGGGACAATGATCAGAACAAGTCGAAACCAAATGGACCACTGAAGTTTGTGAAAAAATATCACGCCATCTATCATCAGCCACAGCTCTATCCAGGCGGACTCGGACATTACAAGGGCTTCTACGCTTATTATCATAAGTGAACGGCACACCCTCAAAACCAAGATCATGCAACTCACAAATGGAGAGCGTATCACGAAACGCAGACATCAGGCGCTCCGACCGCGGAGAGTTAGAGAAGTGCTCAAACTGCCAAAGAGCCTCATTAAAATCCCCAACAACCAACCATGGCAGAGAAGACCGGGTCTTCAGGGAACTAAGCAGCTCCCACATAAGATGCCGATTCTCTGCACGCGGCTCACCATAAACACAAGTAAGATGCCACAAAGGCCCATCTGCGGAATTACGCACATACGCATCAATGTGCCTTGCATTCATAGATTGAATATCAAGGTACATGCTATCATCCCAAAACAGAGCTAAACCGCCACTAAGCCCTTCACAACTAACACCAGCAAAACCATTAAAACCTAAGCGACGCTTGAGACGACACATCTTATCTACTGTTTGACGGGTTTCACACAAAAAAAGATACTGGGACGCTTGCCTTGCATTAAGGCAAGAAGATCACGAACTGTCCGAGGATTCCCAATTCCTCGGCAGTTCCAGCTCAAGCAAAACATTACTCCTGACGGGGCGCCCCAATCGGCCCCGTCAGTTGACCAGCAGCCCCATAGCTGGTTGCTTCCAAATTGACATCCCTCATCCGAGTATCCCGCCGCCCATCACGTCTTGTAAGATGCACCCGCCCCTTCTTGAGAACTCCACCATGTTCAGCATCCGAATGAACAACTAAGGCAAGAGAGTTAACCTCGACTGTCCCGGGAATTTCCTGATGCTCTGCCGAACGCTTCCCCAGCACCGATGTGTCGCCAGACATGAAGGAGGTGCCCTGTGATTCCAGATCAGAACCCATATCCCGTAGAGCGTCTATCATCTTTGAACTGTTCATTCCGCCAGAACCAAAGCGCATAGGACCCCCCGAAAAACGACTGCCACCGGCCTCCTGCATAGCCCGCCCGCCTGCCGGGGAAACAGCAACGATCTGCGAGCCTGGAGCCGAAGATTCCCAAGTTTGCTTCAAAGATTTCACCAAACTGCCGCTCTGGATAGGAACTACAACATTCCCAGCATCATCCGTCCCACCCGCATGCTTGTCTGGCTGACCGCTGCAAGCAGCATCCGCAGGAACCAGAATTGATTTAGAGCCCCAGTGCATACCAGACGACTCAATGTGCATAGCTGTTGCAACATGGACCTCTTGAACCTTCGCCGTTAACTTTTCCTCAACCTCCCGAATTTCCTGACCATCCTCCCTGTTGTCTTCGTTACGTGAGTCCGCCTGCTTTGACAAATTCCTAGCATGTTCCCGAGATAGACCATGATCCTATTGCCTGGAGTTCATGGATTCCGTGGAGCCAACAGGTCCTCCAAACAAATTCCGCCGAGCCGAAGCTCCAGCTGCTGGAACAACACCTTCACGGCGATCAGTCTGACGAAGGGGGGAACATCGCATCTTGTTGTCCAAATTGCGTGACGGCTCCTTCCTCCGTTTCCTGCTGCATTCATCCTCATCGTGCCCCATCAAGCCACAGTGAAAGCAGAAATACGGCACACGCTCATACCTCAGGAGAAAGCTGCGGATCTCCTGATTCCCGCGTTGTCTCACCCTGATATCCACTGTAGGTTGCAATGCCTGCTCCACAGGCCAGTCAATACGGATCCGAAGAAAGCGGTGGCGCGCACGCCCATTATCAGCAACGTCTACTTCGCGAACTCTCCCAAATTTCCCTCCCAGCGTGTGAGCAAACCTTTCAGACTGCATATCGAGCGGCAGATCGTAAACACGGACCCAGAGCGGCACCGTGTCAAGCGGAAGTTCAGAAAGCCGGGCATCACCGTGAAGAGCAGTAACCAACAGAGCGTTACCACGATGGAGCCATGGCCTGCCTCGGATCACATGATTGAAATCCCCTTCGGAAGCAAACGACACGATGAACACATTGTCCTCCACCTTCGAGTACGGCATCTGCCAGGAATATAACAATTTTCTATCTGACATACGTCTTCCACCAAAAACTCAAGTAAAGGCATTCCTTATAAATATTTTCTACCGTATGTCTATGTTCCGCACCAATAGTGTTTGTAATAATTACTTTAATTACACAGACTTAGAAAAGAGTTAGATAATCCACAACATCGTTTTGTAAATTGTAGTAGCCAAGTGAAATATCCAGCTCAAAAAGAACAAGCTGGTATTTGAAGAAAGGGTACCCTAGTGAAGTTCCTAAACAGGGAAGAGAAGGATGGTCATTTTTGCATATATCCATCAGCGTTTTCCAAATTTCTAGTGTAGTCTCTTGCAGGGATATGCTCTTAATTACTTTCCCACTTTGATGGCCTAAGCCACTGTTTGCCTTTGGGAATTGTAGTCTGTTGGGGATAATTCTCAAGTGACTTTTGAAACTATCTTTCTATTCTTGTTTTGCACCTTATCATTTTATGATGTGTAAGGTGTGTAACGTTTCGGGGTTCTGCAATCGTTCTACTTGGTGTATCAGGGATTGTGAATTAAAGATAAGATAAACCTTTATTTTGATGGAAAGCGTAGTGTGGGAGGCCATGCCATGGGTTATGCATTTCGCTTTATGTTGTCTATCTGATTTGCTTTTATCCATGTTCATCAACTAGATAATGTGTGGATTGTTTTCTTCCCGAACATGTAAAAAGCTTTGTGTGTCTCGCATTAAGAAGAAACCAAAAAAAAACTTGCTTTCACCGGTAGGTTAGAAAGCAAACTAGCTACTACAAAGAGGATGCATTGCTTAAGGATGAAGCCATATCTAGTGGCCCCGCCGCGACATAATTTTTTTCTTCTGATCTGTGTGTATACCACCTGACTGTTTTATGTGAAGACTATGGTTTTATTTCATTGCTTCGATAGAAATAAATTAGGCCTAACTCCTTTGGTGGGAGATGGGTATCGGAATGGAACTAATATCAGACATCGAGTCTGAGTTCAACATTAAGTCATCTTTTGATTTCTCCAGTACTCAAGAGTAAGTAATACATGTTTTTTATTTTTTGCCACATGTAAATGCATACATACATGCTTAGGTGGTAGATAGTCTCTGACGTGGAAAATAATTTTTGCTCGATGGCGTAGGGTCCTTCCCACTTTGGCTCGAACTTCCCCTTCGTCTTGTGCGTGACGACGATGGGCCGCCTGAGCACAGGGGACCAACTCGCCCTTTCGGAAGACGCGTTGCTTGACGAGCTTGTCGTAGGCTCTCACCATGTTCTGGCGATACAGCTCCAGGTTTTGCAGGGCATGAAGTCGCCCCTCTTCAAGGGCGTCGAGCTCCTGGAATCGCAGTTGTACCTGTTCGTCTTGGGTGAGTTCTTCTTGGATAGCCACCCGTAAAGAGGGTAGCTGGACCTCCAACGGCAGGACTGCTTCACTCCCATAAACGAGAGAATACGGAGTAGCTTGTGTCGGAGTACGGACTGTAACGCGGTACGCCCATAAGGACTCGAAGAGACGATCATGCCAGTCTCTCCTGTGCCTTGTCACCGTCTTCTTGAGTATCTTGCCGAGCGTCTTGTTGAAGGCTTCAATCGCCCCGTTGGCTTGAGGGTAGTAGCCAGTGGAGTATTTCCACTTGATCTTGTACTTCGCCATGAACCTATGCATCTTGCTAGACCTGAAGGCCTTGGCATTATCGGAGGTGATGCGGTGTGGTATCCCAAAGCGATACATGATATTTCACTCTAGGAAGTTAATGACATTGTCGCTCTTCACTTCCCGCAGCGGAACAGCTTCTGCCCATTTGGAGAAGTAGTCCGTCGCAGCGAGGATGAAACGATGCCCTCGGGAGGATGGCGGCTCGATGGGGCCAATGGCGTCAATCCCCCAGGCGTCGAATGGCCAGGAGGGAATGGTAGGGTGCAGAGGGACTGGCGGCTGGTGCTTGAAGTCACCGTGGATTTGGCAGCCGTGGCATGACTTGGCCACCCGAAGGCAGTCCGTCATGATGCCGGGCCAGTAGTATCCAGCTAGACGTATGCTATGATACATCTTAGCCCCGCCTTGGTGTCCGCCGCAAACTCCGTGGTGCATCTCCTGTAGGATCTTCTCGGCTTCACCTCGGTTAACGCATCAAAGTAGGATCTCCTGCCCATGAGATCGCCTGTATAGGACACCTGCCTTATAGACATAGAAAGGAAGTCGTCGTTGTAGTTGGCGCCTCGTAACGGGGTCGTCGGGAAGGCTGCCGTGCTTGAAGTAGTCGAGGAAGGGTTGTAGCCACTCGTCTTCCTCCACAGCGTTCGTCGTGACAGTATTGACTTCGTACTCCCACCGGGATGAGCTCCAGGACAGCGGGGAGGAGCCACCTTTCTTCAACGTTTACCTGCATGGTTTTACTATCTGGAAGCATCAATGCTGCTGCCAATTTTGCCAAAGCATCAGCAGGTGCATTCCTGCTTCGCGGGACATGGAGAACTTCAACATTTTGAAATTTTTCTATGAGATTCCGGGCCGCGTTGTAGTACGGCACCAGTTCAGGCTTGCGAACTTCATAGATGTCGTTGACTTGACGAACGATGAGTTGGGAATCTCCATAGGCCTGCAAAGAATGGACTTCCATGGAGAGCGCCAGGAGAAGGCCAAAGATAAGCGCTTCATACTCCGCCTCATTGGTTGGAGCATTCTTCCTTGAGGAGGGAGAATGAATGGTACATCACCCCTCCTTGTGGCGTCTTGAACACCAAACCTGCACCTGCTCTTCGTCTTGGGGCACCATCGGGGTCGGTGTCCGTGCGGGAAGCACCGTCGAAGTAGAGCTCCCACGGTGCGTCGAGCTCGACGGTGAAGACCTCCTCGTCTGGAAGGTCGGTGACGAGAGGAGAATCGTCTGGAACTGGATGTGCCGCGAGGAACTCCGCCAAGGCTTGACCCTTGATTGCCTTCTGAGGCACAAAGGTGATGTCGAACTCCATCATGAGTAGTGCCCATTTCCAAGTCACCCCATGAGTGCGGGCTGACTTAGCACGTACCTTACGGGGTCTGCTCTTGCGATGAGCTGGATTTGGTGCTTTACCGTGTAGTGCCTCAGCTTCTTCAAAGCAAAGATTAGGGCCAAGCATAACTTCTCTATGGAAGAATAGTTTCGCTCAGCCCCCACCATGGTGCGGTTCAAGTAGTAGCAGGCCACCTCCTTTCCTTCATCATTGTTTTGGGCGAGTAAAGCGCCTATTGAAGTAGGCTGCGCTGCAATGTATAGAATAAGAGGCGCCCCTTTATGGAGCTGCCAAGACAGGTGGATTAAGAAGGTACCTTTTAATATCGTCGAAGCCGCGTTGGCATCCTTCATCCCACACGAACGGAGCTCCTTTCTTCATGAGGCTTGAGAAGGGCTGGATGCGTCCGGAGAGGTTGGAGATGAAGCGTCGGATGTACGCTAGCTTCCCCTGTAACGACCTCAACTCCTTGAGATCTTGGGGTGGTGGCATGTTGAGGATAGCCTTGATCTTCTTTGGCTCGATCTCTATGCCTCGATGACGAACAACAAAGCGAGGAAGAGTCCTGATCGAATAGCGAAGGCACACTTCAGCGGGTTCATCTTGAGTTGGTGTTGGCGTAGCCGCTCGAAGACGACGCGAAGATCCTCCTGATGACGCTTGCGGTCTTTGGTCTTGACTACCATGTTGTCGACGTAGCACTCCACCGAATGGTGGGATCAAATCACCGAGAACGCATGTCATGGCACGCTGGTATGTTGCACCAGCATTCTTCAACCCGAACGGCATGACGGTGTAATAGAAGTTGCCCTTCGGGTCCTAAAGGCAGTATCGATGGCGTCATCTGGATCCATCTTGATCTGGTTGTAGCCTGACGAACCGTCCATGAAGGACAGTGCACCATGACCCGTGGTGGAGTCGACGACCATCTCTGTGATCGGCAGGGAAAGTCATCCTTGGGACAGGCTCGATTCAGGTCGCGAAAGTCCACGCAGACACGTATCTGCCCATTCTTTTTCTCCACAGGGACAATATTGGCGAGCCATCGTGGATATTTAATCTCCTTGATGAAACCTACAGTGATTAGTTTATCTACCTCAGGCGATGACATCATCTTGCAGCTCCCGTGCGCAAGCGTCGTGGTGCTGCTTGACGGGACGAAATTGTGGGTCAATCGCCAGCTTATGAGTGGCGACACGAGGGTCCAGCCCCGGCATCTCCTTGTAGTTCCAAGCGAAGCAATCTCGGTACTCCATTAAGAAGCTTCGATAGTCCTCTCGCTCCTCTTCCGCCAGCGTGGCGCTAACAAAAGTGGGGCGCGGGTTGTCCTCTGTTCCAAGGTTGACTTGGACGAGCTCGTCGATGGTAGGCTGTCCCCCGTCTTCTAGCTCTTGTGGTGCTGTCGTGGAGCTGAATTCCTCCATGTCACTTGGCTCGCCGTTGACGGAGTGTTGTTGATGAAGAATGTTATGCGAGATGTTGGTGTTGTCCCCCGAAGACACGGATGTGGCATGGCAGTTGGCTCGTGCTCCACCATTGAGTTCCTCGTCTTCATCGTCAGGGGTGTTGAGGTGACGTAACCAAGCCCAAACTTCGGTTGAGCCTTGCATTTTTGCTTGATGAGGTCCTCCTCTTGTCTCCACCATTCCTCGCATACAGCGGGTGGTGGAGGCATCCTGTTGTTTCGCCGAAGAGTGATTCCAGCCTTCTCCAGCAAGCGAACCATCTTGGGCTCAGCCTTCATCGTGGATAGCGCCTCTTCCGGATCACTGCAAGGTTGGGGAAACCCAAATATAGAATCACATTGTTTTACCTGTCGAACCTTGTAGAAAAATGGTCTGGACTCTGGATCCCGACGAACTGGGGATAGCCCAAACTTCCAATGGAGAAGTCACTGAGATATAGAGTGACGGAGGCTGCACGCCTTGAGCTCCCCTTGCAACTTCCTCCATCTCTTTTATTCTTCTTCTAACCACTCCTTGGGCGGGCACAGGTTCTTCCTTCGGAGTGTTGTGTGCCCACAGCGTGATGGTTGATGGCGCATCATTCCTGCCCATTAGCATCCTGGGATCTTCCTGGGGCACCTGCAGAGCTTCCAAGCGTTAAACAAACCGGGCTCTCGGTGCGCCAAAGTCGATGAAGAAGTGGTAGCCCCATGAGGAGGCATTGCAGCCGACCTCAGCGTGATTGATGTCGACGTCGGGAATCTTGCCTTTAATAGCAATGGGGCTGCTGGGGTAGACTTAGGGGATCTTGTCTCCTGCGAGGCCAAAGTAGAGCCCCCCATCTCCACAGGGGAAGAGGAATTGTAGTCATACCGCACGGTTGAGGACGACCGCCTACGCCCTTGGCTCCTGTGGCTCCGAGAGGAGGAGCCCTTTGCATCGGCGGGTGAACACGGCATGATGAGGCGCTTCATCTCAGCTACTGGCGCAACACCTGGTTGATTAAGACATCGACGGAGGTGTCATTCGCCCAGCTGCTGGTTGCTGTCTTCGACGGGGAAATAGTACTTCGCATCTGCATGGTGAGACTCCTGTACAGTGTAAGGGGAGTATGTTGCCGATGACGCGCTGTTGTGTGCCGTTGGTGTCGAGGAACTTCAGGCACTGGTGAAGAGTGGATGGCACGACGCGTCGGGTACTTGTGGATCCACGGCCTTCCCAGAAGGGCCGAGTAGGAGGTGTTCGCTTCAATGACGAAGAACCGCACTTTGAAGCTGAAAGTGGACATCTGGATATTCACCGTGATGGCACCCAACGTAGTTTCCCTTGGTTTATCGAAGCCGCAGATCATCACGTCGGTAGACTCCAAGTCGTCCACTGTGAAACCGGCTCGTGTCAAACTCCGAAGGGGCAGGATGTTCACCTGTGGACCCTGGGTTGATGAGGATTCTGCAAAGATATGCAGCGCCGATGTTACCTTCCACGTAAAGTGGCCGGTTGTGGTCACCATCATCTATGAGCTTGTCCTCCTCGTCGAACGTGATCTCGTTCACGAACAAGGGGTTGGAGAAGAGACGATGTTTCGCCATGGACACCTCGTAGAGTTCCAGAGCTTGAAGCGCCTTGATAAGGGCCTCGCGAAGGTCAGGCACCATCATGAGTTCGTCATGCACACTCAAAAGTGCAGGGATCCGCTTGAGGTGGGCGATGATGTTGTAGTCAACGGCGCGTAACTTCGTCTTTTTCTTGGATTTGATCTTCAAGTTCTTCCAGCTGCAAAGGCACCTCTTTCGGGCAGCCAGCTTGTGCACCCTTGTTGACTTGATCTTCGGTGGTTCAGGTAGAACCTTACCTCCACGCAGGTTCATGTTCACCTCTTTCGCTTGCACTTCCTTCGTTGTGCCTTCGGCATTGAGCACCTCTTGCTCTTCGGGAATAAACACATCTTCTGAATCAGAGCTAGGCGTGTCACCGTAGTTGAGGATGACGCTGCAACTCTCGACATCTGATGATTGGGATGAGCTAGCTCCTTCTTGGCTTCCTCCGCCTCCTTCGTTGCTTGCCTCCAACCGTGCGGCAGGAACTGCGCCAAAGTGGGCAGCACATGCCCCTGTCGAGGGAATGACCCGTCTCCCTCCGACATAGGGACGGATCTTGGTGGAGGACGACGTTGACTTGGATCAACTCGCCTTAGAATTCATGGGGCAGCACGTACGACAGAGTTGGGTGAGGAGGTCGGGGTGGAAGGTTCCTTGGGTACAGTCTTTGACGGACCATTCTCCAAGGCTCCTCCTTACGGATGGCTGGGGTCACCTCCTGGTGGAGAGGCTCCTGGTGGAGAGGAGGTGTTTGCGTCGTGGCGAGGACGAGGTTGGATAGCTGGTCCTCAACTTGCGCAAGTGGCACCCATGTTTCTTCATGCTCCATGTCTTGACTTGGCGAAGAGGATGACGTCACGCTAACCATGTTCACTGCGTGGTAGTCTGGGTTGATGGCTTCTGGGTCCAAGTTGCTCCTCTTCTCGTTAACAGCTCTTTGGAGCCATTCTTTGAAGGCGACGCAGTCCTCGATGACATGACCCACGTACCTATGATATGGGCAGAACAAAGGATTATCAGTCATCCTCACCTGATCGGGCCTCCGAGGTTCTGGCAGGTTTAAAGCTTGATGCCCCATCAGCTGGTTGAACATGTCCTTGACAAGCTCACGACGGAAGATGTACTACTTTTTGAGGAGCTCCTGCATCGACGGGCGTTGTCTTCCGCCTGCCTGTTCACCTCTTGCGCCAGATGGGCATAGGTCCCTTGTGGTGCAGACGAGAAAACCTTAGTGGTGTTTGCTTCTGCTGGCGCCTTTGTCTTGCCGCTGTTGTTGATTGGCTTGGATGTCGAGGCGAAGCGCTTGGCGGGGTCGAATGCGCTGGCATTCTTGTAGA